>CM073311.1:0-435337 GCA_037043255.1 Diadegma fenestrale
ATGCTGCGATACGTAATAACAACATATTTCGCAAAGTATCGCAAAACATTGTTTAAAAATTAGTCGTCAAATTCGAATTTGGAATAAATATCGACGAAAATGTGACGTGAGCGGATTCAGCGTTTTTGTCGGTAAATTTCAAGTTCTCCTTCCAACAAATTGACGTAGTTGATCAAAAAATAGCTACATTTATCGTCATCGTCGTAACAAATGTTGCGAACGAGCGGTTTGCATACGTTTCATAAGTACGATTTGACAAATTAGTAAACCGTTGCATTTTCTTGATGATTGTTTCATCGAGTTATTTATTCTATCGATTTTGAACAATTTAAGTGGGAGTTTTAAAACGATTCTTATCAAACATCATGTTTTTTTTTCACTGGAAATCTTAGAAACTCTGTTTATTCGTCTCAAAAGATTAACAGACCAACAATTGTTGGAGTAAAATATTAAAAAATTTTAAGAAATAAAAAATGAGAATTCGGCTGAAATGTTGATCTCTTTTCAAGTATTTTTTTAATTAAAGCTATTCTTTATTGTTGAAATTATCGTTCCCGTTGAGACGATTAAAAAACTTCCATAAAAAAATTATTACTTTTTTTTTTTTTTTAAATCGTTACCACTTTTCGATGTTTATGCTAATGATTTAAATAAAAAAATTGGCTAATTTCCGGCAAACGGAATGAAAAAAATTGTTTTGCCGTCGAAAATTTTAAAAACTCATGTAGAGACATAAATATTCATTTTTTATTTTTCGTATCATTTCCTCGAACGTTGTGCGTCTGTGCGCGTCTGCGCAAATGTGTGGATTAAATTTTTTTTTAACTCTTTGTGCGTGTGCGTGGGTGCACGTGTAAGTGTCTTTCGGATATTCCAATTTTTTTCTTGAACGCTCTGCCGGTCTGCGTGCGTGTGTGCGCGCAAGACACTCCTCCGCATGAAAAACTGTGGAATTATAAATCTTTCAATTTCTACATGTTTTAATATTCTTCTTCTATTTAAATTTGATCGAAATTGTAAAACTTTTGAGATTGTAAAAAACATAAATTCGAGTCTTTCTTTTGGCATGTTTCGATTTCCCTGAAAATGCGTGCAGTTTTTAATTTTTTAATCTCGAAAAAATAAAAATTCCGCAGATTTAAAGTTGATCGAAATTGTTCAGTTATTGAGATTGGAGGAAATAAATATTCCAGTTTCCCTTGGGCTGTTCTGGAATTCTTCTGAAAACTGGAATTCTTGTTTTCTCCAATCTCAAAGATTAGACATTCTCGATCAAATTAAAAAGAAGAATAATAAACAAAGTTCCACCAAAAATGAAAAAATATCATGCAGTTAAAAATTCAAAATTGCTTGTTTGTTCGCCAACATTGTTGCAATGCTGCACATAAAATTCAACTCAATGACTTTGTTATATAAATGTCGCCAACAACGAAATAATCGGCAGGACATTTACGGAATACTAACAACAACAAAAATATATTTACAGAATAAGCAACAATAAATAAATGCGAAATCGGACA
Source organism: Diadegma fenestrale (assembly GCA_037043255.1). Taxonomy (NCBI): domain Eukaryota; kingdom Metazoa; phylum Arthropoda; class Insecta; order Hymenoptera; family Ichneumonidae; genus Diadegma; species Diadegma fenestrale. Next base: position 1,521 of record CM073311.1, read on the forward strand.
TGACCATATTTCTAAACACTTTTAGCAGTTTAATTCAGAATTTAGAAACGATATCAATGAATCATTGCTCGTTTTTCAATTATGAATTTGTGTGCCAACAAAATATTAAACTCTTCCATACCCCCTGAACATCCACAAGTTTTTCTTTTTCTTTTTTTTTAGATTTTCCGGTTACCGGTGGGCTACGACAAAAGTTTTTCGCTGCTCTTCCTCAACCTTGACCATTTTCTCCCGTTTTTTTTTTTTATCGTTCATTTTATTTCGTATCATTTCATTTATATTTTACGTTTTCAATAAAAGTGTCGTTTTTTCTTAACATTGACACTTTTGATTATTGTGACGCTTTATCGCGCAATAATCGTCGCTTTGAGCGCGAGCCATTCCGTCGCTTTGAGCGCGGGCCATTCCGTCGCTTTGAGCGCGGCTTATTTCGTCGCTTCGAGCGCGAGTAATTTCGTCGCTTTGAGCGCGAGTCATTTCGTCGCTTTGAGCGCGAGCCAGGCACTTTATTGACATTTTTAAATAAATATATTAACGCGCTTTTGCGTGATAATCGTCGCTTTGAGCGCGAGTCGTTATTTTTACGCACTTGAAGTGCTCATTGCGCTTTTTAGCGCCTGTTGATTATTTTGTCAACGCAGACCGAGACATAAGCTGGTCTAATCAATCACTCGCGATGATTGAAACGTTGAACGATTTTTATGAACGTCAAAAACGTTGCATAGCCGAAGGCGATTGGTTAAACGATGATCATATCGACAAATTTGCACAACTCTTGGCAAAATCGTCCAACTTATGCTTTGAAATGCAGCCGCAGTTTCGCTTGTATTTGCCGAACGAGATAGTGCCTCTTGCGCCCAGCAAAAAGCATATCCAGATATTGTTTAGCTGCAGTGAGTTAGTAAGGTCAGATAGTAAAGCACCTCAAGGTGGACATTGGGTTTGTAGTTACTACGACGCAAAAAAAATTTACATTTACAATTCAAGTGGAGCTAGCACGCTCCATAGAGATCATAAAATTTATCTGGAAAAATTATTTCCATTTTATGACTTTAACAAGAAAAATTCAGTTGTGTTCCCGACTGTTGATAAACAACCGAACAACAATGACTGTGGTCTTTATGCAATAGCATTTGCCGTATCGTTGTTGTATGGCTTGAAGCCCGAAAATGTAAGATATTACCAGCCAGGTATGCGTCCACATTTGCTCAAAATTTTTGAGTCACAAAAAATCGAACATTTTCCGGTCGATAAAACTAATACAACTTTTGTACCATGTTTAGAGATTGTACAAAAAAAACGAAAAGAGAATTGGAAAAAACAATCTTGGAGATTGAAGCAGAAAAAGTTACATGTAGACCCGGCTCAGACAAACGATGGTTTAAGAGCGACAACAAATGTTTTTAATGAGAAAGGCATTGACAAACCTGTTGTCAAATCGCAACCTACCATCAAAGTATGTGCAAAAAAACGAGAAGCTTCTTCACCTAAACAGGCATGTGTGAAAAAAAAAATTTGTCAGAGTTTACCACAAAATGATGATAAACTGTTGCGTACTCAACGACCGTCCAATTCTCAGGTGTCATTACGAAATTGTCTCAAGTCGTGTACGAGTACACAACTTGAAATTGAACAAGTGTTGCGTACACCAAAAGCTACTGTTTCTCAGATTACAGGGCGACATGAGAATGACGATGCAATGGTTATTGATACCGATACAGTATTGGGTACGGAACAAGTTGCTGTTCCTCCGAGTAGCAGAGTACTTGAAATCGATCAAGTATTGCAGTCGCAAAAAGCTGGTGTTTCTCGCAATTCAGTAGAAAAGAACGATAACGTGATAGGTACAGAACACGCGGTTGTTTTTATTGAACAAGTGTTGAGTACACCAAACGCTACTGTTCCTCAGATTACAGGGCGACATGAGAATGACGATGCAATGGTTATCGATCACGTACAAAATCATACCGATATGGTATTGCGTACGGAACAAGCTGCTGTTCCTCCGAGTAGCAGAGTACTTGAAATCGATCAAGTATTGCAGACGCAAAAAGCTGGTGTTTCTCGCAGTTCAGTAGAAAAGAACGATAACGTGATAGATACAGAACAAGCGGTTGTTTTTATTGAACAAGTGTTGCCTACACCAAAAGCTACTGTTCCTCATATTACAGGGCGACATGAAAATGACGATGCAATGGTTATTGACCACGTACAAAATCATACCAATATGGTATTGGGTACGGAACAACCTGCTGTTCCTCCGAGTAGCAGAGTACTTGAAATCGATCGAGTATTGCAGACGCAAAAAGTTGGTGTTTCTCAAAGTTCAGTAGAAAAGAATGATAACGTAATAGGTACAGAACACCCGGTTGTTTTTATTGTACAAGTGTTGAGTACACCAAACGCCACTGTCCCTCAGATTACAGGGCGACATGAAAATGACGATGTAATGGTTATTGACCACGTACAAAATCATACCGACATGGTATTGGTGGGTACGGAACAAGCTGCTGTTCCTCCGAGTAGTAGAGTACTTGAAATCGATCAAGTATTGCAGACGGAAAAAGCTGGTGTTTCTCGAAGTTCACTAGAAATAAAGAATGATAACGCAATAGGTACAGAACAAGCGGTTGTTTTTATTGAACAAGTGTTGAGTACACCAAAAGCCACTGTTCCTCAGATTACAGGGCGACATGAGAATGACGATGCAATGGTTATTGATACCGATATAGTATTGGGTACGGAACAAGCTGCTGTTCCTCCGAGTAGCAGCGTACTTGAAATCGATCAAGTATTGCAGACGCAAAAAGCTGGTGTTTCTCGAAGTTCAGTAGAAAAGAATGATAACGTAATAGGTACAGAACAAGCGGTTGTTTCTATTGAACAAGTGTTGAGTATACCAAACGCTACTGTTCTTCAGATTACAGGGCGACATAAGAATGACGATGCAATGGTTATCGATCACGTACAAAATCATACCGATATGGTATTGGGTACGGAACAAGCTGCTGTTCCTCCGAGTAGCAGAGTACTTGAAATCGATCAAGTATTGCAGACGCAAAAAGCTGGTGTTTCTCGAAGTTCAGTAGAAAAGAATGATAACGTAATAGGTACAGAACGAGCGGTTGTTTTTATTGAACAAGTGTTGAGTACACCAAACGCTACTGTTCCTCAGATTACAGGGCGACATGAGAATGACGATGCAATGGTTATCGATCACGTACAAAATCATACCGATATGGTATTGGTTACGGAACAAGCTGCTGTTCCTCCGAGTATTACGGAACAAGCTGCTGTTCCTCCGAGTAGCAGAGTACTTGAAATCGATCAAGTATTGCAGACGCAAAAAGCTGGTGTTTCTCGCAGTTCAGTAGAAAAGAACGATAACGTAATAGGTACAGAACAAGCGGTTGTTTCTATTGAACAAGTGTTGAGTATACCAAACGCTACTGTTCTTCAGATTACAGGGCGACATGAGAATGACGATGCAATGGTTATCGATCACGTACAAAATCATACCGATATGGTATTGGGTACGGAACAAGCTGCTGTTCCTCCGAGTAGCAGAGTACTTGAAATCGATCAAGTATTGCAGACGCAAAAAGCTGGTGTTTCTCGAAGTTCAGTAGAAAAGAATGATAACGTAATAGGTACAGAACGAGCGGTTGTTTTTATTGAACAAGTGTTGAGTACACCAAACGCTACTGTTCCTCAGATTACAGGGCGACATGAGAATGACGATGCAATGGTTATCGATCACGTACAAAATCATACCGATATGGTATTGGTTACGGAACAAGCTGCTGTTCCTCCGAGTAGCAGAGTACTTGAAATCGATCAAGTATTGCAGACGGAAAAAGCTGGTGTTTCTCGAAGTTCAGTAGAAATAAAGAATGATAACGTAATAGGTACAGAACACCCGGTTGTTTTTATTGTACAAGTGTTGAGTACACCAAAAGCCACTGTTCCTCAGATTACAGGGCGATATGAAAATGACGATGCAATGGTTATCGATCACGTACAAAATCATACCGATATGGTATTGGGTACGGAACAAGCTGGTGTTTCTCGAAGTTCAGTAGAAATAAAGAATGATAACGTAATAGGTACAGAACAAGCGGTTGTTTTTATTGAACAAGCGTTGCGTACACCAAAAGCTACTGTTCCTCAGATTACAGGGCGACATGAGAATGACGATGCAATGGTTATCGATCACGTACAAAATCATACCGATATGGTTTTGGGTACGGAACAAGCTGCTGTTCCTCCGAGTAGTAGAGTACTTGAAATCGATCAAGTATTGCAGACGGAAAAAGCTGGTGTTTCTCGAAGTTCAGTAGAAAAGAACGATAACGTAATAGGTACAGAACAAGCGGTTGTTTTTATTGAACAAGTGTTGAGTATACCAAACGTTCTTCAGATTATAGGGCGACATGAGAATGACGATGCAATGGTTATCGATCACGTACAAAATCATACCGATATGGTATTGGGTACGGAACAAGCTGCTGTTCCTCCGAGTAGCAGAGTACTTGAAATCGATCAAGTATTGCAGACGCAAAAAGCTGGTGTTTCTCGAAGTTCAGTAGAAAAGAATGATAACGTAATAGATACAGAACAAGCGGTTGTTTTTATTGAACAAGTGTTGAGTTTACCAAACGCCACTGTTCCTCAGATTACAGGGCGACATGAGAATGACGATGCAATGGTTATCGATCACGTACAAAATCATACCGATATGGTATTGGGTACGGAACAAGCTGCTGTTCCTCCGAGTAGCAGCGTACTTGAAATCGATCAAGTATTGCAGACGCAAAAAGCTGGTGTTTCTCGCAGTTCAGTAGAAAAGAACGATAACGTAATAGGTACAGAACAAGCGGTTGCTTTGCAAAGTAGAGAACTTGAAATTGAACGAGTGTGGCGTAAACCAAAAACTCCTGTTCCTCAGATTACAGGGCGATATGAGAATGAGAATGTGATAGTTATCGATGACGAGACGATAACACCTCCAGGTAATAATGAAGAATCTTTCGATAGTCGTCAAACTCGTTTAATTGCTGATGGTTCACTGCTCAATGATGACCACATTGAAGAATTTGGCAATTTATTGAAAATGGCGTCCAACTCGGCATTTGAGCAAAGACCCCCGTGGCTACTTTACTTTCCTGATCGAATAGAGCCTGTCGAGCCGAATAAAAAACATATTCAGATTTTATTCAGCTGTGCTGAATTAATTTTGAAGAACAACGAAACTCACGCAGGACATTGGGTTTGTAGCTATTTTGATACGCAGAAAATATTCATTTATGACTCCATGGGGTCCAAAATGATGCATAGATATCACAAAGTGTATTTACAGCATTTATTTCCTAACTATGATTTTGACAGAACCGGCTCTGTATTGTTTCCGAAAGTCGATTTGCAACCGAATGGTCGCGATTGTGGATTATTTGCAATGGCGTTCGCTACATCGATATTCTACGGAATCAAACCAGAAACCGTTAGATATGATTGTGCAAAAATGCGCGAACATTTGCTGAAAATCCGAGAGTCAAGGACAATAGAACATTTTCCATATTTGGCAATTGAAAGTAACGCCGTTCGGGAAGTTCAATGCATAGTAGATGAACAAAAAGTAATTGACAACAACGATGTGGGCAGCGATAAATTTTCCAGTTTCGATTGTGAAAATTTGACGCAACTCATAAAGTCTTGGTCCTTAGATAATGAAAAGAAGCACATTGAGGTCCGATCGAATGATGGTTGCACGGATATATTGTGTGACAGAATACCGATCGACAAATTAAACTCCGACAGGTTGGAATCTTTGGTAGAAAATGCTCCTGTGATAGGTTTCAAAAAACCGACAGTCTTAAAAATGAAAATACCAGCAGTGTCAAAGAAACCGAATCATAGAAATCATTCAACCGTTAATAATAAAGTGAATAAAATCACGAGCGTTGGTCGAATTGCAGTAAAAGATCATAAAATTATCGAGCATAATGTTAAAATGCGAGCGAAAGCTACAATTGTTAATAAATATTGCAAATACATTCGAAAGACGGCTTGGATTAAAACTAAATTTACGAAGGAAAGGTATATTCAAAACATTGCCGGAACGCTGAACCTTCGGTTACCTGAAGATTGTCGACTTGAAGCCGAGCGAATAGTGAGATGGTGCTTTGTTACTAGGCAAAAATACGTTATTGCACTAAATAAAACTTTTAAATCCCTTAAAGAAAAAGCTATAGTGTGCCTTACGCGCGTCGCGAATATACCCGTTTCGAATAGTAATGAATACGTTCAGATGTTGTGCGGTCAAACACTGCACACTGCTTCGTCGGAGGCATATTTCGCGGAAACGGCTTATCATGCTTTTGCCTTAGGTCGATCAGAGCCTATTGTAATGAACTCTGAAGGCAAGGCTATGAACGTGTTACCGCTGATCAAGGGGGAGAAAAAAAATCAAAAATCGTGGAAGTGTGGTAGTTTGTGTAAAATAAAAGATTATGGTACTCAAATGATAAGTCATTTGAAGGGTTTCTTCAACAAACTAACTACATGTAAACTATTCAAAATTTTTGGGTTCATTGAACGGACTCAAAAATGTTCTAATCGAACAACTGATAACAAACTCGGCCACTCGCATGGTTGTTACATTGATCCAAAGAGTTGTTCCTCACAATTTTTGTCACTACAAGTATTATCACCACATTTCCCAATGATACGGTGTATCAAAAGATTGACATATCAACTGATGAACTTGTATACGAAACTTTGCGATCTAGATGCTCAATTGAATAATAGCAATGCTGAAACGCTTCGAGAAATTGCAGACCAAGCTCAACAGAAAGCACAAGGGTTAAAATCGGAAGCTTCAGAAATCAATCTCGATGAAACTGAGATAAGATCACAGTATAAAGCAGCATTCAAAGCTTTGGCCAAACGGACTCTAGATTTACCACGGTTTGCGTGTATATCGTGTGAAAAACTTTGCGTAAAAAAAAATCTTTTACCCATTAAAGTGTCTAAAGTATCGAGATATGGTAACACTTGGAATGAGCTAAAACAATTTCTCTGTAAATATGCAAAAATTCCGGAAGAAAGCTACATTTGCCGTTATTGTGATGCCAAATTGAAGGAAGATAAGATGCCTCCCACGTGTGTTCTTAATGATCTTTACAATCCTAAGGCACCACCAATAATATCGGAACTCAATACGTTTGAGAAAATATTAATTCAAAGAGCTAAAGCTTTTCAAGTTGTTCAGAGATTGGGTACAGTCATGAACAAAAAATTGCCGCAGAAGCATATGATTCCAAAAGCTTCAGGTAATAATTTCGTACTACCTTTGCCATTGGAGGAGACACTGAAAAAGATTTGTCTTCCCACCGATCCGATTAATATCAATCACGAGTTGTATATTTTAGTTCGTGGTATTCCGACAAAATCTAAAGTGGTGTGGGAACGATTGGTGGATAAAAACAAAGTATTCAAAGCTTTAAAGTGGCTAAAATCAAATAATCCTCTTTATGAAAAAATTAAGTTGCCTACGTGTCCTGACGATTTACTCCCCAATGACATTCCTGATGTCGAATTTAAGGAAGCTCTCACCCAAGCCGGAAATAATGAACCAAAATTGAACACGGCCATAGATGGAGTTGGAAAAAAAATGGCTCTTTTGACTCAGAAGTCACAATCCGATCCTTTTTATCAGCCATATACGATCCTTCCAATTCACGAAAAAAGAATTAATGCCACTGCAACAGATCTTTATCAAATGATTAAAGTCAACGACGTTCCTTTAGACAAGAATCTTCCCGATTTGGATTGCCAATGTTTTCCTCATTTACATGCTTATGGCAAAAACGGGCAAAATCAAAAAAGATCTGTACGTCTTACGGATTTTGAGTATTGGAAAACTAGGTTCATGTCCGCACATAAAGAATATCGTTCCGATGTACAATATCTTTTTTATGCTTTGCACGATAACTACAAACGACAGTTGAACGCTGGAATCTATCACAAATTGAACATAACGAATCCAAAAGAAAAGTATACGGCAGCTAGTTATCTGGATCAATTGTCTAAAGACCAACTAGAGTCGAACTTGAATTCGATATTTTCTAGGTTACGTAATACGGAACAATTTTGAAAAATACCTCGAAGTAATTTGAAAGCCATGACTCGCGAATATGGTCCTGCCACGTGGTTTCTGACCATCAGTCCAAGCGAATGGTTATGGGATGATTTATTTGAATATCTTCGTGAGGTCAATGATATTTCGATTGATGATAAAATTCATCCGATGGAGTTGGTCGTGAAAGATCCAATATCGGTAGCACGATTCATGAATATCAAATTCAAAGGCATGCTAGATTTCATTTGTTCCTCGGCTAATCCTTTGGGTAAAGTTGAACATTACTTTTGGCGGCTCGAGTATCAAACAAGGGGTGCACCGCATTTCCACCTCTTGCTTTGGGTGAAGGACGCTCCGATAATTGGTAAGGCATCGCCTGAAGAAATCACTGCCTTCATAATGAAATACGTTACCTGTAGGATGCCTGACAAAAATGTTTCGCCCGAGTTATATAGACGGGTCAATGCTCATCAGAAGCACGTTCACAACAAATACTGCTTGCGTAGTAAAAAAACCAAGACTGGATTTACTCGACGGTGCAAATTTGGTCATCCACGTCCTTTAACGAAAACTTTTCAGCTCAGAGACGTCGCCATGTCCATCGTTGGTAGGAAAAAGTTGAAAACGCGTAGTCGATTATACGATTTGCCACGGGATGTAGCTGAAGCTAATATAAATGATTACAACCCAGCGATACTTTGTGCTTGGGAAGGAAATATGGACATCCAGAGACTCGGCAGAGTCTCGGGCCGAGTACATTCGACAGCGTCGTCTGCTGGCGCGAGACTCAATCGAGTATATTATCTCTGAGAAAAGCGATTCGGCCGGTGGGGGTAAACACTTTCTTAAAATACAAAGCTCAGGGGTTATTTCATGATCTGAAATTTGAATTAGAGGCTAATTACGTTATCCCCCCTCGTTTAAGCCATAAATCAACCGGATTGATGCTGTAATTGCTGAGAAAAAACTTTGCACGGGTAAAATTATGCCATGATCGAAGTGTGCGTGCGTGTATGTATACGACACAGAGAAAGGGCCCGTGGCGCTAGCCTTCTTCTGATTGGTCGCGACGGTTAGGAGTGTCGCGGTGGTTAGGAGTGACGCGATGGTTTCAGTTACGTCCGTTACGTCTCTACTGTGTACTGAAATTTTGCCCGCTAGGTACACACGTTTTCTTCTGTACCGAGCGGGCGCGAATCACCGAATGTACTTGGCCAAGCCTTTTTCCCCGGGAGGGGATTTTTGGCTAGGATTCAGTTCATCGGTGAACAATCTACCGTACTTACGGCTTATGTTACAAAATATGTTTCAAAAGCGGAAAAAAGTAACTTCCAGACACCCTTTGATATAATCAATTCCTCAAAATCTCTAGTCAGTTGTCTCTGGAATTGGGCAATGCGTTTGTTGAATCACCGTGAATGCGGTGCAGTTGAAGCAGCGGATAGTGTTCTCGGACATTCCTTATGGGGGACTGATCCGAAGACTACCATCAAGTGGTTAGACGTCAATATGATTAGAAGTCGTAGATTGAAAAATCGTAAAGAAATTGAAACATTAGATCCCGAATCGACAGATTTGTTTTATCCGTCCGTTGTCGATTCATACTATCCAAATCGGCCCACAGAATTAGAATCTGTTAATCTTTTTGATTTCAGTAGATGGTACGATATAACGAAAGTAAAACCTAAAAAAAATCCGGAGGTTTACAAAATCGGTCCATCGACGTTTTTGAAAAAACGTTCGCGAGCGTGTCTCGTAAACCATTACATCTATAATGTGAAAACCGAACCAGAGCGTTATTATTATACATTGCTATTACTCTTCAAAGCATGGCGAAATATTGATGATCTCAAAAACAATAAAGATACTTGGGGTGAGGCATTTTCGTCATTGCAGACAGAACTTGCCGATGCTCTGCGATATCACGATAAAATAGATGAAATTCAACAAGCTATACAGTATGTGAATGAAGACGTTGAGAAATTACTGATGAAAGATAGTCCTGAAAATGCAGATGAATGTCTTGGTAATGACGACGGTGTATTAGAATGCGTACCGATTGAAGTAGAAGAGGCTGTGAGAGATGTTCAAGATATTGCAGATATGATCGATGTTGAGAACGTGACGCAGATGGTCGATGCATTGAATGCCGATCAAAAGCGTGTCTTCGATAAAGTCATATCTGCTATAACTTTGGATCAAGAGCCACTCCGACTTTACGTAAGCGGACCGGGAGGAACCGGAAAAAGTCATCTTTTAAGCGCTATTAGAGCACGGCTCAAGAAGAATTTTGGAAAAGATACTGCAGTAGCTGCTCCAACAGGAATAGCTGCATTCAATGTCAATGGTTTGACAATACATCGATTGCTTCAATTACCCGTTGAACATGGTCGCACTGCAAAGTATAAAGAGCTTTCCGATGGAGTACTCAAGTTGTTACGAGCTGAACTCAAAAATGTTACTTTGATAGTAATTGACGAAGTATCCATGATTTCCAATGTGACCTTGATGTATATTAATTTGCGGTTAGCGGAAATATTCAATACCCAAGACTCTGAAAATGGTTGGTTTGGTCAGAAACATGTACTCCTCTTTGGAGATTTGTTGCAGCTTCCACCTGTACATGAAGATCCAGCTTTCGTTATGTTATCAAGTGATAAAACGGAAAAATATATCGGAGGGATAGGATCATTTCATTTGTGGTTCGAGTTATTTTCCTATGACGAATTGACAATAAACATGCGTCAAAAAGACGATAATACGTATAGGGATTTGTTGTCTAGAATTCGTATAGGCACAATTATCGATTCGGATACCAAGATCTTGGAGTCACGAAAATTGCAGTTCAAGGAAGAAACAGTTGATGGTCGTTTATACGAGTTATGCGATTACATGTCTAATTTACCTCCAGATACTGTTTGTTTACTTCCGACCTGTAATCAATGCGATGCATTGAATTCAGCCATGTTAACGCGACTCGCTTCAGAAGAGATACGGCTCGTGGCAAGGGACACTGTAGATTGCCCGAATTATATTAAGAAAAAAGTAACGAAAGCTTTATGTAACGATGATGAAGGTACCTCCAGAACAGCTGCATTAGCTAAAAACATTATCGTGAAAATCGGAGCAACGATAATGATTCGACGAAATATTGATGTAACTTTGGGTCTCGTGAATGGTACAATTTGCAAAATTGTTTCGTTCGGGCGAGATGTTAAAAGTGGTGATATTGAAACTATCCGAGTTTTGTTGCCAACAGGGTTGGAATACGCATTGGAACGTTGTAGCGTTAAATTCGAAATTATGGATCGAGCATTCGTTGTTAGGAAGCAATTTCCCATATGTCTGAGTTACGGCATGACCATTCATAAAAGTCAGGGTCTCAGTTTAAAAAATGCTATAGTAGAAGCCGGAAATTCTATCTTCATCTGTGGGCAAATTTATGTTGCTCTATCGCGCATCACTACTTTGCAAGGTTTGCATCTCATCAATTATGATCCAGCCTCCGTGAAAGCTAATACAAACGCAATTGTTGAATACAATCGTTTACGAAAATTGTATAGACCTGATCTTATGGCTTATAGCGTTGCTAAACAGCGTCCTGCGAAGGTATGCGACAAGGTATGGGCAGTAGCAGCAAGAATTGCAGAATGTCAAGAGGAAACAGAGAAAAACATTGCGAATGATCCTATTCCAATTCACGTGAGAGGGCTTATTAATGATGATGATTTATCGTGTTATGCGAATTCAACCCTCCAATGCATCATACATTGTGAGACCATCCGAGAAACTATGTTGCAGGATTGTAGTGAAATCTTGAGTATTCAGTCTGTTTTCAAAGCATACATGAGTAATGATATGAACGTTGACGTTTTCGAAGTGAGAAAATTCGTTGGTGAGCCCTTCATCAACAAAGCCCAACAAGATCCAAGTGACTTTTTCATTTCTCTTTGCGATAAATTGCGTGCCCTAAGGAATGCTGTTGAACATCAAGTAACTTTAGTCACATCTTGCAATTCCTGCGGTTCCACAACAAGTAGTGTTCGTTCAAACACTATTATTTCGCTCATTGTGCCCAAATTACGAAAAGCGGCCTATAATCTCCAATATATGATTGACCATAGCATAGGGAAATCTTTACGATGTGACCGGCCCTGCATGGTTTGTCATGCACCAGATGTTTATGAAAAGTTTGATATATCCGCATTAGAAACGATTGTGGTTCTCAAATTGTTAATTTTTGAAATGAAGAACGGTAAAATAGAAAAGAAAAGGTGCAATATTAAAGAAATACCGACTACAACTGTACGGATTAATCGGGATAGTTATAGAGTTCTCAGTGCTATTTTCCACCATGGTGACGATATTCAGCATGGACATTTTACGAGTGTGTTGCGAAGTCAAGGCAAAAGTTGGATTGCCGTCGATGATTTGAAAGTAGAGAAGCGGAGTTGGCCACGTAATGGAAAAGACTTATACATTATGTTCTTACAACGAGTCTAAACCACTTATTTTCATGTTACCAAGTATAAATATCTCGTTCTAATAACCGCTTATTGTATTGTAACTTTTTTACGATTTCAGAAAGTACTTAGCCGCAGCTTTAGCGCGTTAAAGCAACTGTGCATCCAATGTCCCGTCATCTTATTGAATCGTCATTTTTAAACCTCATTAATCATTAATTTCTTTTGATATATTCCTTGTTGCTAAAATCGATAATTATCCCCCATTTCTCAGGATCCTCAAATTTAAGCGCCAATGATGAAGAATCTCTTGTTGTTCAGCTCACCGCTGAACACTCGAGTTCTGAGGCACTCTTAAAAAAAAATTTTTTAAAAACCCATTTCATTTGTTTTCTTGTCTCTTCTCTAGCCTCCCTAAAACCCCCATGTTCCCATAATGTCCCCACAATTGTTTTCCACCATGGTGACGATATTCAGCATGGACATTTTACGAGTGGTTTGCGAAGTCAAGGCAAAAGTTGGATTGCCGTCGATGATTTGAAAGTAGAGAAGCGGAGTTGGCCACGTAATGGAAAAGACTTATACACTATGTTCTTACAACGAGTTTAAACCACTTATTTTTATGTTACCAGGTAAAAAAAATCTCGATCTAATAACCTCTTATCGTATTGTAACTTTTTTACGATTTCAGAAAGTACTTATCCGCAGCTTTAGCGCGTTAAAGCAACTGTGCATCCAATGTCCCGTCATCGTATTGAATCGTCATTTTTAAACCTTATTAATCATTAATCTCTTGTGATATATTTCTTGTTGCTAAAATCGATAATTATCCCCCATTTCTCAGGATCCTCAAATTTAAGCGCCAATGATGAAGAATCTCTAGTTGTTCAGCTCACCGCTGAACACTCGAGTTCTGAGGCACTCTTAAAAAAAAATTTTTTAAAAACCGATTCAATTTGTTTTCTTGTCTCTTCTCTAGCCTCCCTAAAACCCCCATGTTCCCATAATGTCCCCACAATTGATAAATATCACTCTTTCCAAAAAGAAGGGAAATCCGAGGGAAAATACTTTCAAAAAGTAAAAAAAGAACGCCAAGTTTAAAAGATCGCAACCTCAGTTGAACCTTTGGAATTAAAAATCTTCTTGAAAATTGTTAAACTCTATTGAGACAAAAAAAAAAGTGAAATCATTGCAACATAGCCAAGCATCCATGAATGAGTGGCTAAATTCTACGGGAAACGAAACATAAAAAAGGGCACGTTTGCGTACAAGGGCACGTGTACACGTACACGTACTTACCGGACGAATTCACTGCAAAGATCATACAAAAACTTGGCGTGCATGGTTTTCAAAAATAATTTCGGCGAAGGAACGTCTCATCCATGTTTACCCGTACTGCGGAAGCCACTAAGGGGGAACATTTTTTATATTCACCTCGGTGTCTAGCGTACCCACCTAGCCTCTCGGCTTTTTCTTTATGATACGGCACTCATGTTGCGAGGGGCAGAGATCGCCCTGTCAGCACGCCGCAGACTCGCGTGGCTGGCGTGAGCCAACCCGGTCGAACAGCTTCCAAATCCACGACTGATAGATCAACACAAAACATGGCCCTTTGGTGGGGGGGAAGCACTTTCTTACACCTCCTTACAGGGCTGACGACCCAGCTTTCGAGTTGAGAGTGCAACTTACATCATTCCACCACCTGGCCTCGCGAGTTCAACCCGATGGCCAGGAGTGGTGCAAGCACCACTAGGCTCCCGGCCCTCGCGATACCAATCAACGCCATTGGTCTAACGTTCGCGGTCCATCATGTTCCGCTAAGGCTTGGTCTGCTAATCCAGATCGGGCCCCTGCACCCAGCTCGGGTTCGCGGGTTCACCAAGCCCGAAAGAGCCGGAGCAAGCTCCGGCCCTCCCCTGCGATACCGTTCAATATCAACCCACGGAGGTTGAAAGTCGATGTGACTTAAACAACCCTCGTTCAACAGACAAGAGCAAAGGCTTTCGGGGCTGGGTTGGCTCATCACCGATCGCCGAGCTCACTTCTCCTCCCTCACCACGGGGGCGCGGCTGCGGTCTCTGTAAGATGTTACCACCCACATTTGGCACACAACACACGACCGTACGCCCGCTTTACGTCTGGGACCAGACGACTCACTCCCTCTTTCTCATCCGCTATATGTTGGATAAATGGTGTCCTGACATTCATTCACAGACAGGTTACTTTTTATCCAATTTCTCTAGAAGACTGCATCCAGCATAGACCAATAGTGATCGGTAAACGCTCTTCAAATAGCAGTCTCCGGGAGGGGAGGGGGGGCAGACGGGATTCATTAAGGAACAAAGAGACAAAATGGCACATTTAACGCCGAACGCGGTGTTTTCAGGACGTTTCGTAGCCACGGTCTTACATACAGGTCTGGAAACTCCCATCGCGCGGCTGATGCGCTTATTGAAGCCACAACGCGTAGTTCATGAAATCGCCACTACAGTCGCTGCGATCTAAGCTCCGAACGCTCCGAACAAGGGGTTAACCTACAAACAAATGCCCCAAATGTCTTTAAATAGCATATCATTGATGTTTAAAAATAGATAACTGAATATGTTGTAAAAAGCTAAGTTCGTAACAGACCACCACCAAAACTTTGACAGTTTTGAGGTTATGTTCTTGTTTGCAATCGGAGAATAGATCGCAGCGACAAGTAGTGACGGCATTGCGAACTAGTCCGGACTTCATTAAGCGGTTCCTACCCCTACGCCTTGATTTTGTGCCGAGTTTCCGGACCTGTATGTAAGACCGTGGTCGTAGCCAAGCGCACGAGGCGGAGACGAGGGCTGAAAAGACCGCGTTCGGCGTTGACTGTCCTTCCTTGGTCCATAGGATACTTCGCAACAGGAGGTCCGGCGGGCGATATTCAATTGGGGGAGAGTTCGCGACATTCAACTACACAACACTGTCGTTTTTCACGTATAGTTTGCCTTTAATAGTCTTTAATACAAACTGACATGTGCTATATAAAAATCAAAATTCTTCTATCATCGACGGAAACGAGATGATCATTAATCTGGTTGGTACGTTCGTTCATCTTTTATCTTCCCGAAATTATTTTTGAAAACCATGCACGCCAAGTTTTTGTATGATCTTTGCAGTGAATTCGTCCGGTAAGTACGTGTACGTGTACACGTGCCCTTGTACGCAAACGTGCCCTTTTTTATGTTTCGTTTCCCGTAGAATTTAGCCACTCATTCATGGATGCTTGGCTATGTTGCAATGATTTCACTTTTTTTTTTGTCTCAATAGAGTTTAACAATTTTCAAGAAGATTTTTAATTCCAAAGGTTCAACTGAGGTTGCGATCTTTTAAACTTGGCGTTTAAAATCATTAATGTTTCGGATCGTAGTAACGTAATTCTGGAAACCCAGGATGGCCATAGATTCCGTGAGCATGTTGACAAAGTCAAACTGGCTTATTTATAACTAAAGAAAATACTGTAAGCCAGCGACGAGCCAAACTTATGTGAGCCGACAAAACGCCACCCTGTATATTAACACGTGCGCGTGTTACTATACAGTGTGACGGGTTCTTCACATTCGCAAGAGAAAATGGTGGGGGAAACAAGTAAAGGACACAAAAAGAATAAATTAAAATAACAAAAACAAGTTTTGGATTTATTTAGCAGATTTTATACAATGGAAAATTTGGGGCGCCAGCTGGTTCTGTCGGTCCAGCAACCGTTACAAAAAGGGCCAAAATTTAGCGAACGAAAACAATAATCAATGATTTTAATTAATGAAATTATTAGAACTGGCTCAGGGAGAATCACGATAATCTTTAACGCAGGGACAGAGGGTCCCTGAAACTCAGGCGTCTTACAATACCAGTGACAAAAAGGGGAACGCGAAAGAGCGAGCCACGCGATCGAACAAACCACGCGGACGCTCGAATCGGCTGCGACGACGCGGCCGATTGAGCAAAACAAAGCTTTGCTCGCCTCGCACGAAAACACACAAAAATACGCGAAAACGGGGCTAATTTAACGAAAAAGGGACACGAGGCGGGCGATCGACGATGGGAATGCACGAAAATATGTCGACGGGACTCGAAAACGCGAAATTATGACTCGAAAAATTATTGGGGAAAATGGCGAAACAAAAGGGGCAAAATGACTTCTCAAATAATTCACAGGGGACGGACTCGATGGCACAACACTCGTCGCGTCGACTGACCGACGAAACAATCTCTTTGTCGAACGAAAAGTTCGAGAAAGCACACGAAAACGAAAATTTGGGAGTTTGGGGAGAATCAAACGACAACGGGAAAATGGCGTCGCACGCCCGGCAAGAATCGAAGGACTTACTTGTTTTCTGGATTTTTGAGAGGAAAATCGAGAAATCTGGTGCCAAAGTGGTCCAAGAATGTCCGGAGAGTGGTCCTAAGTGAAGCCGGGTCGTCGTGATGATTCTTAATCGCAAATTTTCACACAAGAAACTCGAAAATAGCACAAAAAACTCGACAGCGATGTTGAGCGTGTCGAGTCCGAAGCGGAAGAGAGGAAACTCGAGCGTCGCCTCGAGCCCCTCGGGACGCTCGCGAAGCTTCGCGAAGTCCGATAGCCAATCAGAACGCGGCTTTAGCGCCGGCTGATTATCGATCCGGTATTGAGCGCCGGCCTCGCGAGATCGCACACAGGTGGCGCTGACGCTGGCCTCGCGACCGGGCGCTGGCGCCACGCTGTCTGCCTCGCGAGACCGAGGCTCTAACAAGATGGCGGCGCCCACGGCTGTCAAAACAGCCGTGGCGAAACTTCGCCTCGACGCCGCGGAACACGCTGGTTTTTTTCTCCGACTTGACGGACGAACCTGTTGTCGGAGGAACGATGGGAGACGCGTGCTCCGAGACTCGGCGATTACCGACGAATTCGAGGTGGGTACGGGGCTAAGGGGGGGAAATAAAACAATTACACGCGGGGGAGGGAGGGAAAAATAGCGTAAGTAGGTCAGAAATCGGGGATGTAGAGCGATTTTTATCGTCGCTCGATCGGTGGGTCGCTCGGTCGCGTTCGCGAGAGTATTCGGGGGGGGGGGGGGGGGGGGAATTTTGGTGATTTTTATCTTCGGGCTGGACTTTTCATTCGGTCCTCCTCGATCCTCGGGGCTGAAATCAGATAAAAAAGAAAAGGCCGGTCCCAGACTGGGATCCGGTAGCTCTCGCCGCGGCTCGACAGCTGGCAACAAAAGTGACAACGTCACAACAGGAATGGCCGCCGACGACCATATTGTAACGAAATGCGTGTATCAATAGGTTGAAAAATTGTAAGAAAGTATGGGCGTTTCAGATACGGACCTTGGGGATCGTCACCAAGCATCGATAAAAATGTTTCTCACTGCGTTCGTATTATTATGTGCGTTATCGATGGCCCAGTGTAATTTGACGCCCGACCATGCTTATGTCGTAACTCCAGTGAGCGAACGCCCCGGACTATACTACGAGCGGGTTTCCCCTCTTCGTCTACAGCACGTGGACTGGAAAGTCGTTACGTTCATCGAAATTCGAAGATTTACACAGGACATTCCAGTCATCGAGGGCCAATTATTGGACACGTTGAAGATTTGCGTAAATTCGAGTGTTCACAAGGGAACAAGTATCCCCTTGGTACATGACAAGTGTCGGGCAATATTGAGAACAATTAACTTGTTACGTGCGGCGCGGTGCGCACGTGTTTGTTAACCCGCTTGCGAGAAGCGCAAGCGGTTTTTATTTATTGTATGTGGGTTTTTTCTGGTCTCGTCCTCTACAGGACGATTCTGGAGTCAGGAATTTGTCAGGGGGGAAATAAATGTTCGACGGTTAACAATCAAACTGGCGGTTTATTTTACAATATCGGTAGCGTGGAAACGAGAGGAGCTGTGGAGACTCTCGTGTTCGCGCTACAGTGCGATACAAAATTTACTTACTCGTCGTCGTCCGGATTCAGCAACGCGTTGCCGACGGGTCGCGATTATTGCCTTAAATTAACAGATCGCGAGTCGCAATTCTCTCTCTCACACACTCTCGCATACACACACTCGTACAACACACTATTACACGAACGATACACTAAAGAACTATTTACTAACTTAATTGTACACGACTGGTATAGTTCGTGGCTGAGGGTAAGACACTAATCTAACTGAACGTAAGATTTACCACCGCGACGCGACACTCTCCAATGCGCCTTTCTATCACTTCGTCCTACTGGATCGAGTTGTGTGATAGCGGATTCAATGGAGTTTTTCGGGACGCTATGCGGGCACTTGATCAGGAGGTAACTTTGGGAGAAGCTCTCGCTTTTAATGCTCGACAAAGACAAACTAGATTTAATACTCGCTGGATGTTCGCAAACGTCCAGGAGTCTAGAGACCATCTCCCATTCGCGAGAAAACGTAACCAGAGACGTTCCCATGTCCGGTCAGCGTTTTCTGCGGAATCCTCCAATCTCGCTCCCGCGAAGATCGTCGCAACCGCATGTCGGTTCGCAAGCACCGGATGCGTCGCGACGATACCTCAGCAATAAACGTGAGAAAAAATTATGGCCGTGTCATATCGGCACGTGACAATCCTCCCCCGTCAAATGTCGACGCCCTCGTTGACAAAGTAAATTTCGCAAGATAATTTTTTTTTTTTCCTCTTAAAACATAATAATTTAATTTTCAACAAAATAATTGGCCTTACTTGTTGGCTGTAGTCGTTGGACGATGCCGTGTCGTTGTCACGGTGGTAACTTAAACTTTTAATTTAACTGTACTGACGACAAAAAGGGCCACCCGGTGTTACTGTACAGGAATGACCATCGACGACCTATCTATATTATAAGGAATGCGAATCATATAATATAAGCAGGAATAAGAAGAAGAAAGAAGAAAGAAGTACAGTGCGACTTCCCAATAAGCACGCCCGAAATAAGCACGCTTCCCCTATTTCTTGGTTGAACGCTTCCCCCACTCCGACTCAAATTCCGAGCTCCAGCGAATTTGCGCACGAACCTCTCAATAAGCACACCAACCGATGGACAGCTTTGACGCATAAAGTGAAATGAAAATGTACATACATATATCAATGCTTATGACTGGTTTTAATTCCATCCTTTTTACGATATATATCATATATATGTATATGTAAATGAAAAACTTAAACGTATTTAAGAACTGTCGTACAAAATGGCAAAAGAACCTGACAAATAATTGAAATTATCTTTGATCGGTTGAGAAGCGTTTTGTGTTTCAACGCGATCGACTGGAGGTGGGTTGGTTTGAAAGGAGCCGAATTCGTCCATCGAGGATGTAGCCTCAGAGAAATTTAATTCGTCAATGTCGTCTTCTCAACATTTACATGAAACAAAACAGTGTGCGATTAATATTTCTAAAAAGACAATTATTCCATTTAATATGCATGAAAATTATACATTTTCAATCACCGAGTAACGGCATAACAGGCACAGCTTATGGCTAGTTCAAACAAAAAAATTTGATGAAGAAAATTATATTTACTTGTTTCAATCTTCTGAATCCAATCCAAAACTGTTGTTGCATCGGCTGCTTCGTAACCTCCGACTTTTTTCAGAAAATTGAGTAAATCATCGACGTTACGGTCGTCTGCAGCTAATGGTGTAAAAGTAACGTCAGTACCCACGGAAATATCGAGATTGTCCAAAGTCACTGAGCTCTGTTCAGTCTGCGTTGATGCATCTTTCGTTTGTTTCGGCCAAAGATGATTCCAGCATCTATATATCGTACTGGAGGGGATTTTCTCCCATGCATCAGCAATCCACAAAATAACTTTGTACAAGTCGACTTTCTTCAAAAACTCGAGCAAGCGGATATTTGCATCTTGGGCTCCGATGATTGCATTGACGAGGTTGATTTCGTAGTGAAGTTTTAGTGTTTGTATGATGCCTTGGTCCATAGGCTGGACAAGCGAGGTGACGTTTGGCGGAAACAAGTGGACTTCAACCTCGTTTATCTTGATATGTCGATGTGATCGACAATTGTCGACTAGGAGTACAGCCGTCTTCGGTAAATTTTTGGAGTTGAGGAATGTTTCAACTTTGGGAACAAACATGTCTTTGAACCATTCCTCAAAAATGACAAAATTCATCCAAGCGCTTGTTTGATTACGGTACCATACCGGCAAATCGTCTTTGACGACATTCCTCAGACAATGCGGATTTTTGGAGTTTCCGATAAAAATCAAAGGGACCTTGAAGGACCCATCCGCGTTGGAGCATGTTGCTACGGTAACCCGCTCTAATTGTTTTCTTGCACCTGAAGCTTGTGTGTCCTCTCCTGGAACAAAGGTTCTCTTCAGAGTACTTTTGTACATTAATCCCGTCTCATCCATGTTAAAGACTTGCGCTCGTACGAGATTTTGTGCAGCTACTAACTCGGAAAATTCTTGTTTGTAACGATTGGCTGCCTCCTCATCAGCTGACAATTTCTCCCCTTTAAGACAACGATATGGAACAATTTCAAATTAACATGCACTGATTATCTACAGAGTTGGGAAGAATAGATAGCTTTTATTTCAATAGCTTTTGGAAGGCGCGTGCGTGTGTGTGTGGGCATGTTTGTATGTATGCATGTGTGCGTGCCTGTTTGTATATGTGCAAGCATGCCTATGTATTGTAACGTGGTGGAATCCACGTTACAAGGACGATTCGGGCTAAGTGTGGTGGCCTGGATAGCTCAGTTGGGAGAGCACTCGACCGGCAATCGAGAGGTTCCGGGTTCGATTCCCGGTCCAGTCCCTGCCGCATTTTTTTCGGATCGTCCTCTTCTCCAAAAACTCCCGGATCACAAATGGCGCCCAACGTGGGGCATGAGTACCCCCCCCCTTCCCCTTTCAGTTCCCTCCCAGTTTGTTAAGTTTCGTTCGTTAAGTGAACCCACGTTACAAGGACGATTCGGGCTAAGTGTGGTGGCCTGGATAGCTCAGTTGGGAGAGCACTCGACCGGCAATCGAGAGGTCCCGGGTTCGATTCCCGGTCCAGTCCCTGCCGCATTTTTTTCGGATCGTCCTCTTCTCCAAAAACTCCCGGATCACAAATGGCGCCCAACGTGGGGCATGAGTACCCCCCCCCCCTTCCCCTTTCAGTTCCCTCCCAGTTTGTTAAGTTTCGTTCGTTAAGTGAACCCACGTTACGAGGACGATTCGAACTAAGTGTGGCGGCCTGGATAGCTCAGTTGGGAGAGCACTCGACCGGCAATCGAGAGGTCCCGGGTTCGATTCCCGGTCCAGTCCCTGCCGCATTTTTTTCGGATCGTCCTCTTCTCCAAAAACTCCCGGATCACAAATGGCGCCCAACGTGGGGCTTGAGTACCCCCCCCCCCCCTTCCCCTTTGAGTTACCCCAGTTTGTTAAGTTAAGTATGGAACCCACGTTACAAGGACGATTCGGGCTAAGTGTGGCGGCCTGGATAGCTCAGTTGGGAGAGCACTCGACCGGCAATCGAGAGGTCCCGGGTTCGATTCCCGGTCCAGTCCCTGCCGCATTTTTTTCGGATCGTCCTCTTCTCCAAAAACTCCCGGATCACAAATGGCGCCCAAGAGAGGCCACGGCCGCTGAATAGCCACGATAAGTTCATCGTGGCTGCCGTGTACGAACCTTACCTGAGTCCCCCCCCCCCCCAATTCGAGCTAGCCCTACCCCTTTCGGTCCTCAGACAATCCCAGTCTGTTTCCCCTTTGAGTACGTTCCCCTTTGAGTTCCCCAATTCGTAAAGTATGAGTTAGATCCGTCGGGGCCGGATCAACTCTGGTAAGGGGGTTTGTAACGTGGTGGAATCCACGTTACGAGGACGATTCGAACTAAGTGTGGCGGCCTGGATAGCTCAGTTGGGAGAGCACTCGACCGGCAATCGAGAGGTCCCGGGTTCGATTCCCGGTCCAGTCCCTGCCGCATTTTTTTCGGATCGTCCTCTTCTCCAAAAACTCCCGGATCACAGTATAGTATACATCGAGCTGCGTTTGCAGCTTTTCATGCATGTGTGTCCTTAAGATTGCTGATTCACTTACCTGTGATTTTCAAACATTTCACGTGGGTTCGTTTTTTCCATTTGTCCAACCATCCGTGACTAGCTTTGAAGTTCGTTGATCCGCCAATTCTTGAGTTAATCACCAGTGCTTGTCTGCATAACACTGGGCCCAAAACTGGATTGCCTTCGCGACGATAATCGGCAAGCCAAGTGAATAATTCCGCATCGAGATTCTCCGATTTATTAATTTTTTTTAGCTTTTTGGTGTTGCTCGCTTCGGCGGCATTCTCAATTAAATTTCGGTTTGATTTCCATCTCCGGAGAGTACTGTCATTCAAACCGTACTTGATTAGGGTGCTTTTTTTTTTGGCGACATTTTTTTTTTTCACTCCCATCTCGCATTTTTGTGGGGAATACCTTAAAGAAAATTCCCTGAAAATTTGAGCCCTTAATATTAATTTTAAGTACTCGCCCAAGGCGTCCAATGATTTCCCCTTTAAAATACACGTAAAGTTCGATTTTTCTTCTTAAAAGTTCTACAGATCAGAGGCATTTAAAGGTACGATCTTGGTCGACGAACCGATTTATTCATAATTGAATGCTCTACAAAAGTGTCCATTGTGACGTGATTGTAACTCGAACTGGCGAGGTCGTACGGGTCACTAAACCCAATTTTTTCATGAAATTCTCGTTTTTTTATCTCTATCTCGTAAATGACAAGAGCTACAGGAAAAATAGGAATGACAAACTTGAAGGAAATTCAATTTCCTACAAAATAGTATCCAAGCACTAAATCGCTAACATTGATATTTCTTGAGATATTGGGCTTTTAAGTTGAGGTAGTATGGAATTTTCGTGGATTATTGAGCTAAATTGTATGAGTTGGTAATTTATGATTCTTTATTGTCATTCAAATCATCAAATATTTATTTGTTAAGTTTCAAATGATTGAAAAGTTGAATAACTGAACGTTTTGAAACTGAAATTCGAGAAAAAAACACATTTTCAAAGTGCCCAAAATTGTTTTTTTTTACTTTTCACGAATTTTTCGATTGATTTTCCCCTGATTATTCTAATTTACTTACCAGTAATTGAATACCCATACATTTCTAGTTACAAATATGTTGTAAATTGTGATCCGGGAGTTTTTGGAGAAGAGGACGATCCGAAAAAAATGCGGCAGGGACTGGACCGGGAATCGAACCCGGGACCTCTCGATTGCCGGTCGAGTGCTCTCCCAACTGAGCTATCCAGGCCGCCACACTTAGTTCGAATCGTCCTCGTAACGTGGATTCCACCACGTTACAAACCCCCTCACCAGAGTTGATCCGGCCCCGACGGATCTAACTCGTACTTTACGAATTGGGGAACTCAAAGGGGAACGTACTCAAAGGGGAAACAGACTGGGATTGTCTGAGGACCGAAAGGGGTAGGGCTAGCTCGAATTGGGGGGGGGACTCAGGTAAGGTTCGTACACGGCAGCCACGATGAACTTATCGTGGCTATTCAGCGGCCGTGGCCTCTATTGGGCGCCATTTGTGATCCGGGAGTTTTTGGAGAAGAGGACGATCCGAAAAAAATGCGGCAGGGACTGGACCGGGAATCGAACCCGGGACCTCTCGATTGCCGGTCGAGTGCTCTCCCAACTGAGCTATCCAGGCCGCCACACTTAGTTCGAATCGCCCCCGCGACGTGGGTTCATTTAACGAACGAAACTCAACGAACTGGGAGGGAACTGAAAGGGGAAGGGGGGGGGGGGGGTACTCATGCCCCACGTTGGGCGCCATTTGTGATCCGGGAGTTTTTGGAGAAGAGGACGATCCGAAAAAAATGCGGCAGGGACTGGACCGGGAATCGAACCCGGGACCTCTCGATTGCCGGTCGAGTGCTCTCCCAACTGAGCTATCCAGGCCGCCACACTTAGTTCGAATCGTCCTCGTAACGTGGGTTCACTTAACGAACGAAACTTAACAAACTGGGAGGGAACTGAAAGGGGAAGGGGGGGGGGTACTCATGCCCCACGTTGGGCGCCATTTGTGATCCGGGAGTTTTTGGAGAAGAGGACGATCCGAAAAAAATGCGGCAGGGACTGGACCGGGAATCGAACCCGGGACCTCTCGATTGCCGGTCGAGTGCTCTCCCAACTGAGCTATCCAGGCCGCCACACTTAGTTCGAATCGTCCTCGTAACGTGGATTCCACCACGTTACAAAATTTACAAAAATTTTGTAAAATTTGTAAATTTCTAGTTGAAAATTTTGTAAATTTACAACATATTTTCAACTAGAAATTCATTGGTATTCAATTACTGGTAAGTAAATTAGAAGAATCGGGAGAAAATCAATTGAAAAATTCGTGAAAAGTGAAAAAAATAATTTTAAGCACTTTGAAAATGTGTTTTTTTCTCGAATTTCAGTTTCAAAACGTTCAATTATTCAACTTTCCAATCATTTGCAACTTAGCGAATAAATATTTGATGATTTAAATGACAATAAAGAATAATAAATTAACAACTTATACAGTTTAGCTCAATAATCCATGAAAATTCCATACTACCTCAACTTAAAAGCCCAATATCTCAAGAAACATCGATGTTAGCGATTTGGTGCTTCAATACTTTTTTGTAGAAAATTGAATTTCCTCCAAGTTTGTCATTCTTATTTTTTCTGTAGCTCTTGTCATTTACGAGATAGAGGTAAAAAAACGAGAATTTCATGAAAAAATTGGGTTTAGTGACCCGTACGACCTCGCCAGTTCGAGTTACAATCACGTCACAATGGACACTTTTGTAGAGCATTCAATTATGAATAAATCGGTTCGTCGACCAAGATCGTACCTTTAAATGCCTCTGATCTGTAGAACTTTTAAGAAGAAAAATCGAACTTTACGTGTATTTTAAAGGGGAAATCATTGGACGCCTTGGGCGAGTACTTAAAATTAATATTAAGGGCTCAAATTTTCAGGGAATTTTCTTTAAGGTATTCCCCACAAAAATGCGAGATGGGAGTGAAAAAAAAAAATGTCGCCAAAAAAAAAAGCACCCTAGTACTTGATACATATTTCTTGAGACGTTGACTTTTTGGACTCTTCCAAAATTTTTTTTTCTGCTCAAACGTGTACCGGTTACGTTTGATAACTGTCGGTTCTTTTGTAGAATAAGGTTCAGGGACAGATTCGCTTTGAGGTACAGATACCGCACTAGGATCGTCTTCGACTTGTGTGGCACAGTCGGAGATCTTACGTTTCTTTACAGTTTCTGTCATTATGCATTCATGTATATCACTTTATTCGATAAGGTGTAACATCAACACAATAAAATGTAATTTTATACTATTTGGATCAATGCGAAACTATTGAGGAGGTTCCGCTATGGCGCAAAGGAATAACGAATGAAGTGAGGCACGATTCCAAAAAAAATGACGATCTGCTTTTCGATCCGTTGGTATTTACATCAAATCAGGAATCGTTGCAGCATTTATGTGAAAAAGTTCACATTTATTCGAAGCGTGCTTATTGGGAGGTTCGCAAGACAAAATGAGTAAGAGAGACAGAGGCAGTCAGCGAGCTCGGAGCGCGCGCCTGGTGGGGGTACCCGATTTCTCGGAAAAACTCTTCCCCTTGGGGGCTTTACCGTGCTTATTGGGAGGTTGGACTGTATCTACGTCTGTATTTTCTTCGTATTTTGTTTCTGCTGCGTCCTGAGATCTACGAAGCCTGATTTGGAGTAACCCGATGCCCGGGAACGTTCATTTTGTGACTTCGAAGATTCCCTTCGCTTACAACGCCTGGATTGACATCCGTCGCGTGCAAGACAATAGGAATCCTCGGAAAAATGGAAAAAAGATTTACTCTGTTTGATTTTTGGTGCAGGAGTATTGCTCGCGAGCATGATATTCGTATACGCATTCCGTCTACGCCCTTGGACTCTCGCTAGAAGATTCGGTTGCCCGACGGAACGATTACGATGTAATAGGAAACCACGCGTGGAGCAGCCTGAGAGCGAGATGGCGATGCATTTACGTATACAAAGTGTGACTCTTGACGCCGGCATTCATCGATAACGAAGTGCAACGCGACTTCACGCGAAGCCGTGCGAGCTATCGCGTGAGAAAACGTAAACAAACCAAACGTAACGAACTCTGAAGAATAAAGAACCGTCAAAATATGCTTAGATCTTTCCGGGCCGCGGTCACGAACAGTTTAGAGCGAACCCGTGAAATCAAAGTGAATAATTAGTGCGCGTGTGATCACTAAACCGCCCAGTGACAGTTATTCCTTTTTATTCTATCGAGTCTTTCGAGAATCCGATCAAGAACAGTTAAAAAAAAAAAACCTGAACTTGTCTCTCGCCAACCATGAGTGCTTACGAAAAACGGATTAAGTTCTCGTTCGTAAAGGGAGAGTGCGTGGTGTGCCACAAACCCCGGGATACTTGCAAGATCCTTGCTAAGTGCTTCGAGGAATACGTTTATCAAAATCACCCGCCGAACAAATGGCGAATTTGTCCTCTGTGCGCATCCGGGATGAAGGCGAAAGAATTTTTGTCCCATGCCGGGTGGTGCATTAACCGCTTCAACCACGCCGTACTCGCGTGGGAAAAGGCCGGCCGACCAGCTGACGGCAGCGGAAAACCGGTCGACGATTCGCTGCCCACGGTAGCCTCCGAGGAGACGAAACCAGCGACTTCGAGCGCGACGGCCCCTGCCAAGGAGCCTAAAATCACCCTGGCCGGAATGGAGGACCGACGGGGAGCACCGACGGAGAACACGAATATTTTCCGATCCCGTAAAAACGAAGATCAGGGATCGCGACCCCCGCGCTTCGTACCACGGAATAAGACGAAGACAGCGCAGACGGATTCGACAGGGCGTAAGAGCGTTGCGACGCAAACGTCCCGCCTGGAGCTTCATCCAGGACAGCAAGTCGGGTTCATTGTTTGGAAAGAAGCCGGGCCTAAACCGAGCCAAGACCTGATCTCGTTCGATGCCGATGAGATCGTGCCCTTCGCTCATGCGGAAAGCGTCCTGCAACCGTCGAGATTCCAGCCGACGACCAGGAATGAATTCCTGGCCGAATTGGAAGAAGCGTTCCGGGAAGAAGCGGAAAATTGCGTCCCGCTGGAACTTCCCGTCCCGACGGGTGCGCTCAGCGGTGACAACGACGTGAACACTACTGAGTGACCACCGAGGTGGACAGTACGGACTGTAGTGAATAAGTAAAAAGAAAAAAAATTCAATTAAGTGTAGTGAATAATAATGTAGGGCATAAGTAAAATTAAGCTCAACCACCGCGGCGGGGCAAGCTAACAGCTGACCGACTACAATAAAAGTAAGCCAAATTTTGTTTCCGAAGTTCCAAATTTTCCGAGTTTTCAAATTATGTCTTGCGATAATGCAAATTTAAATTGTCGACGAGGGCGTCGACACTTAAGGGGGGAGGATTGTTACGTCCCGAGACGTATTAAATATATTGATTCATAAATAAATGATTTTTGCTGAAATGTCGTCGCGACTGCATCCGGTATAGGTTTCCTAGCTGACATGCAGCCGCGACGATTTAGCGGGAACGCCAAGGAGTTGTACCGACCGTTCTGCCGAAAATGCTGACCGGGCGTGAGAACGCCTCCGGTTGGATTTTCTCGCGAACGAAAAGGCTCTGATTTCCTGCTGGACGTTTGCGAACTCTTCCAGGGGGGAATCAGAATAATCAGTCTCTCACGAGCTTGGACAGCGAAAGCTTCTCGGAGAGTAACTCCTTGGGCAGTTCCCGACATAGCGTCCTGAAAATCTTCAACGAATCCGCGATCACACAAACTCGTTCCAGTAGGACGAAGTGATCGAAAGGCGCGTTGCAAGCGGTCGCGCCGCGGTGATAAATCTGCCCTCGATAGTTTAGTGTTTCTCTTTCTGCCACGAACTCTATCGCGTCGTGTAATTATAAGTAGTAGTGATAATAGTGATAATAATTATTGTGAATCGTGTGAACCGAGTGAGAGCGTGTGTGCAAGATTGAGAGAGAGAGAGAGAGAGAGATTGATTGATTGATTGATTCATGTTTATTGGTGCCCTAGCAGTGCTAAAGGGCACATGTGCAAAGCCGACGATACATGGATATAAAACCAGGTATCACTTAAGATTAAGCAAAAGATACAGAGTACAGTATAGAAAGACGCAATAGAATGAGTACAGTTTGAAAAGTGCGCTGAGAGTTAGAGTAGAAAAGCAATTACAGTGTGATTAAAAGTAAAAGATATTGGCAATGGTAGATTAATAGGATGATGAATACAGAGTTGAGCAAGTAGCTCAGCGCAGGTGCAGGCAGTGATAACACGCGAAGTCGTGTGTGGTACGCATACAGCAGTGTGAGAAAGGGTGAAAGCAATTCGACTCAATCAAGCCGCTCCTTGTCAAACAGATACCTAAAGAGCGCTATTTTAAAAGACGCAAGTGTTGCAAGACGTTGGATTGAGAGGGGCAGTGAGTGCCAAAAGTAAATCCCAGACAGCACGAAGGACTTGCGAAAAGTAGTGGTACGATGGCCGGGAATGAAAAAGGTATCCGGCACGACTTGCCGTGAGGGGCGAAGTGATTCAGGCGCAGGGGTAAACAATTCAGTAATGTAGGAAGGGGCAGAGCCGAGCAACACATTGAAAACGCCGATTCCCAGAAAATAGAGACGCCTTGACTTGACGCTTAGCCAGCACAGTTCGCGTCGATAAGGAGAGATGTGCACATCCCTCCGGAGGTCAAATATGAAGCGAATGGCACAATTTACAAGACGCTGTAAGGCCAGTTCCTGTTCATCGGTGAGATCGACGAAGACAAGACAGCAATAATCTATTAAGGGGAGAATCAAAGATGAGACGAGGATAATGCGCAGTTTCCTGGAAAGAGTATTGCGACGATATTTGAGTTTGAACAAGGTGAAGTGGACGCGCTTGGAAATGGATAGGATGTGTTTGTGCCAGGAGAGATTTGAGGACATAGTCACGCCGAGATTTCGCGCTTCATTAACGTATGGCAAGGTTATGTTGTTTATAGTGATCGGGGGCAGATGCGCAAAATTGATGCGATTGATGAATGTTCCGGTGCCCAGTATCAGTATTTTCGACTTTGAGAGGTTTAGTTGCAGTTCATTGCATTCAGCGATTTGTGCAATGGTTTCGACATCGCAATTGATTTTAGCAATAGCCTCAGGAAGGAGCGAAGGGGGGCAACTTAGGTAGATTTGCAGATCATCGGCAAATATAAGATGCTGCGAATACCTGAGATTATCACCAATATCGTTTATAAAAAGGGAAAAGAGCAGGGGACCGAGCACCGATCCTTGAGGCACACCTGTCGTTGTGCGAAGCCACTCCGAACACTGCCCGGCTCCGTCTGTCACTGCTTGCATCCTGCCAGTTAAGTAGGAATAAAGCCAATGCAAAGATTTGTCACCAAAACCAAATGAACGCAGTTTAGAAAGAAGAATGGAGTGGGAAACAAGATCGAAAGCTTTGCTAAAGTCGAAAAGGACAAGAAGAGTGACTTTCCGCTCATCGACAGCTTGACGAATATCGTGGCAGACACGCAGCAGAGCAGTTTGGGTACTAAAACCTTTGCGGAAGCCTGATTGTCGAGGATCGAGTAGCTTATTAGCGTTGATGTAGGCGGTGATTTGGTTGTGAGCAATGCGTTCGAGCAGTTTGGAAATAGCAGGCAGGCTGGCAATCGGGCGACAGTCAGAAATTGACTTGGGTGGATTCGATTTTAGCAATGGTTTTATATGTGCGCGCTTCCAGGCAGTGGGGAAATAGGCGGAATCGAACGATGCATTGAAAAGTTTTAGAAGCAGCGGGATTAAGATGGGAAGTGCAGAGGTAAGAGCAAACGCAGAGATCCCATCGGGACCTGCTGCGAGAGACGACGATGGTGAATTACTGATGACGGACAGTAGGCTCTCGGCAGTGACTGGGGAGAACTCGAATGGAGCCCGGTCAAGACTCAATGGCGCAATGTTTAGTAGGAAGGACTCGAAGTCGACGTGAGGAGCAGAGCTTGATATGTTAGCAAAGAATGTATTCAGGTCGTTTACAGTAAAATAATTGGAGCAAGAAGCAGTTGTTGATTTGGCAAGACCGAGACCCTTGAGCTCTGACCAGACCCGTGAAGGATCAGTTAAGCCAGATAGCCTCGTTACACAGTACTCGTCCTTCGCCTATCTGAGATCTAGTGTTAGTTCGTCTCTAAATTCTCTGTAAGTCGCAAGGCTGCGCGGGTTGCCGGATCGAATTGCTTTCTTATAAAGTGAATTCTTAGTCTTTATGCGTTGCTTGAGTTCGTTGGTAAACCACGGGACACGGGGTTTAGATACACTAAAAGTACGAAGGGGGGCAAGTGTGTCGAACGCTGAAATAACTGCGGTGTTTATTTCACTCACAAAGTTGTCAATGGCCCTAGCCGATGCGTTTTCAATTGTCAACGAGTTAATCGATGGTGAGAGCAGGTTACGGAAAGTTGTCGCGTTGAATTGCTTAGCGCAGCGCCGGGTTATAGTTCGAATAGGTCGTGCGTTGCATTCAAAGGCATACTCGAGTTCGATTAAATCATGACCTGCGATAAACGGTGTCTCGCTTTTCGTGAACCGACGTAGTTTGTCAGCAGTGTCGATGAGATAGACGTCGAGCCACGAGTGAGACGAAGACGTATGGAAAGTCGCCTCGGATTCTACTAAGTGGAGAGAGTGCGCAAAAACAAGATCCCTAAGCGAGGAGGATTCAGGGGTTTGCGAGAGAAGATTGCTGTTTAGATCTCCAGTTAATATAAAATTTTTGTAAGTGGGCAAGTATAGCATTAGGGCGGTGAAAAAGCCGTTAAGGAAGTGGCCTTTGGGGCGCCGATACAATACAACGAGAAGCAGCGGGTCCCCCAGCGAGGAGAACAGTTCAAGCATTATGAATTCGGGTTCATTGAGTGAGACATTCGGAGATAGTTCAAGTAGTTTTATATTTAGCGAGTTGTGCAAATAAACAGCTACTCCACCGCCGCGACTACAGACACGATCGTTGCGAATTAGGTTGTAATTATCGAGTTTAACAAGACTATCCGGAACACGAGAATGAAGCCAAGTTTCGGTTATGGCAATGACATGAAAAAATTGATCATTACCGATGAAGTGGGATGTGAATTGATCAAAATGAGCTAGTAAAGAGTTGGCGTTAAAGTGGGCAACAGTGATGGCTTGAATGTTGCAAGAAACGGGGGTCGCTGAAATGGTCGGATTTGATAGATTGTGGCTGTGCCTGGTCGGTGGCAGTCAGATGATCTGATCAAGATCAGCCTCGGAGCAGATCATTATTGGGGGAGAGCCATAGGTCTTGCGAGCGTAAATAATTCCGGATTGAGTGAAACAAGTCCTCCAGCCCTTCTCGGTAACTCGAGCCCTAGCGCGCTTCCGAAGAGTGTAAATGTGTGATGGGAGGTGATCATTGACGTAAATCGGGCCTTGGTTAGGAAGATCAAATACTTCACCAACCGTTAAGCGTTTTTTGGCTCGTTTCTTGCTAAGTAGCTGTTCGCGAACAATCGGGGATTTGAGCGTGACTAAGAATGTTTTTACGGATTGGCTGGGCGCAGCATTTGTACCTGCAGAAGCATGGCCATTGTTAAGTGGGGCAGTGTTGGGTGGCAAAATTCTTATGTCGGTTACATCGTTAATGAAATCAGGTGACTCAAGCGCAGTGAAGACCCTCTGGACGATGTTCTTCGGAGAATCGTCAAGATCGGCGGGAATACCAGAAATACTGAGCTCGGCATGGAGGATTGCGGACTGGAGACACGAAGCGATGTTTTCAACTTTGGAATTTACAGAGGCAATCTCCTGAGACGATCTAACATCGAGTTCGGTAAATTTCTGAAGCACTTCAGTTTGAGAAGAATCGAGTTGTTCAACCTTCTGTCTCAAGTCGGCCAATCCCTCCACGAGCCCATTCATAGTTCCGTTCATATTATTTACAGATGAGGTGAGAGTTTGTAATTGGCTGAGTACCATATCAATTTTGTCAGTGCTCGCAGGCACCGTCGTAGGCATCGTCGTGTTACGCACGCTAGGCGACGTGTTCTGGGGAGGTGAAGAGTCAGGCGTGCGCGAGGTGAGAAATGAGCGCTGAAGAGCACAGTCGCCACAGCGGAAAGTATCTGAGCCAATGAGTTCACGGCGATCGTAGCCAAATTTACGAACTGCACAGTCGGTGTGATAAAACTCACCACAGTCTCCAGAACACGTCAGAAAAGCTTCTGTCCTCTTGCACAATTTTCTACAAACAATGCAGCGAGTCATAATACTCACTCGCGCTCAGTTACAGCTGATAGGAAAGCAATGTGTGTGGAGACAGGCAGGACTACAGTGCAGTGACAGCTCGGGAGAGTCCGTCTGCGCTCGGGCACTCGGGTGCAAATAAGCCAATCAAATTAGTGCAGCACAAGAGCTCACGCCGAGCAGTCGATAACGAGTCAACGATAAGGCTAATATAGTTACGGAGAGAGGACAGAAGCAAGCAAAGCAGTATCGGCTAAGTCCGTCGGTACTCGGGATAGCTCGGACGCAGATGCTGACACGGAGCCAATCGAATCAGAGCAGATTGAGATCTCGCACCGAGCGGTCGAAGGCAGATCGATGACGAGCGACGTGCAGTGGTGGGGCGAAGGCGACAGTGTGACAGCTCGAGTGTCTCCGGCAGCAGTCGGAGCGGCTCGGGATGTACGAATAGAGCTCACAAGAGTGTAATTATGGTACGATACTTGTAATTGCTGATCGCACATCAGGCGGTGGGTAGTGTATGTAGAGTCCAATACAATGACCAGTCACGCATGCGTAGAACCGAGGCAGGCAACATGCGGCAGGTAATGGATGCCAAGAAAGAATCGACCAGGCAGCAAGGCGAAAAATCGAGTTTTGATCCACTATGCACCAACATAGGTAGAAACCCAAGAGGAAGCGGGTGCAAAGCGGATAAAGGCACGCTTGACTCCTGAAACAAGACGCCCGTAGGCAGCGTGGAGCAGTAAAAGTTTTCGCAAAGCAGGAGCAAGAAAATCACGATCGTCTATACTCACGTATGAGGCTGTACTGGAGAGAGAGAGAGAGAGAGAGAGAGAGAGTGAATTGTGTGACTATAATTTAAGGTAATAATTGCGATCCGTCGGCGACGCGTAGCCAAACTCAATCGACGACGTGTAAGTACCTTTGTATTTCCCTGTAGCGCGAACACGAGAGCCTTCACAGCTTCTCTCGTCTTCACGCTACATCCATTTCCAAAATACATCGGTCTGTTCATTTGTAAATTCAGGTTAATTGCAATACAATTATTAACCCTGACAAGTTCCCAAACTCCGGAATCGTCCTGTAGAGGACGAGATCGGAACCGACCCGCGTAAAAATAATAATAAACTGCTCGCGCTTCACGCAAGCAGGTTGACTTAACACGTGCGCACCGCTCCGCACGTAACAAGTTAATTGGTGCCGTGCCATATCGGCACCAATTAACTTGTTCTCTAAAAATTATCCATAAGAAAGTCTCTTTTTGGCACAATGAATATCGACGATGCAACGTACTTAAA
Organism: Diadegma fenestrale; assembly: GCA_037043255.1. NCBI lineage: Eukaryota > Metazoa > Arthropoda > Insecta > Hymenoptera > Ichneumonidae > Diadegma > Diadegma fenestrale. Next base: position 35,732 of record CM073311.1, read on the forward strand.
CACGCAAATCGATCGATTATTTTCCGACCAGTCAAATATTACCCGGCTGATCGGAAAGCAAATGCACGTCACTCAATCGAAATTACAAGACTTGCATCGCGAACACGTGGCCGAAGTTGAGACAGTGAAAATTCTTCACAAACAAGTGAAGGACATTTTTAATAAGTTAGTGTCAATGGATCGCGAAGTGGCAGACATGGTCTACCGTACGCAACTCATTAATTACGCCCATCGAATAGAAATCAAGGTCAATAGCTACGTCGCGACGTGCGAACAATACATACAGGTGATCGCGTCGGCGCGAAATAATCGATATGATCCGGCAATATTGAAATCGTCCCAGTTATTGGCCATCTCGCGAGAAATTCAGTCACGCGCGTCTGAATACGAATTTCCCCTCGCCCCGGAGTTTCTTCGCGGCGAATTATTGGCGCGATTGGCGCGAACCAACCTCGTGTTTCAGAAGGGACGTATGATAATAATCACGCACATCCCTCTTCTGGAACGAAAATCGTACCAGCTTTACCGGATTCACCCTTGGCCAGTACCCCAATCGGGACAGAATTACACGGGATCTGCCGTAGTTGTTCCTGCAAAACCTTACATAATATTGTCAGCGGATCGACGAAGTTATTTCCTAACCGACATGGATTACATCGAGCGGTGCATTTTAATCGAGCGACGCTATATATGCACGCTGGAGACGCCGCTGAACGAAGTCTCAACGTCGGAACAGTGTGAGGTCCTCATGCTTATGAGTCCGTCGGCCGAATCTTATCGCGAGTGTGACGTCAGGATCTACCCGCGACACAATACGTTCTGGACTCATCTACCAACACAAGGAGGGTGGCTGTATTCGTTCTCGAAGGCAGAGTATATACATATACTATGCCCTGGCCAAGTGGAAATTACGACGACTCTGAAAGGAGCCGGAATTCTCCACATCAACAACGATTGCGTGGGTAAAAGGCGCAATACAGTTCTCACGGGTATAAGAACTTTTGAAAATCGTGAACATTATCTCTACGCGCCCCAAGTTTCCCTTGACGTAGTCGCGATTGCGCCGAGCCTCAAATTATTATCGGCTGACTGGGAACAAAAATGGGAATCAAGCGAAGGTGACTTCAACAAAAAAACGGCAAAAATCGTCCCATGGAAACTAAAAGAAGACGGGGAATCTCTTCGCGACATCGAACAACGCCTAGAAGACATCGGGAGCCATCGACGCGAAAAGGAAAAATTACAACATTACATCTATATTGGATTTTTCGTGCAAGGCTTGCTTGCCTGCATGGCAACGTTTTATGCCTTCCGCTTAAACATTTGGACCTTCATGAGAAAACTATGCTGGACGGGGCCGTGCAACCGTAATCGGATACCACACGTGGAGCAGAGAGAGATGGAGAAATACACAGTGTCACACAGTACTTCTCGGCGCCAAGTGGAGCCGACGGCCCGCGATAAAGAGCGTAAGGAAAATGCCGACGTTCGCGAAGATGTAAACAAAGCTCGCGCCCTGCCTCGCACGTTGCCACTCCCCAGCCCTGAAGTGGAATAGTGAATTCGACACCCCATAACGGAGATAAATCCCACTTCTGACACCAATTAACTTGTTACGTGCGGAGCGGTGCGCACGTGTTAAGTCAACCTGCTTGCGTGAAGCGCGAGCAGTTTATTATTTTTATGCGGGTTGGTTCCGATCTCGTCCTCTACAGGACGATTCCGGAGTTTGGGAACTTGTCAGGGTTAATAATTGTATTGCAATTAACCTGAATTTACAAATGAACAGACCGATTTATTATGGAAATGGCTGTAGCGTGAAGACGAGAGAAGCTGTGAAGGCTCTCGTGCTCGCGCTACAGGGAAATACAAAGGTACTTACACGTCGTCGATTGAGTTCGGCTACGCGTCGCCGACGGATCGCAATTATTACCTTAAATTATAGTCACGCAATTCACTCTCTCTCTCTCTCTCTCTCTCTCTCTCTCTGTTGCTAGCGGCGAGTTTGCAAGTCGCCTGTCATATCGATCCGTAAATTTTCGATCTTTTACTGCCGACAAACTGCCCTTGGGCATTTTGTTACAGGTCCAAAGCACGTGCCTTTTTGCTTTGCACCGTCTGATCGATTCGTCTTACTCGCTCGGTGCATCGCAATTCTTTAATCTGGAAAATATCAGTGGATTTCGTTCGTCGTTCGACAGTTACCTCATCGACTTCGTTGCGTATCGCTGTGGTTCCCGCCCTCACTGATATCCTACACCATCGCGGCTCTTCTCTCACACTCATCTTCGTGCCTTTCACCTGTACTCTGCGCACGCTCCGTTGACTGATAGTGTATCTACTGCGTGGTGGCACGACGGTGCTGTAGATCTTGCCTAGCCGAGTGTTACCGAATCCTCCCGAGCTTCACCGATTCATCACTTGCTTTCGGAGCACTGTCGAGACAGGTCATTGCTATCTCTCTCCCACTCATCGGCTCACGTATGTAAATCACCTAGCGCTGTTTCTCAGCAGCAAACAGACGCTCTCACAATCAACTACTTCTATGTGTGTGAGTACTCTATGCGAGCCTCTTGGTGCTTAGCGGTCACATTATCTGCTATTACCATTTAATTTCTTTACTAAAACTATATTTGCCTGTTTGGGCGAACGGGCATAATTACGTCGTCCTCCTTTACTCTTGTGCTTTTATTCCTCACTGTAATTCTCAATCTGTCAACGCGTACAAGCGCTTTAAGCACCCATACGTCACTGTTATTTGCTCTCCTTGAAAATGTCAAATTGCGTTGTTTGCGAGCGCCCTCCTAAAAGGTCGGAGAAAATTCTAACTTGTACTGGTGGCTGTGACGAAAGTTATCACGTCGATTGTGCTGCCACTAAATTCTCGATAAATCGTCATGAACTGGCAGGAAAAATTTCTTTTCGATGCGATTTCTGCTCCATGCAACGCTCAATATTGACAGCGCGAACGCCGGATACGTCGCTATCTCTTACTAATGAGCAAGAAAATTGTAGCGTAATCGATTCGCCAAAGACCGAAAAATCTCTTACCAATGAACAGGAAACTTGTACTAAAAGTGATTCGCCAAAGACAGTCATTAGTTCATTTGGAAAACTTGGAGAAAGCGATTCAGCAAAGATTGATGCCATCTTGGCTCAGATTTGCAACTTATCTGCTACATCAAATAACCGATTCGATGCGCTTTCATCATCTGTTGACAAACGACTTGATACATTAACAACATCGTTCAATAATGTCACCGGTGAATTACGTTCTCGAATAGCAAATATTGATTCTAAATACGATGTAAAAACCGCAAATATCGATGCCAAACTCGATGCCTTAGAGGACAAAGTAGCTCGCGAAACCACCTTACTCTCCTCTACAGTTAATGATGTTGATACGCGCTTAAACCGAGTTGAAACGCTTTCTACCACCGTCGATTCTCGACTAACTCAAGTAGAGACTCAGCCACTCCGTGCTGAGATAACTGTATCGGGCATCCCTAGCGATCTTCCCCTGGAACCGAAAAACGCCATTGCGAATGTTCTTGCTGCCCTGGGCGAGCCCGAGCTCATTGCTCATGTAGTCACAGTTAAAGAATTGTCGCGCAAAGGCGATGCTAAGAGCCAAAGCTCTTCTGTAAAACCCGCCAACTCTCAACCCGATAAAATCTTCAAAACGTTCTTAGTAGGACTTGGATCTACGATGTATCGCGATCACATAATTAGCTTGAAACGGGCGAAGAAAAATTTAAGCGTTAATGAGGTCTTCGAGACAGGTCATAATGGTCAAATCTATATTAATGAGCAATTGTCACCCTACCTCTACAATCTTCGCAAACGAGCCAAAGCTAGGGTTTCTGAAAGGGGTTGGAAAGGGGTTGGAAATCCTGCTTTGTTGATGGCGGTGGCATTTTTGTCCGGAAATCACACGGTGAACCGGTCATCAAAATTAGTTCAGATAGTGACCTCGACAAGATAGTCTGACTATCTTCGAGAGTTGATGCGAATTCCCCGACCCAGTCATCTCTTAACGGTACTACTGCGATTCGTTCCAAAAATGAATGTGAAATAAAAATAGCTTGTTTTAATGCAAACTCACTTTTGAGTCACTTCGATTTATTAACCGCGCATTTGGACAGTTGTTTTTACCACGTAATGGCAATAACCGAAACCTGGTTACATCCACTAATACCTGACGATCTCGTAAAGATAGACGATTACTTACTCATTCGGAATGATCGTAAATGCAAAAGGGGAGGTGGAGTTGCTTTTTATATCCACAGTTGATTCCACGTTAAAGTCTTGGAATTTTCTCCGAATGTCACCTTGAACGCGCCAGAATTCATTGCCCTTGAATTAAAAAGCCCCCAAGATGATACTCTCTTATTAATCGTAATGTATCGAAGGCCAAAAGGATTCCTCTTCAACGAGTTCTCTAACACCTTGTCTAAATACTCGTTTGCGTACAAAAATATTATAATAACTGGCGACCTTAATTGTAATTTGGATTGTAATAACTTTGAAGCCACTTCGCTCAGGAATTATGCCGAATCGCATTCACTACATATTGTCTCGTCTGCCGCTACCCACCATACGAACTCATCAGACTCCTGGCTAGATGTATTTTTGATCGATAGCTCCGATAAACTCACTAACTATAACAAATCTGAAGTGCCTTTCATTGCCGGCCATGATCTGATTGAATTAACCTATAAATACCGGTTTGAAACTCGTACCAAACGAACCATTACTCGTCGATGTCTCAAACAGTTTAATTCTACAAACTTTATTGAGTCCGTTGCTTCCTTTCTAAATACGTCTAGCAGAGATTGCGATTTAACATCGGATACCAATTATCTCTCTTCTCACCTAAGTGCAGCCATTCTCACGTCTCTCGATCTACATGCGCCGTTTGTCTCCTTTGATGTTTCTAAACCCCGAGCTAAATGGCTCACCGAAGAGCTTAGACTGCGCATTGTAAAGAAAAACTCACTATATCGGCAGGCTAGAAGATCAGGAAATCTTTTAAGCATTGAAATATATAGAGAGTTTAGGAATAAACTCACATCTGACCTGAGGCAAGCTAGGAATGATTATCATTTCGAGCGATTAAATGGTATAAGGGATTCAGCTCACTTGTGGAAAGAATTGAGAGGCCTGGGCATTGTCAAATCAGAAACAGCATCGTGCGGCAACTATTTTTCTCTCGATGAGCTTAATGAGTACTTCTCTAGTATATCGAATGCTACTGAGCCGTGTGACTACGATTCCTTTGTCCGAAATATCAAACCGTTGGATACCGAGCACCCGATTTTCGACTTCACACCAGTGACAGCTGATTGTCTTTCCTCGATCATTTCCTCGTCGCTATCACCATCACATTGTGCTGGTCCGGACAACATTTCATCTTTTGCCATTCTCAACAGTCTCCCGATAATTGCTCCTCTGCTCACAAACCTGTTCAACTCTTCCTTCGAAAAATCGCAATTTCCGTCTAATTGGAAACGAGCCTACATCCGTCCTCTGTTAAAAACGAATCCCCCAACCTCGTTGTCAGATTGTCGTCCTATTGCAAACCTGAGCGAGCTGTCTAAACTGTTTGAAAGAATTATACACAAGCAAATCACTGCTTATCTCTCTCACCACAATCTGTTGGATCCTAGACAATCAGGTTTCAGGCGAGGCTTTAGCACCCAGACGGCACTATTGCGCATTTGTCAAGATGTTTGCCAGGCGGTGGATGAGCGTAAGATTACTATACTTGTTTTGTTTGACTTTAGCAAGGCCTTCGATTTGGTATCACACTCAAAACTTTTAACCAAGCTCCGTTCGTTTGGGTTTTGTGACAGGGTGCTGCGGTGGTTTTATTCCTATCTAACAGAACGGTCTCAGGCTGTTGTGGATAGCTCAGGCTCGCGCTCTTGTTGGCTTAATACTACAACCGGTGTACCCCAGGGATCTGTCCTTGGACCGCTCTTATTTTCCCTATTTATCAACGATATTGGCTCAGACCTAAAATACTCTCAGCACATGATCTTCGCTGATGTCCTTCAAATATACCTGAGCTGTCCACCATCTGAGCTCGATCAAGGTCTGGCCAAGATTTCTAGTGATGTTAATACCATAGCTGCTTTTGCGAATAGCAACGGTCTTAAGCTAAATCTTTCCAAATCAAAGGCCATCATAGTAGGGAGTGGAACGTTAGTCAACCGAATCGACCTCGAGAGTCTTCCCCCCATTTTAGTTGATGATACTGCCCTCCCTTATGTTAACGAGGTGAGAAATCTTGGTGTAATTATCTCCTCCAACATGTCGTGGCGTAGCCATATCTCCTTAGTCTCCAAAAAAGTTCATTTTGCTCTTTTCAAGCTGAAATATCACCGCAGCACACTGTCAAGAAGACTCAAAACGGTCTTAGTTTCGTCACTCATCCTACCGATTGTGGATTACTGCTGCCTTGTTTACATTGACCTCCCTGATGAGTTAAACACACTACTCCAACGTTTAATAAACTGCGGCATCCGTTTTATCTTTGATTTGCGACGTGATGTACACATCTCGCCCTTTAGGCGTGAATTAGGTTGGCTTACTGTGAAAGCACGTCGCCAGTATTTCCTAGCAATTGTCATCTTCAAAATCTTAAATGGCTCTGCTCCGTCTTATCTGTGTGATCTCTTCCGACGCGCACCAGCTCCTTCTCGCCCTACTCGTCGCCAAATAGCCGATACCTTTTTTATCCCGAATCATCGCACTTCCTGCTTACATAATTCTTTTGTTTTCACCGGAATTTATCTATGGCATTCCTTGCCCGCCGAAGTCGCGGCTTCTTTAACCCTATCTTCGTTCAAATCGAAACTCTATGCTCATTTGTTTGACCAAGAACTGCTTTAACGATGCTGCTTCATTCTTCTCGCCTTTTGATATGTACACTGTTGTTTTGTACCAGTAGTACATCAAAAGTGCCTTCCTACTGCGTTTAATTACTTACTAAGTCGTATTCAATCTAAGGCGGTTCTTATCTAGTTATTCTGCTACCTGCTCGCAAACTTACTCTTACTAATTTTTAATGTTAAGCTACGAAATTGTCTATTCTTTATCCACATTTCCTGACTTACTATTGCTATTGTATTGTATTATTGCGCGATATGTACCTTATTGTAAGTCAACCATTTATATTTTATCTGTTTATTTTCGTGCCCCAAAGCATAGCTAGGGCATAAATACATAATCAATCAATCAATCAATCAACCTTGCACACACGCTCTCACTCGGTTCACACGATTCACAATAATTATTATCACTATTATCACTACTACTTATAATTACACGACGCGATAGAGTTCGTGGCAGAAAGAGAAACACTAAACTATCGAGGGCAGATTTATCACCGCGGCGCGACCTCTTGCAACGCGCCTTTCGATCACTTCGTCCTACTGGAACGAGTTTGTGTGATCGCGGATTCGTTGAAGATTTTCAGGACGCTATGTCGGGAACTGCCCAAGGAGTTACTCTCCGAGAAGCTTTCGCTGTCCAAGCTCGTGAGAGACTGATTATTCTGATTCCCCGCTGGAAGAGTTCGCAAACGTCCAGCAGAAAACCAGAGCCTTTTCGTTCGCGAGAAAATCCAACCAGAGGCGTTCTCACGCCCGGTCAGCATTTTCGGCAGAACGGTCGGTGCAACTCCTTGGCGTTCCCGCTAAATCGTCGCGGCTGCATGTCAGCTAGGAAACCTATACCGGATGCAGTCGCGACGACATTTCAGCAAAAATCATTTATTTATGCGTCAATATATTTAATACGTCTCGGGACGTAACATGTATATCAAATTGAGAGAAAACTTTGAATTTGAACTAATTTATTTGAATGTATAACGTTCAGTGACATTTGTGTAACGCTTATCATTTTTCTCATGTATACAACCAAGTTGTTCTATCTATCTATAAATAGCGGAAGCTAATACAAAAAATTTCGGGCCGGCCAAGTACTCTGTGCGCACACGCTCAACATATGATGGCAAACTTTAGTTTTGTATTTTTTTATCTAGTTTTTCTGTCGATTCGCCATTTTGTATTTAAGGGTTCCTTTTTTTGAGACGTGTCTTTGGAAGATTTTCTTTTTTCTCGTTAATTGATTTTCGAACATCAACATGATTTTCAGACAGGAAATACTTATCCTTTTATAGATATCAGAATTTTTTATGCTGAGCGAATACCATTAATTTTTTTCTACCATTCTCGCATTTCTTGCATTTTTCTCAATCTTCTTGATCTTTTTTGTTTTTGGGGTTTTCTTAAATTCTTTATTTTGTTGGCGTTTCCAATTTTTTTCAAGGGGGGATTAGATTTTTCTGTGAAAACAAATGGAAATGGGGATCACCAACAAATGTATTTGTCCAAGCTTTTTTCCCCGGGAGGGGATTTTTGGCTAGGATCTGTTATCGCAGATTCACTAATAATAATAATCTCCTCCGAGACAGCGGCATCGCAACGGTCGTTACAGTTATGTACTTTCTTTTTTACTCCATTATACAACTTCTGTGCAAAACTGTTTTTCTGATTTCCTCTTTGCTTTCGATATAATATATCTTTTGGAGTTTCTAACCCTTTTACTCGTACAAATTCTTTTGAACATTTTAGAAATACTTTTTCCTAGGTCGAAATAGATGACACGATCTATCGCATTATGGCGTATCAAAGTTTTAAACTTCGGTGGCATTTGAATAAAGCCATGACACTTGGAAAAAATCTCGCATCCTTAGATTCGAGAAATTTTTGAGAACCAAAAAATCTCGCCCCGCGGTAGGCTATAGACGCGCTTGATTCGATTCCGTATAATATCATTGTCTGTTTTTGTTGAGATTCTTGTTGAATCGCTTCGAAAAACATCTAGGACTTAAAAAAAAAAGATTTTGACATTGAAAAGAAAAGTTTCCTTTCACACTGGACAAAAAACTTAGCCTCGTGCTACTTGTAATCGTACTGAACACTATACGTAAGCAGGAGGTTGACAGTTTCCACAGCCAGTTGTCAATTTTTTTCGAGGTTTCAGCCCCTTGCAGTTTTGTATACATTAGGGTGGCCCTTAATGTGGGTGAAAAAAAAAATTGATCGTGCCGCCCTCCAAAACGGTTCCAAATAATAAAAAAAAAATCTACGCGAAGCCCCAGCTACGTCCGTTAAGAGAAAGACGTGCCTGTAAGCATGAAATTTCCGTAATTTTAATAAAATTCCTTATTTTTCATAATCGGTGTCATTATTATTATTTTTTCATTATGTCGATGTGAAACTTGTTTTGCATCACCGCAACAACGTTTCATACGTTAAAACTTGATTCCCGTCACCGATTTCCTCCAATTGATGCATAATTAAGTAAAAAAAAAAACAATACATTTATCAAGAATAATCTACATACTTTTTACGATTTTTCATATGTAATTTTGAATTTCGCGGTTGATCATTGTTCGGGAATGAGCATTCTCAAATCCCGCTTCGTGACTCGCGCTCTCAGCGCGGCATAAAAGTCGCAAATATGGATAACAGGCGGCTGTCAAGTTGTCGGATGTCGCTGCCACAAGGGATATCGTGACAACTTGACCAGCGTCCATATTAAATATTCTCTTCTTCTTCGGACTCGTAACCGAGAAGACGTGTGAGCTCTCGCTCTCTAGGACCTCGCAACACGAGGCATCGCGGCCATCTCCGACAAGGATCACTCAGCCTTGCTCGGTTCAACTCCCAATCGTTGTGTTAAAGTGTCCGCATTATCACGGCGAAGCGACTGCTCCTTTAGTATTTTAATCAAGTGTATTCTCCGGGAAATATATTTATGTAAACTCGTGGTGATCTCCGTTTTTCTCTTACCACGCGGCGGACACGTGTCGGTGTTACGCATCTTTATGCGAGTGATCGTTCTTATCTGGACTTTTGCTCTATGTAAATGAGCAATAAACTAAACAAGAGTACTCTCAAAAGCTTCGTGTCAGTCTCTCTTTTTCTCAAACCCAAAACTCTCCTGTATGATAACATCCCGCCCTCGATCATAAAAACAGCGGCAAAATTCGGGTCAGTTTCTAGAACATTTGGTCCTTCGAGCCGGATCGAGGGCTAGTGTCGGAGAGTTTTGGGTTCAATCAGGCTCTCAAGGAAGATCCGGCTCGAACATTTGGTCCTTCGAGCCGGATCGAGGGCTAATGTTGGAGAATTTTGGGTGAGATCAAGCTCTCAATGGAAATCCGGCTCGAACATTTGGTCAGTCGAGTCGGATCGAGAGCTAATGTGGGAGAATTTCGGGAGTAATCAAGCTCTCAGTGGAAATCCGGCTCGAACATTGGGTTATTTGAGCCGGATCAAGGACTTGTGCGCGGAATTTTTGTGTGTGAAACGGTCTTCTGGACAGTTCTATGTCGATCGCGTTAAAGCTTTGGATGCTTTCGCGACGGCGAACTCTGTGGCGAACTCTGTGACATTCTCAAAAGACCGTGTTTTCAGTGAAAATGTCGCGTTCTGTGAACATCTTGCGTCCTCAGGGAAAATCTCGCGTTTTGTGAACATTTCGCGAAAGTTTTGATTGCACTCCCACAAGTGAATTCTCGGTGAACAATCTCAAGTGACTGCTCCGTGAATTCTCCATCTTCCTCGTGAAGATTTGTTGTGAAATTCTGTAACGGCCAAATCTCGGTATACAGTTTTTCGATCAAGTGCTCGTGTTCTCTTGTGCGCGAATTCAAAACAAGGTTGACCTCGAGGCCCAGTAGCACGTGTGGTGAGTGTGTAAGCCGGACCGAGACCGCGCGCCTGCGCTACAAGGCGGCAGTCCTGGATCTCGAGTGCGCTGTGGCCGCCGGAATTTTCCGATCGATAATCAATGCTCGGAACGGCTCTAGCGGTAAGTGAAGCGCCCGGCCATGTGAAAGTGACAGTTGGTAACTCCACATCGATTATCTCGCGAGTGATCTCAATCTCGGACGATTATCGATCAAGGCAACGTGAATTACAACTCGAGTCTACGAACGTTCGCGAAGCATCTCGTTCTCAAGTCGTTTTCTTTATTTCTATTCGCGATCGCGCACATTGTTTCTCTAAACTCTTAACGATGTTTCTGTGATTAGAATAAACAAATTCGTACTGGACTAACTAAGTATCGATATCTTATGTGTCAATTTTTGAAATATTAAGTTTTTTCCGACCAATTGGATGATGTGTGCAAATGAAACATTTCTTTGTTTTCAATAAAACGAACAAGCTCGCCAAGTTTAAGATTTTGTCAAGTTTTAAATTCCCCTATACATTTTTGCGAAATTAAGAAGAATCTTATTATTTGATCTGTGTATTGAATACCAATATAGAATAGCATTAGAAAGTTAAAAATCAAAGGTTGTCCGATCATGGAGAAAAATTGATATTTAAATTTAAGTTCATTCTTACAGGCACGCCTTCCTCTTAACGGACATAGCTGAGGCTTCGCGTAGATTTTTTTTTCATCATTTGTAACCGTTCTGGAGGGCGGCACGATCAATTTTTTTTTTTTACCCATATTAAGGGCCACCCTAGTATACATAGAACTTTTTTTGTGAATTTTTCCGTTCATTCCGTTCGATTGTATCGACGCATATAAAATTGAAAAAAATTGGAACTATCTAAAAATTGGGTTGTGTAGTTTTCCGAAGCAATCTGTTGAAAACACAAATGCGACACTTAAAAAAATGAAAGGATGATAGATGGGGGCTAAATTTTTTGAAATTTATGAAAAACATGTTTTTACACGCTAAACGAAATTTTTCTTGGCATTCTTTTGATCGTTAAAAATTTTTCGTAACATGATAAAGTTGACATTGTTTATACAGCGAGTTGAAGACTTTTCCCAAAAATTCACCTTCTTAGAAATTATCGGACAAAAATGTTGCTATGGTTTCAATCGTAGACAGACTTCTTCCACCTGCATGTAATTGTACTGAACTATTTGCAAAATAACCAAGTAGAGTATCCTTACAGCCATGGAGTAGCAATTTTTTGTAAAAATTCGACCCCTTGAACAAAGTCGTTCCGAAAAATTTTCGGAACGCTTAAATATAATGTTTATTGAATATTTCCTCGAATATTTCTTAAAATTTTCTCACACCGTTCTTCGACCTCACGCATCAACTCGAGTATGAAAGTAATGATTTTCTTCCCATTTCGTGGCAGTCCATCTTCAGGGTCATGTTATAAAAATGTGTAGGGAATAATGGGAAAATCATAATTGAGATGCAGATTTTTTTTTCCATTTGTAAATGAAAACATCAATTTTTCAAGTCACAACTTTGATTCGACCAGTAGTATTGCACAAACTTTTGCATACAAATATTTGGAAAATCGTCGTGTAGACGCATGATGCTGACGACACGTTCCGGTTAAAGTAACATTACGGTAAATATTGGAGCTCCGACATACATTTTCGTTACTCGAATCTATTTTACGAGAGATCGATTAACGTATTCTCGCAGACTGCAACAATTTTCCAGCCATGTGTCAAAGTGTTGATACTCTCAAAAATTGCCTGACTGTAAGAGCGAATTTCCGGACGGAAGACTATGTTAACGAGTCCTTACGGGGGTTCGACGGTGCAAAAGATGATGTGCGAGAATATGAACACGATGATACATAGCCGGACAATCTTTCGAATATTTGTGTATAAATAGTTCGCGCAATACTATTGGTCCAATAAATATTCTGACTTGACAATCGTGTTGAAAGTTTTATCACCCATTCAGATGTATGCTCTTTTCTGTAGAAAACTCAAAATTCAAAGCGTTCATGTGCCTTTTTAATTTTCCAGTTATATATGAGAATAAGGTAAGTTTCCCTATAAGTAGATACTAAGCGAATATTTGTAATTGGTACTTTTAGTATTAAAAATATTCATTCGGAATTATTGAAGAATACTATATGAAGAAACTTTGTGATAGTTATACGGCAACTTGATAAGAAATTGTGAGCAACCGAGTTGGTTGAACGTTTGAAATGGATTTTCATCTCAAGACGACTTGAGCCCTTTATGTTTAACGATTCACCTTGAAGTTTTCGTTACAAATACATTTCAATTTGTTCTACTATATCGAAAGTGTACTCTCACAGAAACTGTATATGCAAGTGAAAAAAGTGAAATTAATATTCCAGTGTTGTTCCATAAATAAATTGATCGACCTCTCATATTATCACTTTACAGGTAAGTCGTAGACTCTATATTTTTTCTTGTTGATTTACACTATACAAGCGTTATAATAATTATTATTATTAGTAATAATATTATTACTAATAATATCATTATTATTATCGACCATTAAAAGCAAGGAGTAAGTGAAAATTAATAAGTCATATTATTAATTATTATGTTTGTAATGTTGATATTGAACATATTATCCTCCAATCAGACCAACAATGTCCGAACGAATCTGCTCAGTTCGAACAAAAAACAAAATACTCTATCGAATGCAACAAACTCAATTAATGTCGAAACACTCACAGATATTAAGCGAAAATGTACTTCCCATACGCCAAATATTGTGGTGGAAAAAAATGTGTGCGTAAAATACAATTTTTCCCCTTTTTCTCACTAAATACATGACCATAAATATTTTTAGTGGAATAACGAATTCACATTCATCTCGCGAAATATAATTGGTTTTAAAATTGTTACAATTGTGCTGCTTGTTACTATTGGAAATTGATTTTTCATAGCGTAATTTGTAATTTTTTTTCCATTGAAAATACATTGTGTTTGGAAAATAGTTCTGTAGAAAAAAAAAATTTGAAACAGTTGACGATTCACGGTGCTCAAGTTTGCAACGTTGAAATGCAAGGAAAAATATTGAATTTCATTGAAAATTCGTTCAATTTTCAATGTCATCCAAATTTTTCGAGCCGATATGCTTTTTGAATGGCAAAAATCGATCATTTTATCATCGTAATTACCTTCTGCATTTGAATAATTATTTTTGTCAAGAATAAAAATGAATTTCCTTGCATTCCAACGATGCAAACTTCTGAGTCATGACGATTCAAATACTATTGTAAACGAGCATTTTGTCACCGTATGCTGTGTTCCCATTAATGCCCTTCTCTCATGCAACACTCGAATTATCTGTGCTTTTCCGACAAATATTGAAAACAATTATTTTCTAGAGAATGAAGTGAATTGTGAATTTCAATCGAAATTGTAGGATATGGGAAAGAAATAATTCGCACAGCAGACTATCAATATTTCTCTGACATGGTTACACACTCAATTTTAAATGTTACAAAATTCCCCACCAATTATTCATGGGAATTTGTCACTATTTTCGCTATTTCTCCATTTTGACTGCAAGTGGATTGTGTGCACATCAAGCGTGCATTTCCTGAAATTCAAATCATACCTACAAAGAAGAAGGAATGAAAAGTTAGTATGAACTTCTGTTTAAAATTTTTGTTTGTTGTGATCTGACTGTACACTGAAAATTCAATTTTGTCAAAAAACGTCGATATTTTGTTGAATACAGCGAACTAAATATTTTGGGATGATTTCAAAATTTTTGTTATTTTGCCAATATTTTCCATTGTAACGGAACTGTCAACAAAATTTTCGATTGGAATGACAAAAATTTACATTCCGAAAAGATTTTCCAAAATGTTTTTTGCTGGAATGACAAAATTTTCGTGATTTTTCGAAAAAACGTTTGGTTGAACGTATCCAACAAAATATCGATGTTTTTTAACAAAATTTTCTTTTCAGTGTAGTGTCTAGAAGTTTTGTGAAAAAAATGGTAAAGGCTGCAGTTGTTCTTACTGCGATTTCCTACATTTTATTCTTTGCAACTATTACCGTGCGACCGATAGTTTTCGAGCTAACCGGAAAAAAAGGGAAAGTGTAATTACAATTCGATCATTGAACTTTGCGTCTTTTTCATGCTTCACTCGAAAAATTTCGATAGGACGAGGAAATGAGCAAGAAATAAAATGAATAAAATTGAATAAGCGATAACTTCAGTCCTTATGATTTTTTTGAGTAGTCGAAAACGGCGGAGATATTGTGGAAAAACCATTCCTGCCGAAAATCAAGATATAATTGCGCAATAGGGAAATAGGCCAAGCAATAGAGCTCTAAAATCGCCAGATTTTGTGAAAAATACTAATGGCAAACCGCGAGTGCCATTTGACGCGGAATCGCTCCCCGATCATAACTGCATACTTTTCCACTCGAAATTTTCACTACTTATTTTGTTATTAACAAAATAGTGAAAAAAACAGCACTTTTTTTTGTTTTTTGCTTATAACAGACAAACTATTGAAGAATGTTGTTTGTTCCAAAGAACGAATTATAAAGAATTGAAAAACGAAAAAAATGAAAGGTCAAACAATTTGATCGCTTAATTATTAAGGGAGAAAACTGCAAAAAACCGAAAAAAAGCGTTTTTTCAAAAATTTGTTACGTCGCCATTTTTTAACTTATAGTGATGGCTCTTCGCGAGATAGTTTATTATGATACTTACTTCCTGTGTGCGAAACCCAGACGCTGTCCGATAATTAGTTTTTGCGTAATTGCAATAACAAATTTTTTATGCCATATTTTTCCAAGTCCCTCCTTGCCCTGGAAGTCGTCCGATTTGAATTTATCGAACGGATTTGGAAAGTAGAAAACTTCAGCTACAAAACGTCAATCTTCGTTTTTTGATAAAATGCCGAAAAATAGGTGAAAATTGCGCGCAAACATGAGCGAAAACGGGCGAGCGCGCGAGAGTGGTCGTAGAGTGTCGGGGAAGGCGTATCTATAGTAATACAAGCACGCTGCACGCAAGTTGTTGATATTCAAATTTGACTATCTCCGCGACCAGTTGGGCTATCTTAGGACATTTTTTTTCATTTCGGGGTAACTGGACCCGCAGAAACCGATTATCGACTTGTATTTTATGAAAAACTAGCGGAAAACGTTCTTTCGATTTTTCTAGCTATGCGTTTGTAATTATCGTAATGAATCATTATATTAATGAGGGATGGATAAAGAACCGTGAAACAGATTTAATTTCGTCACCTAAGAAACTTGTTTATTCAATATAAAAAAAAGACAAAAAAAAATACAAAAAAAAATTAAAAAAAAAAGACAAAGAGAAAGCGTTTTGTTTGTTATTAACCCGGCGTGTGTACACTGGGACTTTAAAGGAACAGTCAAGATTTCGGAATTCCGCTTTTCCCACTTTTGAGACGATTGCTTTTATTTTTATTAACAACGGTTTTTAACTTTTGAGTTAGGTAGCTGCTGGGCCATGTAGTAGACACTTTAAAAAGTAAACCAGAATTTTTTCAGATTTTTTGGAACCCTACAAAACCTTTTAAACTCGACTGTTCCCTAAAGTACCCAGTATACACACCGTGTACCGAAAAATATAGTGTACACACGGCGGGTTAATACTAACTAATCTTTATCCGTCCCTGATTAATATAATGATTCATTACGATAATTACAAACGTATAGCTAGAAAAATCGAACGAACGTTTTCCGCTAGTTTTTCATAAAATACAAGTCGATAATCGGTTTCCGCGGGTCCAGTTACCCTGAAATGAAAAAAAAATATCCTAAGATAGCCCAACTGGTCGCGGAGATAATCAAATTTGAATATCAACAACTTGCGTGCAGCGCGCCTTACTATAGATACGCCTTCCCCGACGCTCTTGCTCTACCCCCACTCTACGACCACTCTCGCACGCTCGGCCGTTTTCGCTCATGTTTGCGCGCAATTTTCACCTATTTTTCGGCATTTTATAAAAAAACGAAGATCGACGTTTTGTAGCTGAAGTTTCCTACTTTCCAAATCCGTTCGATAAATTCAAATCGGACGACTTCCAGGGCAAGGAGGGACTTGGAAAGATATGGCATAAAAAATTTGTTATTGCAATTACGCAAAAACTAATTATCGGACCGCGTCTGGGTTCCGCACACAGGAAGTAAGTATCATAATAAACTATCTCGCGAAGAGCCATGACTATAAGTTAAAAAATGGCGACGTAACAAATTTTTGAAAAAACGCTTTTTTTCGGTTTTTTGCAGTTTTCTCCCTTAATAATTAAGCGATCAAATTGTTTGACCTCTCATTTTTTTCGTTTTTCAATTCTTCATAATTCGTCTTTTGGAACAAACAACATTCCTTCAATAGTTTGTCTGTTATAAGCAAAAAACAAAAAAAGTGCTTTTTCTGCACTATTTTGTTAATAACAAAATAAGTAGTAAAAATATCGAGTGGAAAAGTATGCACTTATGATCGGGGAGCGATACCGTGTCGAATGGCACTCGCGGTTTGCCATTAGTATTTTTTACATGAAAAAATCTCTATTGCTCGGCCTAAAATGTACCGGGAAAAGGCTGCGGCGCAGCAGAACGCCCGGTATAAGACTGCGACTGTGGTGTCGGGCAGGTAGTGAGAGAACGAGAGACGTTGATAGTTTAGCGGCTTTATTTCGACTGGCGAGTTCTCCTCGTCTTACAAGCTTCTCACCGCACACACACACACACACACACACACACACACACACACGCCTATATATATATACATACGCCCCGCACTCTTTCGTACTCACACCGCATCCTCACGTACACCACACTCCTCTCCGTTTAACTTTGCGCCCATTGTCTGGTCCCCACTCGTTGTACGCGTTACGCTTGTTGTCTATTCAATCGCGGTGACCGTCGTGCGGGCTGGCGATCGCCTTGCCCCTTTGCTGCCTCGGGTTTCGGTGGTGTCGACGGGGCCCCTCCCCTCACCAGCTGATCCACGTGACGTTTGACTACGCCGCCCGAGTCCAGTTTTACCGTATACGTTACTGGTCCTAATCTCTGCTCGGTCGTGCCTTCGGTCCACGGTGGCTCGTTTCGGCTGAAGTTTTTCGCCCACACCCTTTCCCCTTTCGAAAATTGTGTCGTCCTTCCCCCTCTTGCGTTCCGTTCCTGTCTGTGCACCGCTTGCTCCTGATGTTTCTTTATCTCGGGTCGCATTAAATCAAATTTCGTTCGTATTTGTCTGCCGAGCATTAATTTGGCCGGCGTTTCTCCTGTCGTGCAATGTTGAGTCGATCGATATTCGAATACGAATGCGTCGACGGCTTCCTGTGCTGTTTTTCCATTTTTTAACATGATCTTTAGTTTCCTCTTGAATGACTTCACCAGGTTCTCCGCTGCTCCGTTTGACGCGGGGTGCTTTACTGCCGATCGTATGTGTTTGATTCCCGCGCTGCTCACGAACCTCGTGAACTCGCCGCTCGTGAATTGTGGTCCATTGTCGCTGACGATTTGCCGTGGGAGCCCGTGTCTTGCGAATGTTTGTTGGAAGGCTTTTATCGTTTCTTGCGCCGTGGTGCTTTTCATGACGAAGATCTCGGGCCATTTCGTCCTTGCGTCTACCATTAATAGGAAGCTGTGTCCTTTGTATGGTCCCAAGAAATCCGTGTGCACCCTTTCCCACGGTTTTTCTGGCCAACTCCACGGGTGCAGTTTCGCCGCTGGTGGGTTGTCCCGCACTTCGGCGCAGTCGCGACAGTTTCTCGCGAGCTCTTCGATTTGATTGTCTATTTGTGGCCACCAGCAGAACGATCTTGCTATCGCTTTCATTTTAACTATTCCTGCGTGATTCTCGTGGAGTTCGTTGAGCACGGCTTTCTGTAGTTTGCTCGGCACTACGATTCTGTATCCCCACATGACGCAGTCTTGTTCGATTGTTAGCTCGTCTCTCCTTGTTTCGTACGGGAGCCAGTCTTTCGTCAGCGTTTTTCTGCTTGGCCAGCCGAGTTCTATGTATTTCCTGACCTCCATTAGCACTTTGTCGGCCTTGCTTTCGCGCGCTATCTCTCTGTCGTCTAAACAGACCTGAGATTCTTCCGTGATATAGTTTAAGTAGGTTTTTTCGGGTTTCGTGCGTTCGTTATCGTTCGGTGTCGGTAGCCGCGACAGTCCGTCTGCGCTATTTTTTGCCGATTTTACGTACATAATTTGGTATCGGAACGCGCTCAAAAAATTTGCGTACCGTTGTAGTCGTCGAGTCGCCATTATTGGGATTCCTTTTTTTGGTCCGAAGATTCTCACTAGTGGCTGATGGTCTGTTTTCAGGATAAAGTGTCTTCCATACAAGTAGTCGTAATATTTGGTTACTCCGAATACTATCGCTCGCGCTTCCTTGTCTATCGCTGCGTATTTTCGTTCGCTTGCTGCTAATGTTTTCGACGCGTAGGCTATTGGCCGCTCCCCTTCTTCTGTCATTTGTGAGAGAATTGCTGAGATCCCGTAATCCGACGCGTCGCATGTTAGTATTAATTGTTTTTCCGGGTCGTAGTTCATGAGAACCTCCGCTGATTTGAGGGCTTTTTTTGCGTTTTCAAATGCTTTTTGACATTGTTCTGACCACTCGAATTTTTCTTTTTTTAGCAATTCGTACAGGGGATGCAGTTGTTCCGCTCTATTTTTCATGAATTTTATGTAGTAATTTATCATCCCCAGGAATGCTTGCAGTTCTTTTACCTTTTTTGGTGTCGGAATTTTACTTATCGCTTCTACTCTTTCCGGTAATGTGTGGATGCCGTTTTTGTCTATGCCTAGTCCTAAATATTTAATTTTCGTCGCTAGTAATTCGCATTTCGATTTTTTTAGTTTTAAACCGCATTCTTCCAGTTTATTTAATACCACCGCTGTGTTTTTCAGGTTTTCTTGTATTGTTTTGCCTTTGATTATTATGTCGTCTAAAAATACATTTACGTTTGGTATTCCCGCGAGTATTTGCTCCATTTGTCTCTGGAAAAAACCCGGTGCTGACGCTACTCCGTACGGCAGTTTGTTTGGTTGGTATAGGCCCTTATGTGTGCTCAGTGTTAAGTATTGTTTTGCTTCTGCGCTTACCGGCACTTGTGCGTATGCCTCTTTTAGGTCTATTTTCGTGAAGTATACGGCATCGTGTAAATTCGCTATTAGGTGCTCGATTCTTGGTAACGGGTGTCTGTCTATCAGGATCGTTTTATTTACCGTCAGTTTGTAGTCACCGCAGAGTCTTAGCGTCCCGTCTTTTTTTAAAATCGGTACGATCGGTGTGCCCCATTCCCCTACCTCTACCGGTGACAATGCTCCTTCTCTTACCAGTCTGTCTATTTCTTCGCCTACTTTATTTTTCATCGCGAACGGCAATGTTCTCGGTTTACAATATTTCGGGACTGTGTTCGTTTGCATGTGGATTACGAACTCAGCCTTGTTGTATGTGCCTAGCCCTGCGGAGAATAAGTGTTGATATTTTTCGAGGAATTTTTCCTTAATCCGCTCTATGCTTTCGTTTTTTTTGTTTCGCTTGGTCGCGTCGCTTGACGTCCGTCCGTCCTTTTGTTCTGGCTTATACCCAATGGCCAAAGCTGTAGCTTGTGTAGCCATTCCCTGCCAATGAGAGGCTTTCCGTGTTTACCCACTATGTATATATTGCCTACTGACGTCACCTGGCCGTATTTGAATTTTACGTTCTTAATTACTCCTACCGCGTTTCGTTTTTCTCCGCTGAAATAAATTAATCTGATATTTGCCGGTTCAATTTTTTTATTGGGGAACAATGTACTACAGTCTCGTTCATTAATTAGCGATACTTTGGAACCTCCATCGATCTCCATTTTAACCGGCTTGCCTTCGATTTCAACTCCTAAAAATTGCGGTTCGATTTTTAATGAGTTACACGTTTTGGGCTTGTTTTTACCTATTTTAAGTGTGGTCTTTTCGTACCAGTCGTTTCCGGATTCGGAGTCTTCTTCGCTTGATTCCTTGTCTGTAGGCTGTATTTTCTTTACCGCCTTGCTTGTCTGTCGTGGTTTTGCTCTGCATAGCGCCCGCAGGTGTCCTTGCCGCCCGCATTCGTCGCAATTCTTCGAGCGATGCCAGCAGTCTTTTTTTTGATGCCCTTCTTTCCCGCAGCACGCGCACGTGCTTCTCGCTCTTCTCGGGCTCCCAGCGCGTCCTTCGTTTTTCGTGCGTTGGTCTCTCCCTTGCTGCCTCGTGTTCTTCTGTTCGTCTCGTTTGTTTTTATATCCCGTTCGGACTCGATATACTTCTGTGTCTGTTTCGACCGTCTTTTTCTCGTGGTGTTCCCTTGTTTCCAGTTCCTCGGCCGCTTTTGTCGCTTCTTCGATGGCCACTGCTGTTTTTACTGCCATATCTAACGTGAGGTTTTCTACTTTGAACAGAGCGATCTTGGTTGCCTTATTTCGGATTCCGCTCAGCATCTGATCTCGCACGTTGTCTTCTTCCTCCGTGAATTTACATTCGTTGGCGAGCTTCCGTAACGCTGCAACGTATTGCGTGACCGACTCCTCTTCGTTTTGTTTTCTGTCCCTGAATTGCGCTCTTAATACTGTTGTATTCACCTTGGGTTTGATATAGTTCGCCACTTTCTGTATAATCTCGTCGAGCAACACATCTTTTGGTTTTGCCGGCGCACACACTTTCCGCACCACTTTGTAGGTTTCCGCGTCTATTTTTGTCAGTAGGATTGCCCGTTTTTTATCTTCCGCTATACTGTTCGCGTCAAAGTATAGTTCGATTCGTTCGATAAATTCTTCCCAATCGTCTACTCCGATTTTGAAATCTAGTTGGCTTGTATACTCCATTTTTGCGTGCCTTTCCGCGTTTTCCGCCTCGTTCTCCTCTCGTTCTGTTACCTCGTTTCGCACCGCTTCTCTTAGTAGTGGTCGCAATTCGTCCAGCTTACTTTCCTCCTTGATCTCTATGCCTCGGCGTCGTAATTCTTCGGTTACCTCTTTTTTATTGAGGTTTTGGATCCAGGCTGTACCTGGTTGCTTCCTATCTCCGTCTGCCATGCGCCGGCTTTCTTTGCACACGCGTTATTGTTCGCTACCTCGTCGCCAATTGTGGTGTCGGGCAGGTAGTGAGAGAACGAGAGACGTTGATAGTTTAGCGGCTTTATTTCGACTGGCGAGTTCTCCTCGTCTTACAAGCTTCTCACCACACACACACACACACACACACACACACACACGCCTATATATATATACATACGCCCCGCACTCTTTCGTACTCACACCGCATCCTCACGTACACCACAGCGACTCTGCCAATGTTTACATATTCTACGCCGTAACTGTGAGCCGCGAATGAAATTTTCAAACTGCAAAAAATATATTCGAATAAATAGGAAGATTGGTCATCATTACGCGATAAAGAATTTTCGATGGAAAACTAAATTGAAAGATATGCGCGTCTTCATTTATAAATAACCCTCTCCATCGTAACGACGTAAGATAATTTTTCAACCATTCTACGTACGTACGAAGACTGAAAACCATTGAATTTCTACTATTCAATCTGTAAACGAAAAACTGCTCGTTTTCTTGCTTGAAGGTGACCCCAGAGCGCCGAAAATCTCGAGCGCGCTCGAGCACGCTCGCGCACGCTCGAGCGTCCACCGGCTTTGTTTAGTAACATTTCGCAGTTCGCACCAACACGTGCTTCTGAATCGATCGTGTTATCCAAAAGTTTTTCCGCTGCGTTTATTCTCTTCCACATACAGGGTGACAATTTAGGGGTGGCCATGCTTTTTTACGGCCATTTGCGAGGTGATATCGGGGTGTTTCGGAGGTGCGTTCGGAGGTGCGTCTGCACGACCGGCCGCTGTCAGCTTGCAGCTGTCACGGGCAAGTGAGGTTCGGTTGCTCGTGGTTTGCGATCCTCAATTTTTCGTTTTTCGAAATTTCAGAGGCTGGGAAAAATGAAAGTTCTCGTGACCAAATGAATTTTGCGAAAAATTTTGTGTTTATTTTTTTACAGAAAAAATGTGTTATCCAACGATATCGTTGAAGAAATGCCCGGAAAGGGATAAAACCAATTTTTTCGAAAACAGTTGGAAACGCGGTCCTCGCTGCGAAGAGTGTTGGAGCGAACTCGTTTTTGAACTCGTTTTCGAGTCTCGTCCCGATTGTTTTAGAGTCTCGCCAAGACTATTTTCCAAGATTGACCCAAGTCAACCAGTCGCCCAGACTCTTTGAGTTCTTAACGATTTTTTCACATTTTTTTCTTCATGGGATTTGGAGATAGAAATCCTGAAAATTCATCATTCCTTTGAAAAAAATTCTGCTCGACGAAGCCGTTTATTTCATGAAAACGAAGCAAAAATTATTGCAGTTGTCTTAATCCCTCGCCGGGATAAGATTTTTTGCATTTTACTACGCACTGCATGGAAAACAACGCTTTTCCGTGCAACGTGAGACGATAATACGTCGTCACGGATTGACCAGTGGACTGTTCTGTTCTTTTTCCTGAAATGATGAAAATTTGATCTACGTTGGATCTCAAACTCGTTGCATTCTTTTAATCGCTCACCGAGGTGCGATTATTGGTTAATTGCCACGATTTTGAGGGAAAAAAGACGTTATTTATCAATTTCGTAACGAAAATTGATCGTCTTCGATCCATCCCACGAAAATGATGACTTTTTTTTCGACAACGTTTCGTGTTTAGCCAAAACGAAGCGGGGAATTGTGCCATCGTCTCGATCCCTCACCGGGATAAGATTTTCGGCATTTTACTGCGCATTGCATGGGAAACAACGCTTTTCCTTGCAACGTGAGACGATAATACGTCGTCACGGATTGACCAGTGGACTGTTCTGTTCTTTTTCCTGAAATCATGAAAATTCGATCTACATTGGATCTTAAACTCGTTGCATTCTTTTAATCGCTCACCGAGGTGCGATTATTGGTTAATTGCCACGATTTTGAGGGAAAAAAGACGTTATTTATCAATTCCGGAACGAAAATTGATCGTCATTGCTCGAAAGCTCGTGGACCGGTTTAATCGATGAAACGAGTGAACTTTGACCAAAAAACTCATCAATCCAACCTTGGTGTTGATGGTTTCCACGAAGTAACCACGTTTCGAACCTGGTCCACCAGCTTTTCCAATTGGATTCATCTGGAGATTGATGGAGCTCCACTCGATAACAGATTAGCACTCATTCCCTCTTTGAATATTCGAATTTTCTATAGAAACGAACGAGAAAGCACTTTTCCTGCTTATCCAGATGAATCCAGGATGGATGATCGTATCTCGCAGGTACTCGGGCTGTTCTCTGTCCAGAATGTCTGCACTAATTGATGGAATCACCTGGCTAAGGTTATCGCGAATAATGTCATTGCTCCAAAGCTCGTAGACCGGTTCAATCGATGAAACGAGTGAACTTTGACCAAAAAACTCATCAATCCAACCTTGGGGTTGATGGTTTCTACGAAGCGACCATGTTTCGAACCTGGTCCACTAGCTTTTTCAATTGGATTCATCTGGATATCGATGGAACGCCACTCGATAACAGATTAGCATACATTTCCAATAGAAACGATCGAGAAAGCAGTTTTCCTGCTTATCCAGATGAATCCAGGATGGATTACGGTATCCCACAGCTACTTGGGCCATTTTCTTTCAGAAATTACTTCAGGAATTGATGGAATCACCTGGCCAAAGTCATCGGGAATAATGTCATTACTCCAAAGCTCGTAGAACAGTTCGATCGATGAAACGAGTGAACTTTGACCAAAAAACTCATCAATCCAACCTTGGGGTTGATGGTTTCCACGAAGTAACCACGTTTCAAACCTGGTCCACCAGCTTTTCCAATTGGATTCATCTGGAGATCGATGGAACTCCACTCGATAACAGATTGGCACTCATTCCCTCTTTGGATATTCGAATTTTCAATAGAAACGAACGAAAAAGCACTTTTCCTGCTTATCCAGATGAATCCAGGATGGATGATGGTATTCCGCAGCTACTCGGGCTGTTCTCTGTCCAGAATGTCTGCACCAATTGATGGAATCACCTGACTAAGGTCATTGCGAATAATGTCATTGCTTCAAGGCTCGTAGACCGGTTTCATCGATGAAACGAGTGAACTTTGACCAAAAAACTCATCAATCCAACCTTGGGGTTGATGGTTTCCACGAAGTAACCACGTTTCAAACCTGGCCCACCAGCTTTTGCAATTGGATTCATCTGGAGAACGATGGAACTGAATTCGATCCCAGTTCACCTCTCACTCCATGTTGACACATTCGAATTATCAATAGACGATTATGCGGACGAATCCAGAATGGATCACAGGATCCTGTGGTTCCTTGGGTTGTTTCATTTTCAAAATGTCTACCCTAATTGTTGGAATCATCTGGCTTCGGGCATCGCAACAATGCTCATCTCTTCAAAGCTCGTAAACGTGTTCAATCACTGGGACGAGGACGACGAGGTCGACGACGACGACTACGACGACAAGAACGACGACGACGACGAGGACGACGACGACGACGAGGACGACGACGAGGACGACGAGGACGACGACGACGACGAGGACGACAACGAGGACGACAACGAGGACGACGAGGACGACGACGAGGACGACGACGAGGACGACGACGAGGACGATGACGAGGACGACGACGAGGACGACGACGAGGACGACGACGAGGACGACGACGAGGACGACGACGAGGACGACGACGAGGACGACGACGAGGACGACGACGAGGACGACGACGAGGACGACGACGAGGACGACGACGAGGACGATGACGAGGACGATGACGAGGACGATGACGAGGACGACGACGAGGACGACGACGAGGACGACGACGAGGACGACGACGAGGACGACGACGACAACGAGGACGACAACGAGGACGACGAGGACGACGACGAGGACGACGACGAGGACGACGACGAGGACGACGACGAGGACGACGACGAGGACGACGACGAGGACGACGACGAGGACGACGACGAGGACGACGAGGACGACGACGACGACGAGGACGACGACGACGACGACGACGAGGACGACGACGAGGACGACGAGGACGAGGACGAGGAGGACGACGACGACAGGGAATACGACGACGACGAGGATGAAGAATTTATATATTAAGAATATAATAATAATACAATATATAGAGAAGAATATAATAATGAAGAATTTATTGATTTTTCCATTTTAATTTTGTACGAGTCGCTCTAATTCTGTTTTTCTCTTCCTTTTCTTCGCCTTCGCAAGTCCCATTGCACCTGCCTCTCCGGAAAAATGGGCCTCTTGTTCATCAATCTGTAAAAAAAGAAAAATAAAATGCCGTCTCTGCTTCGAGTCGATATCGCGATTTTGTGAATAAAATTTACCTGAATATTTGGCTCCTCCAGTTGATTCGTCCCGTTTTCTGGCGAATTCTGTTGTTGTTCTTCATCACTAATAACAATAAAAGAAAAACTGTCAATTCCAATTCACGTTGAATTTCATATATAAATGACATTTTCAATTTCATTCACATCATACTTAGTATAAAAGCTAACTTATTGTGAAAAAAAAACATGTTTCGGAAATATTTACCAAACCATTTCGACCCCACATTCCGTCATCGCGAGGAGATCCGTCCGGGCTGCGATTCCTATTTCGAAGAAAGACTGACTAAAAAAATGACATTAGTTTTATTTTATTTGGATTATTTGTTACGTTCCGACACCATAAAGTCCGAGCAATTACGGAAAAAAAATAAACACAACAATTAACTTGTTACGTGCGGAGCGGTGCGCACGTGTTTGTTAACCTGCTTGCGTGAAGCGCAAACAGTTTATTATTATTTTTATGTGGGTTGGTCCTGATCTCGTCCTCTACAGGACGATTCTTGGAATTGGGAATTGTCAGGGTTAATAACAGGGTTAATAATATTGCAATTAACCGGAATTTACAGACGTACAGACCGATTTATTTAGAAGACAGCTGTAGCGTGAAGACGAGAGAAGCTGCGAAGGCTCTCGTGTTCGCGCTACAGGGATATACAAAAGTACTTACAGTCGTCGGTTGAGTTCGGCAACGCGTTGCCGACGGATCGCAAGGTTCCCTTAACTTTACGGATAGCGCAACGTTCTCTCACACACTCTCCCACACACTCTCTCATACAACACACTGTTCACAATAATTATTATCACTATCTCTTATAATTACACGACGCGATAGAGTTCGTGGCAAAAACGTAAAACACTTATTCTAGCGAGGGCAGATTTATCACCGCGGCGCGACCTCTTGCAACGCGCCTTTCGATCACTACGTCCTACTGGAGCGCGTTTATGTGATCGCGGATTCGTTGAAGATTTTCAGGACGCTATGTCGGGAACTGCCCAAGGAGTTACTCTCCGAGAAGCTTTCGCTGTCCAAGCTCGTGAGAGACTGATTATTCTGATTCCCCGCTGGAAGAGTTCGCAAACGTCCAGCAGGAAATCAGAGCCTTTTCGTCCGCGAGAAAATCCAACCGGAGGCGTTCTCACGCCCGGTCAGCATTTTCGGCAGAACGCTCGGTGCATCTCCTTGGCGTTCCCGCTGAGTCGTCGCGGCTGCATGTCGGTTAGGAAAACTACACCGGATGCAGTCGCGACGACACATCAGCAAAAGTCAATTATTGTTCAACGACAATTAATACGTCTTGGGACGTAACACAACGTTTCTCCCCATTCTACAGAAAATCGCTATTGGGAATAATAAATCACATCCTTTACACAATAAAGCATTTTCACTTACTATTCGCATTTTTCGGTCCTTTGAGGGCGCAAATCCTTTTTTTCGATAAAATTTATCAAAAAAGCTCGGTTCCTATCGATAAATTTCCGGATGTAATCCCGTCTGCGAAAATTTTGACGTTTCTTGTACGCCGCCAGAATAATTTTGTCCACGTCCTGCAAACTTATAAAGTTCGGGATCTCTTCGTCCCCGCAAATCCCCGAAAACGCAACAATTATGTGCCCAAAAATTTCCGGCATGTTTGCTAAATTTTTCTCGAATTTTGAGATCGACCCGCGAATGTAATCCGTCATTTCGGACAGTGAGATAGTGACTGAGGAAAACATGCAATGTGTTGACAACACCGTCATTTGTCTTTTGCTATTAGCAACCCTGAACCACATAGAAAACTGAAGGATGTATCAACGCGAAGATATGAAATTATAAACGGAACTACCATGGAGATTTTTTTTGCCTTAAACGAATTCGCTTAGTGTCGCGGGTGACATTGTGAATGCGCTCGAATAAATTTGGGAACGAGCACAAGCGGGGACTCTGGAGAAGAAGGCAAAAAGGAGACGACGAGGACGAGGACGATGACAGCGACGGCGACGAGGACGAGAACGACGACAACGACGACGAGGACGAGGACGACGACGACGATCACGACGAGGACGACGACGACGACGACGACGACGACGAGGACGACGAAGACGACGATCACGACGAGGACGACGACGACGACGAGGACGACGACGACGACGAGGACGACGACGACGACGACGAGGACGACGACGACGACGACGAGGACGACGACGAGGACGACGACGACGACGACGAGGAGGACGGCGACGACGACGAGGAGAACGACGACGACGACAACAGCGACGACGACGACGACGACGACGACGACGACGACAACAGCGATGACGACGAAGACGACGACGACGAGGACGACGACGACGAGGAGGAGGACGATGACGACGACGACGATGAAGGAGGATGACAACGACGAGGAAGAGGGTGCCGACAACGAGGATGATTTCTTTTTTTGTGGACTGTTCATTGAAATCAAATTATAGGCACTAGTTTTACGGGAACTATTTGCTGGTCATTCATGTGTAGAATCTGGAAATGAAGTAAATTCAATAAAGAAAGAATGAATGAAGAAGTGTTGAAATTCAAATTTTTATTTTATTTTGATTGAAAAACAGTAGCTTTTTGAATCAACAAGTTTAGACTGCAAAGGGTGACGCGTCTCTGAGAGATAATCGGAAGAACAACCGCCGGCCGCCGAAAGCAACTCCCGAAAAAGACGTCCAACTGCGTCAAGCTGTAGAAGCAGCTCCTTTCACCACAATAGCCGCAGCATTGAGTGAGACGGCCATAGATATAAACGTCAGTACCGCTCGGCGGTGACTGAACGACGTTGGGCTAGCCTCTCATCGTCCGTTTCCAAAAAACAACAATTTTGGGCGAACTTCTCATCTAGCGGAAAAAAAAAGCAGCGACGACGTTAACTTTCTGGAAAATGACATTCTTTCTGTAAATATCTAATAAAAATACACTCGTAGCAAGGTTCCACGGAAAAAATATCCGATTCTTACGATACTGAAAATGAAATTTACGAAACGATTGCAATGCTTACAGGGGAGGATTTTCAATACGGGATCCACAATCCGTCGTTCTCGATGACACACCGCATACGGTCGGGCATTGAATTAACTAATTTGAGGCAAAGGTCTTGCCTTGCCTCCATGTCTGCCCAAACACGGTATACGCATCTTATCATCCGTTGCTTTGAGATCATCTGGGAAAGCAGTCAATTCGATATTTCATACGTGACTGTTGAAAATTCGAATTTTTAAAGAGGGAATGAGTGCTAATCTGTTATCGAGTGGCATTCTTTCGATCTCCAGATGAATCCAATTGGAAAAGCTGGTGGACCAGGTTCGAAACGTGGTAACGTCGTGGAAACCATCAACCCCAAGGTTGGATTGATGAGTTTTTTGGTCAAAGTTCACTCGTTTCATCGATCGAACTGTTCTACGAGCTTTGGAGTAATGACATTATTCCCGATGACCTTGGCCAGGTGATTCCATCAATTCCTGAAGTAATTTCTGAAAGAAAATGGCCCAAGTAGCTGTGGGATACCGTAATCTATCCTGAATTCATCTGGATAAGCAGGAAAACTGCTTTCTCGATCGTTTCTATTGGAAATGTATGCTAATCTGTTATCGAGTGGCTTTCCATCGATATCCAGATGGATCCAATTGAAAAAGCTGGTGGACCAGGTTCGAAACATGGTCGCTTCGTAGAAACCATCAACCCCAAGGTTGGATTGATGAGTTTTTTGGTCAAAGTTCACTCGTTTCATCGATTGAACCGGTCCACGAGCTTTCAAGCAATGGCATTATTCGCGATGACCTTGGCCAGGTGATTCCAACAATTCCTGAAGTAATTTCCGAAAGAGAACGGCCCAAGTAGCTGCGGGATACCATCACCCATCCTGGATTCATCTGGATAAGCAGGAAAAGTTCTTTCTCGTTCGTTTCTATTGGAAATATATGGTAATCTGTTATCGAGTAGCGTTCCATCGATATCCAGATGAATCCAATTGAAACAACTGATGGACCAGGTTCGAAACGTGATTACTTCGTAGAAACCATCAACCTCAAGGTTGGATTGATGAGTTTTTTGGTCAAAGTTCACTCGTTTCATCGATTGAACCGGTCCACGAGCCTGGATTCATCTGGATAAGCAGGAAAACTGCTTTCTCGTTCGTTTCCATTGGAAATGTATGCTAATCTATTATCGAGTAGCGTTCCATCGATATCCAGATAAATCCAATTGAAAAAGCTGGTGGACCAGGTTCGAAACATGGTCGCTTCGTAGAAACCATCAACCCCAAGGTTGGATTGATGAGCTTTTTGG
Source organism: Diadegma fenestrale (assembly GCA_037043255.1). Classification (NCBI taxonomy): domain Eukaryota; kingdom Metazoa; phylum Arthropoda; class Insecta; order Hymenoptera; family Ichneumonidae; genus Diadegma; species Diadegma fenestrale. The sequence continues at coordinate 66,234 of CM073311.1, forward strand.
TCAAAGTTCACTCGTTTCATCGATTGAACCGGTCCACGAGCTTTCGAGCAATGGTATTATTCGCGATGACCTTGGCCAGGTGATTTCAACAATTCCTGAAGTAATTTTCGAAAGAGGACGGCCCAAGTAGCTGCGGGATACCATCATCCATCCTGGATTCATCTGGATAAGCAGGAAAACTGCTTTCTCGTTCGTTTCTATTGGAAATGTATGCTAATCTGTTATCGAGTAGCGTTCCATCGATATCCAGATGAATCCAATTGAAAAAACTGATGGACCAGGTTCGAAACGTGATAACTTCGTAGAAACCATCAACCTCAAGGTTGTGTTGTGCCCCGAGCGCAACCAAATTCCTTAAAAATAAATGTACAACAGTACATTTATCGTCAGCACAGTTTAGCGACCTGTCGTGCACGCGCCGCTTCAAAAACGCATCCCTCAGCAAGTTGAGTGGACTTCGCTCCAACTTCGAGGCCATATCAAAACGCTGACGATCAAACTCAGCATCGACCGTCGCGATGCACCTGTACAATAACCCCAAGGCATCGGACGATCGACTGCCCACCACCATTAATTACCACCTCCAATTAATACCACCTCCACAAATAATTGTAAAACCCCTAACTTTATAAAAAGGGAAAGCAACGCCCAAATCAACCAGTCTGCTATCCAGTCTGCAATCCAGAGTCTGCGATCCGAGCACTCTGCGATCAGATATTATAACGTCATTGGTCTCGAGGCAATTAGCCCGATTGTAATAAACCCTTCACAATAAACTTAGAGTTAAAACTGACAGTATTGAGTTGGAGTTTAACTCAACCTTGGCAACATCCCGAACAAATCAGTCCCAACCAAACTCGTCCCCACGTGACGGTTTGCACGGGCACAACATTGGTGGCAGCGGTGGGATTGCCAAGAAATCCAACCATCTCTGGTGGGATTGCCAAGAAATCCGACCATCTCTGGTGGGATTGCCACAACTCAAGAACTCGACTACGACTCTGAGGTGAAAAGGAAATTTCACACAACGCCAAAAGAAGGACGACATCATTCAAGTATCCAAGGACCAGCCGAACAAGGACAACAGCCCAAGAGCAGTTCAATTCGACACCCGGAAAACGACAACCGTCCCGGAAGAGCGGACCAATCGACCCAGCAGATTCACCAGATTCGAGAGGAACCTAGCTAACGGATCAACAGGATCAGCAGCATGCAGATCAACCAGATCATCGTATTGTAAGTGACGGAACAATTTCTCTTGTAACCCGCCAAAACCAGTCGCGAAAATAGCGAACGAACTATATACGAGTTTGTAAACCGTTTGAAATTACCAGGCGTACACTCATTATCTCGATCCCTAGACTCATTCCTCAAGCGAAATCTCTTTTACACGTTCCCCCGAGAAAGAAAATCCCCAGTCAGTCAAAAAGATTCAACGTAATCGAAGCAAAGATACCTTAAACAAGACTCACGCACTCACGAGTCGGAAAAATCTTTTCAAGACGCGGAAGAAACCAATAGCTTCCATAATACAAATTTGCCAGATCTATTTTTGTTTATTATTTAAAATCATAACGTTACGATGCCGGAAACCCTAATCATAGACGACACACACAATAGTGTCACGGGCGGCACAAACGATGCTCCTCTCACGCCTCTAAGAAGGTCCAGAGGCATGCCCCTCAGTGAGGCTCGAGCAATCATTCCCACATTTGATGGCGAAAATCCTAGACGAGCGAAAAGCTTGCTAGACGCGTACGAACTAGCCCATAGCCTAGTAGACGACAGCGACAAATCAATTCTATTAAAAATTGTACTGGCAACAAAACTAACAGACGACGCACGGGAAGACGTTCGATACAAAACGATAGAATCATACGAAGCATTTAGAGGACACATAACGGAACAATACGGGATAAAAAGAACGGTAGAAGCTCTACAAGTAGAAATGCATACGTGCAAACAAAAATTCAATGAAAGTATAGCCGATTTTGGCAAAAGACTGCACATTCTTACAATGGAATTAATAGAAGCGAGCATAGAAAACGAACCGTCATTAGAAGATAAACTCGCGGTAGAACGCTACGTAAAGAAAATGGCGTTACATAATTTTGAAAGAGGACTCAAAAAAGAGTACCAAATTCTCGTAAAATCAAAAGGGTATCCAAACTTAAATGCAGCAATAAAAGGAGCCCAAAACGAAGAAATAATCCTGCAAGGCTACGAGTCAGTAACAAAACGGACGCACTCTGAGAGGCGTCACGAATTTCGCGAAACGTGCAAAAAACCTGACCATTCGACAACAGGATGTCAAAGCTCAAATTCGTCAGACAGACGATATCATTTACCAGTTCCCACAGGTAGGATCGGTTCAATAACCTGCAATTATTGCAAGAAATCCGACCATCTCTGGAAAGATTGCCACAGTAGGCTGAGGCAACGAAATCGTAATCAACACGATTCGGGACAATATCAGAATCACGACCGACGATTTTCCGGACAAAACCAAGAAAATTTCGAAGGCAACAACAACCGTAACAACAGCAACAACGGTTCCAGCGCTTCGACAGGTGAAGAAAAAAATGCAAACGACCAGAAGCCAACAGTAGGGTCATTCACGGTCAACTCCATCGAGGCTGACCAAAACTTCACCGTCAGCAGTATTTCCGAGCAGCGAGCTACAGGTCAGCTCAAAACTGATGGGTCGCACGTCACCCATGCAAGCGTACAAATACACGCAATAAAGCCCGAAAATTCGGCAAGCGATTTCTACATCGCATCATCGCAGGCAAAAGAGAAAGTTCTCACATTAAAAATTGATACAGGAGCACAATGCTGCCTGATAAAGAAAAGTGCCATCCACCCCGACACAGAAGCCATCGACGAGACGATCGAGCTGAAAGGGATTGGAGGAAAAATTTTCCACGCATTATGCAAATTGGAACTGGTGTTGGAAACGCCAGCAATCAACGTCCGCCACGGATTCTACGTCATCGACGACGCGATCGGAATCAACACCGACGGAGTTCTGGGCATGGACTTCATCAAAAGGCACAACGTGGACATACTAGGTGGCCGTCACATCAAGATTTACGGACACACTCAACCACTGATCAACGGAAGGGGAAAACTGAAATTGCCACCCCATTCCGAAAGCTTACACTACGCTAGACCCAAGAAAATGAACGTAGGCCGCGTAGCTGCCAAAGAAAAATCGCCAATAATGACGATAGGTGAAATCATCGCCTCACAAGGACACACACGTCCAGTCGTAATCGACAGCGCACGGAAACAAGGAGTCAACGAAAAAAGACCGACCGTGAAAATCGAAAAGTTTGGAAAAAGGCCAAATACAGCTTCAACACAAGAGGAAAATGCCCCAAAAATTAACGCTACAAGCAAACGGGCACAACATTGGAAAGTGCTAAGTCAAGCACCATTCCTTGAAAAGAAAAAAGGATTTCTCCAGGAATCCATCAAAGAAAAATCCGACATATCCCATCTCGAGGAAAAAATACACGGATCCGAGCACTTTATGAATCACCGTATACACACGGAGGAAGGCGCCGCATCATCGAACGTTAGGCGACGTCAATTGCCAAAGACTCGCAAAACAAAAATGCCGAGTCGAGCAAAACAAATGCTCAAGGACGGAATTAAACGTCGAAGTTCATGGAAGCCCCCGTTACAAAAGGGACCAAAAAAGGGCGACAATAAAGAAATAACAATTCGAAAAAAGGATTTCCGAAAATTCAACAAAGCCATGGAAGGAAACTCACATCCACTGTCCAATATTCCTGAAATATCAGATCAGTCGGACGAAGTAAAATATTCTGCATACAATAATGCTGAATCAGGCCGAGAATGTCAACTCGACCCAACAACGAGGACGGAAAAGGCCACTCGAGGCCACGACACTGCGGGCATTACCCGTAATAGACACCGCCTCACAAGAAGCTCCGATGAAAAAGAAAAGGACAGAACAAAAAAATTCATCAGCGAAAAATGCAACTTCGAATTACCACGACGCTCCTCGCAGCGAACACCCACATGCGCAGAAGTTCACACAATATAGTAGAAATTGAGAGTGAAATAAAAAAAAATATTGAAGAAAAATATTCTTGAACAAAAAAGTACGAAAAGAGAACGTAACAAATTTTCAAATCAACAGTTAACCTACGCTAAAAAATAAACTAATCCAGACATGAGCACCCTGACAAAACCATAAAAAAGATAGAGACAAGCTCAAATCAACCGTACTAGGCTCATATCGAAGTCAAAAGAAAAATAATTATCGTAGTAAAAAAAAATAAAGAAAAAAGTCCCATTAGCCGAAAATGCGAAATTCGCAACAAATAAAGTCTACTCGTTATCCACAAGAATGAATAGAAACAGATTCCAGTTACTAAAAGCAACGGAAAAAAATACTTTCAATGAACAAAGAAAACAAAAATTGTCTTTTGTCAAACGAAAATCGTTAAAAGGGGGTAGCGGGTTAAGGGGGGTCTGGCGGCCCCCACCGAATCTGGTAAAATCGTTCCAAAAATCTTGAAGAGGGCCGAAAAACAAGCAGTATAAGCTTTTTACCGACGTTACAACCCCAAACGAAAACACACTAATAGCGAAAAATATGATTTTTTGTGATTTTTATTTTTTTCCACCAGTTTAATTTATTTTTAAATGGTTTAAACGCAATCAAAAATTTGTTTTAGATGTCTGGAAGTCCCCTGAATTTTTTCAGATTTTTTGGTCAAGTAAAAACATGTGAATTTTACGTTTAAATGCGAAAAAATCGTGAAAAACGCGTCATTTTCAAGATTCAACCCTCTAATTTTTAAGGTTGTTTTCATTTTCCCGAGAGGTGCTGTGTAGTATAGATAGCGGCAATTGTCCTCTTTTGAATTCAGGCAACTGGACTCAATTTGGTCAATTCTCGTGAGCGAGGCGATTTTTTGAAAAAAAAACTCGAATTTTCAACTTTCGGTAAATTACGGCGCGTACTTGGTATAATGCGTCTTTGCTATAAAAAATACATCTCTATAGGGGTTTTTGAGGTCGCTGATCACGAATTTGATGTCAAAAAAATTTTTTGACGAACTGAATGTCAAAAAAATTTGGGTGTCATTTTGACGAATTTGATGTCACGAGTTGATGACGAGTTTGATCAGCGACCTCAAAAACCCCTATAGAGATGTATTTTTTATAGCAGAGACGCATTATACCAAGTACGCGCCGTAATTTACCGAAAGTTGAAAATTCGAGTTTTTTTTTTTCAAAAAATCGCCTCGCTCACCAGAATTGAGCAAATTGAGTCCAGTTGCCTGCATTCAAAAGAGGACAATTGCCGCTATCTATACTGTACAGCACCCCTCGGGAAAATGAAAACAACCCTAAAAATTAGAGGGTTGAATCTCCAAAATGACGCGTTTTTCACGATTTTTTCGCATTTAAATCTAAAATTCACATGTTTTTACTTGACCAAAAAATCTGAAAAACTTCAGGGGACTTCCACACATCCAAAACAAATTTTCAATTGCGTTTAAACCATTTAAAAATAAATTAATCTGTTTTAAAAAAATTTTAAATCACAAAAAATCATATTTTTCGCCATTACTGTGTTTTCGTTTGGGGTTGTAATGTCGGTAAAAAGCTTATACTGCTTGTTTTTCGACCCTCTTCAAGATTTTTGGAACGATTTTACCAGATTCGGTGGGGGCCGCCAGACCCCCCTTAACCCGCTACCCCCTTTATAGAAAGATAAAATTAAAGAATGAAAAACGATAGAAATCGAGTATCGAATTATGCAATGCAAGTTTAGGAGAAACCGTCCCTTGCAAACTATCCTTATTCAGGCAGAAAACCAGGAAATACAAATGTTCACAAAGTGAAAATTATAAAAAAAAAAAAAAAAGTATCATTAACCCTAGAAAAAATTGAAATAGAATAACCCTTGATAAATGACTTTACGTAGTACAAACAAGTGAAACGCCCACTATAAAATGTAAAAAAAAAAAAACGACAAAATCGCGTTTACAACAATCATCGATACGAAGAATACTGGTTTTGGACGGGAAATGTTCCGTCACTACTGCCGATTAGCAATTAACCATATAAGTTGAAAATATTCAAATGAAAATAATAATGTTTTTCCAGCACACAACTCAAATTTTAAAAGTTGGAATACTAATCGTAAAATTAACATACGGTACTCCAAACAAAACGATAACAAACAACGAAAAGTCGATTAACACCGACACACTGTAAATGGTTTATCGAAGAAGAAATTTATTAATCAAAAAAAAAAAGAAAAAACCCAAAAAACACTGTAAACAAGCAAAAATTGTAAGCCTCGAGACACAAAAAATTTAAAAGAATTTAGTTGCTACACATAAAGAGTCGAAACGAAGTTTCGTCTTCCCAAGGGGGGAGGATTGTTGTGCCCCGAGCGCAACCAAATTCCTTAAAAATAAATGTACAACAGTACATTTATCGTCAGCACAGTTTAGCGACCTGTCGTGCACGCGCCGCTTCAAAAACGCATCCCTCAGCAAGTTGAGTGGACTTCGCTCCAACTTCGAGGCCATATCAAAACGCTGACGATCAAACTCAGCATCGACCGTCGCGATGCACCTGTACAATAACCCCAAGGCATCGGACGATCGACTGCCCACCACCATTAATTACCACCTCCAATTAATACCACCTCCACAAATAATTGTAAAACCCCTAACTTTATAAAAAGGGAAAGCAACGCCCAAATCAACCAGTCTGCTATCCAGTCTGCAATCCAGAGTCTGCGATCCGAGCACTCTGCGATCAGATATTATAACGTCATTGGTCTCGAGGCAATTAGCCCGATTGTAATAAACCCTTCACAATAAACTTAGAGTTAAAACTGACAGTATTGAGTTGGAGTTTAACTCAACCTTGGCAACATCCCGAACAAATCAGTCCCAACCAAACTCGTCCCCACGTGACGGTTTGCACGGGCACAACAGTTGGATTGATGAGTTTTTTGGTCAAAGTTCACTCGTTTCATCGATTGAACCGGTCCACGAGCTTTCGAGCAATGGCATTATTCGCGATGACCTTGGCCAGGTGATTCCAACAATTCCTGAAGTAATTTTCGAAAGAGGACGGCCCAAGTAGCTGCGGGATACCATCATCCATCCTGGATTCATCTGGATAAGCAGGAAAACTGCTTTCTCGTTCGTTTCTATTGGAAATGTATGCTAATCTGTTATCGAGTGGCATTCTTTCGATCTCCAGATGAATCCAATTGAAAAAGCTGGTGGACCAGGTTCGAAACGTGGTTACTTCGTAGAAACCATCAACCATAAGGTTGGATTGATGAGTTTTTGGTCAAAGTTTACTCGTTTCATCGATTAAACCGGCTTACGAGCTTTGGAGCAATGACATTATTCGCGATGACCTTAGCCAGGTCACGACGATCGGAACGACGATGACCTTAGCCAGGTTTCGCGACGATCGGAACTACGGAAACAATTTTTTATCTATATATATAAAAGAGTCGCGTGACTGACTGACTGACTGACTGACTGACTGACTGACTGACTGACTGACTGACTGACAGACAACGCACAGCCTAAACCAATGAAGTTAGGATCGTGAAATTTGTCACGGTTACTCCTCTCGCATCGTAGACGCTCACTAAGAACGGATTTCGTTCGTTCTCTATCCAAAAAAAAATTATCGAAATTTTTTTTTTTTTTTTAATTTTTTCAAAAAATTTTTTTTTTTTTAAATTTTTTTTTTAAATTTTTTTTTCTATACTCTTCTACCTCAATAAACGTTCACCGAGAACGGATTTTGTTCGTTCTCCACCAAAAAAAATTGAAAAAAAAAATTTATCAAAATTTTTTTTTTCTTCATCTATATATATAAAAGAGTCGCGTGACTGAATGACTGACTGACTGACTGACTGACTGACTGACTGACTGACAGACAACGCACAGCCTAAACCAATGAAGTTAGGATCGTGAAATTTGTCACGGTTACTCCTCTCGCATCGTAGACGCTCACTAAGAACGGATTTTGTTCGTTCTCTATCCAAAAAAAAATTATCGAAATTTTTTTTGTTTTTCGAATTTTTTTTTTTTTTAATTTTTTTTTCTATACTCTTCTACCTCAATAAACGTTCACCGAGAACGGATTTTGTTCGGTCTCCACCAAAAAAAAATGAAAAAAAAATTTATCAAAAAAATTTTTTTCTCATCTATATATATAAAAGAGTCGCGTGACTGACTGACTGACTGACTGACTGACAGACAACGCACAGCCTAAACCAATGAAGTTAGGATCGTGAAATTTGTCACGGTTACTCCTCTCCCATCGTAGACGCTCACTAAGGACGGATTTTGTTCGTCCTCTATCCGAAAAAAAATTATCGCAAATTTTTTTGTTAGACAATTTTTAGATACATTTTTAGATAATTATCTAGATTTTTCAGATACATTTTTAGATAATTATCTAGATTTTTTAGATAATTTTTAGATACATTTTTAGATAATTATCTAGATCTTTCAGATAATTTTTAGATACATTTTTGATAATTATCTAGATTTTTTAGATAATTTTTTTTTAGATAGAGGACGAACAAAATTCTAAAGAAAATTTTTTTTTTTTTCAAATTAAAAAAAAAATCCGTTAGAGAAATTGAGCGTTTACCATGGCAACGGTTACCATGGCAACGGTTACCATGGCAACGGTTACCATGGCAACGGTTACCATGGCAACGGTTACCATGGCAACGGTTACCATGGCAACGGTTATCATGGCGACGGTTACCATGGCAACGGTTGCCATGGTAATCGTTTCCTTAGCAACCACTGCCATAGTAATTGTATATATATATACAAGGTATGCCCACTTCGCCGGGCACACAATAGTATCCACAACAGATTTCCACATGATCTATGTGGTACTGTACTGTGTAAGGGGATGCGTTTTCAATTCTTCACATAGGACTTCACATGGGCAGATTTGACGATGTTGAAATATGCTCCGTTGGAATGCAACGAAATTCGCTTTTTTCTTGAGCAAATTTCATGAATTTCATTCGATATTTAATCGAGACGATAAAATTATCGTTTTTCAGGATTCAAACTAAAAATTGATACGAAAATTGGCGTTTCTATTCACGTTGAACAAAAAATTAAAGGAAAAAGTATTTTGCGTTGGACCTCAACGTTACGAATTTCAATGTCATTTTGATTTGACGATGTTGAAATATGCTTCTTTGGACTGCAACGAAATTCGGGTTTTTTTCGAGCAAAAGTCATTAATTTAATTCAATATTCAATCAAGACGATAAAACGATCGTTTTTCAGGATTCAAAAACAAAATTGATACGAAAATTGGGTTATTTTTTTTTTGAATTTAACAAAAAATTAAGGGTAAGGGTATTTTTCATTGACCCCAACGTTGCGAACTGCAGTGTCGTTTTGATTCGATGTTTGGCTCGACGAAACTTGACAAAATTGTTTAAATGTTGTCGTTTTATCAATACCGATGATAGCTCAAGCGAATGAAGATGGGAGTCAGGATGAGTGGGATGACTGGGTTCCTGATAAAAGAATTAGAGCCAGTAGTGCGTAACTTGGCATTTCCCTTCTATAAAAAAAAGAAAAAATTACTGTCCACAGTTTTTTTCGCTCTATATCAGATTTGATATTTTTGAGTTTTGCATTTTGAGGGCAGATTCGTAGAGAGTTCAATCAAAATAATAATAGATCAAATTTGATATTGTGAAACGCAAGCGAAGTCGCGTGCGAAAACCTATGTGAAAAAATGAAAACGCATACCTTTACACAGTACCACATAGCTCATGTGGCAATCTGTGTGCGATACCATTGTGTGCCCGGCGAAGCGGGCGTACCTTGGCTAGTTTTTTATATTTCGAAAGCCTTTACAACTTTCAGTAAGGAAAAAAGCGATTTTTTTATTTCCGCGACAGATCGTTACCATCGCCAGGAATGAAGAGATTCCGATTTCGCGACGATCAAACTTATTAAGCTATTTTTTCAAGGGGTCGAATACTCCGAAAAATTGTCCAACTCCGGTCTGGAAAAAAGACTTTACAACTTCCGGTATGGAAAAAAGCGACGCCTTCATTTCAGGGACAGATCGTTATCATCGCCAGGAATTGAAATGTCAAGTTTCATCAATATTTATGTATTCTGTTCTGTTAACATTTTGTAAAATATGCTTATTGTTTTCATTTATCTCTATCCTTTAACCTTATTTTCTTCTTTATACATTTGAAATGTTGGTGCGTTTATGTCATTCAAAGTGGACGGGGGCCCAGCTGAGGTCTGTGCTATACGTCGAACATTTATTAAAATTTTTTTTTTCAATTAAAAAAACAGTAGTTCACAAGATTTAAACTATGAAGCATTTGCAACATATTGTTTTTACATTTCATGATTTTTAAATCAACAGACGTGGCAGTGGCTCACTGACTGAAAAATCTCATATTAGACTCGAATTTTCTACAATTTTTTATCTTTTGAATGGTCCTTGGTTGAGGAGAATCCGTTCAGCAAATCCAGAGAAATTTAACATTAAAGATTTTGGTCGCGCGTTTCGGGACACTTTTCTGAAATCGCAGTTTCTTGGCGTCGGAAGGGCGTAAGTCGAGCTTGTGTATTATAGCCATCAGCGATTGAAGAACGATCCCATAAGAAGCCTTGGTATCGAGCTAAATCGGTAACAGGGAAATAACAGGAGAAAAATCGCGGAAACACAAAAAATTACCCTTGCAACGAGCGTAAAGGAATCACGATAAAGTCATTCGCAACGAGAAGATCCAGATTTTTTCCGAGACGTACGATTCCCACAAGAGACGTTTTTTTCGAACAGTATGTCGCCAATCCTGGGTGGACTTTCAAGAGCCATTACAACTGCAATGGTGAGGATCATGTCGACCGGATCAAAGCGATGATTAAAAGTCTTTGATTTCTCGATGTTTCTATGGAGGCCTGTGAATAACCGAAAATTTTGATGCATATACCTATATCTGTTCCAAGAGAAGAGGTGACAGCACAACGAGTATCCTCCCAATATAGCTTGAATCGATGACTTTCCATCACAAATCTCGTGACGAAAGTTATTTCGTATTCCATGGAACTATCGGACCCCTTAAAGTTGAAAGGTAACATTACAGAAATAATATAATTGTCAATTCAAGCAATTTTCTTGACACTACCACAAAAGCGGAAAAAAGCTACTGATGGAGACGTAATAATTACCTCTAAACACATGAGAGGAAGCCTACGGATTCGCCTAATTTAGATTCTGTTCGAAATGGCCGCCCTCGGCATCCTGACAAAACTCCAACCTCCTTCTTAAATTTGCTCTCGTTCGCTGGAGCATGATTGGAGTTATGGATGCGAGGGCAAGGCGAATCCGTTCCCTCATGTCTTCTTCCATCGTAGGAGGGTCACGATAGACGAGATCTTTGACCGTTCCCCACAGAAAAAAATCCAGCGGGGTCAGGTCTGGAGATCTTGCCGGCCATTCCACCGTTCCATGGAGTCCGAGAATACGCTCTGGATAGCATTGGCGAAGGAAAGCCATCACATTTCTTGCCGTATGGGCAGGGTGTCCATCCTGCTGCCACCACATTCTTTGCCTAACATCCAAAGGCACATCCTCCAAAAAATTGGGTAAATCATTTTCGAGAAGCTCTAGATATGTTTGGCCATCCATATTCCCATCGAAAAAACAGGGACCGATAATGCGATCGTTCAGTATTCCGGCCCACACATTAACTCGCCACTGCTGTTGTCTTGGTACTGGAATAGCCCATCGAGGATTCTCCGGTGCCCAATACCGAGTGTTTTTCGAATTTGGCGTACCCTGGTTCGAAAAACCTGCCTCATCCGTGAATAGGACATAGCGGAAAAAATTGGGATCTTCATCGAGTCTCTCGAGGGCCCAGAGGCAAAAATCCATCCGGGCTTCGGGATCGAATTCGTTTAGCTGTTGCACTTTCTGCAGCTTGTAGGGGTAATTAACCGATCTAACAATTTTCCTCACTGTTTCCCTGTTAATGCCTGTTGAAAAGAATGAAAATGCATTGTATCAAAGTCGACGAATGGCCACAATCGTAAAATGAGCAATTGGTATAAAGCATTACCAATATCTCTCGCTACTTGTCTCGCACTGCTTATGGGATGTTCTTCAAAGATCTGGAGGATCCGCTCGCGGGCGGGCCCCGCAACCGGCCGTTGTCGTGGTACCGGTGGAGCTCTAAAAGTTCCGTACTCTGCGATCTTTTGAGCCAGTCTAGTAAGAAAACGAATAACCACGGGCTTACTACTCCTGTCACTACAAACGAAGGGAACCACATTTACGGAACGAATTCAGACAACGCTGATAAAAACAATGCAACCTTCTTTAAATTATGCATGTGAGTAAGTGACACGAAACATGATTTGCAAAACGGGCGAACGCGGGAAATCAAAAAACGAAGAGCTGATTAATCAATGCGTGACAAGGCCATCACCACGACCAAATTTCTCGGAATTGCAAAGAAAAAAACGTTCATAATTCTAATTCATGGGGATCACTATAAATATTCGGGAAAGATGCACGAGAAGCTTACCGACCAAACCAGAAAGTGAAAATAAAGTTACTGACGGTGTTTCTTCCCATTTGCGAAACACACGTCCTGTCTATTCGATACTTTACGAAAATAACCTCGAAATCAAGAGCATTACGCGTTACGATAGATCTTTGCCTTCCGCCGTTCTCCTCATCAAGAGACTCGGTAGAGTCTCGGGACAAGTACATTTGACAGCTCTGCTGTCGTCTGCTAGCCCGAGACTCGGCCGAGTATATTATCTCTGAATAAAGCAAATCTGGCGGTGGGGGTAGACATTCTTTTTAATTACAAAGCATAGGAGTAATATCAGGATCTGAAAATTGAAACTAAGACTAATGAAGTTAGTGTCCGTCGATTGAGCCATAAATTATCACGATTGATGCTGTAATTGCTGAGATAAAAGTTTGCACAGGCAAAGTTATGCAATGATCGGAGTGTGCGTGCGTGTATGTATACGACACAGAGAAAGGGCGAACGTCGCTGTCGCGTTTCTGATTGGTCGCGACTGACGACATCGCCCTGTGCTCTCATTTGACAGAAAGGTTTGGTTACGAGCGTTATACGAGTGAAGTCTGGTACAGTGATATCGAAAAGTGAGGAATAATCTTTATCGACCCTCGGCCATTCCTCAAATAAGAACGCGATAAAATGAGTTTCGCGAAAAAATAATGAAAACAGAAGACCACAAATTTGTTAAAAATGAGAGTCCAAAGACGACGAGAAACGTTGAACATGATGTTTTAAAATTGTTTTTATTATTAAATCTTAATTAATGTTTAGGTATATTTATGGCTTCATGGTTTCGTTGCGGCGTACATATTTCTCCAAGGTTTTCGGTGTCGGCGTACATTTCTTCAAGGTTTTCGGTGTCTAGGTCGACGGCTCCATGATTTTCGATGTCTAGGTATATTTCTCTATGGTTTTCGCTTTCCAGATCAACGGCTCCATGGTTCTCGTCATCCAAGTATATTTCTCTATGGTTTTCGCTCTCCAGATCAACGGCTCCATGGTTCTCGTCATCCAGGTATATTTCTCCATGGGTTTCGCTCTCCAGGTCGATGGCTCCATGGTTTTCGATGTCTAGGTATATTTCTCCATGGTTTTCGATGTCTAGGTATGTTTCTATATGGTTTTCGCTCTCCAGGTCGATGGCTCCATGGTTTTCGTTGTCGGCGTACATTTCTCCAAGGTTTTCGGTGTCTAGATCGCCGGCTCCATGATTTTCGTTGTCCAGGTATATTTCTCCATTATTTTCGATGTCTAGGTATGTTTCTCTATGGTTTTCGCTCTCCAGGTCGATGGCTCCATGGTTTTCGTTGTCGGCGTACATTTCTCCAAGGTTTTCGGTGTCTAGGTCGACGGCTCCATGATTTTCGTTGTCCAGGTATATTTCTCCATGATTTTCGAGGTCTAGGTATATTTCTCTATGGTTTTCGCTCTCCAGGTCAACGGCTCCATGGTTCTCGTCATCCAGGTATATTTTTCCATGGGTTTCGCTCTCCAGATCGATGGCTCCATGGTTTTCGATGTCTAGGTATGTTTCTCTATGGTTTTCGCTCTCCAGGTCGATAGCTCCATGGTTTTCGTTGTCTAGGTATATTTCTCCAAGGTTTTCGTTGTCCAGGTATATTTCTCCATGATTTTCGATGTCTAGGTATATTTCTCTATGGTTTTCGCTCTCCAGGTCGACAGCGCCATGGTTTTCGTTGTCTGGGTATATTTCTCCATAGTTTTCGCTATCTAGGTCAACGGCTCCATGGTTTTCGTTGTCTAGGTATGATTTTCCATGGTTTTTGCTATCTAGGTCGACGGCTCAATGGTTCGCGATGTCTTTTTCAGGGGTCGACCAGGGGTCCTGATGGGAGTTCTTTAAGGGACTGACTCAGAGTTTGATCGTGATGTTTCTCAGGGGTCAACCGAGAGTCTTGACGGGAATTTTCAAAAAGGGTTGACAATAGTATCTCAATTGAAGTTTTTATGGAATTAATCAAGAATTTTGCTGGGCCTTTTATAAGGGATCAGTCAAGAGTTTGAACGGGATTTTTTAAAGGATTGTTGGGGGTCTCTACGAAAGTTCTTCAAGGGATCGACTCAAAGTCTTTTCAAGACGCTTTTGAGGGATTGACGAAGAGTCTGGACAGCATTCGTTAAGGGATTGACTAAGAGTCTCACCGAAAATTTACTGATTGTTGCGGTTGTTGAATGAGAGAAAGAAAAAAACGTAAACAGAATTTCTTTCCCGTCATCAAATTTCATTTTATCCTTGTTTCGGTCGTTTATACCGTTTTTCAAATTATTTTTTCAACGGTTTTTTTCCAATTGGGGAGGAACGAACAATTTTCTCAATTTATTTCAAGTATTTACAGAGATCTATTAGATATAATGATAGCAAATATGTGAAAACTCTAGGTTTTGAGAGTGTTCAGAAAAAAGAAATGATATCCGCGGAAAAAATCCCCTCCCGGGGAAAAAACCCTGGACAAGTACATTTGTTGGTGACCCCCGTTTCCATTTGTCCTTATAGAAAAATCTAACGCCCCTAAACAAAAAACCTCCAATATAATGAAGAATAGAAAGAAGCCCTTGACAAAAAGTTGATGATTTTCGCTCAGCACCAAAAATTCTGATATCTGTAAAGGGACAAGCATTCCATTGATGTCTGAAAATCAATTAACGACACAAAAGAAAAAATCTTCCAAAAAGACACGTCTTAAAATAAAGGAACCCCGAAATACAAAATGGCAAATCGACAGAAAAACTTCATACAAAAAATACAAAACTCAAGTTTGCCATCGTATGTTGAACGGATGAGCGGATGCGCACAGAGTACTTGTCCGGCCCGAAATTTTTTGTATTAACTTGAAATATAAATCACTTTAGGAGGGAACCTCGATTGATTCGAGATTTGCACTAAGCTTTCGCATGTATTTTCTAAGAAAATTTCTGAGACCAAACAATTACGTTATATCAAGTTCAACTAATCTAAGCACTCTTATTCAAAATTTCGGGCTGGACAAGTACCATGTGCGCATCCGTGCAACATGCGATGGCAAACTTTAGTTTTGTATTTTTTGTATGAAGTTTTTTGAGACGTGTTAAATCGTCTCAGGAAAGAACCTTGATTGACTCGAGATTTTCACTGACCTTTCGCGTGTCTTTTCTAAGAAGATTTCTGATGTGAGATGAGACCAAAAAATACGTTATATCATATCAAGTTCAACTCACGAGAGCACTTTTAATAAACAATTTCGGGCCGGACAAGTACTCTGTGCGCATCCGCTCATCCGTTCAACATACGATGGCAAACTTGAGTTTTGTATTTTTTGTATGAAGTTTTTCTGTCGATTTGCCATTTTGTATTTCGGGGTTCCTTTATTTTAAGACGTGTCTTTTTGGAAGATTTTTTCTTTTGTGTCGTTAATTGATTTTCAGACATCAATGGAATGCTTGTCCCTTTATAGATATCAGAATTTTTGGTGCTGAGCGAAAATCATCAACTTTTTGTCAAGGGCTTCTTTCTATTCTTCATTATATTGGAGGTTTTTTGTTTAGGGGCGTTAGATTTTTCGATAAGGACAAATGGAAACGGGGGTCACCAACAAATGTACTTGTCCAGGGTTTTTTCCCCGGGAGGGGATTTTTTCCGCGGTTAAGAATATCCCCGAAAATTAATTTTTTACGAACAAAGATAGCATCTCACTTTCTATTGGATTTTCTAGGGAAAAAAAAATCGATGGAAGAATACGAGCAAGTTCCAGAGGCCAGAACTTTTTTGCATTTCATTGCGAGCGATGCTGGTTATCATCTAGACATGTTTCCTAAGCCAGAACTCTTCAAAGAAAGCTAGCATCTCACTTTTTATTGGATTTTTCAGGAAAAAAATCGATGGAAAAAATACGAGAACGTCCCAGAAGCCAGAACCCTTTCTCATTTCACAGTAAAAGATGCTTGTCATCATCTAGATCTGTTTTCTAAGTCTGAACTCTTTACAGAAAGCCAGCGTCTCACTTTTTGTTGGATTTTTTAGGAAAAAAAATTGATGGAAAAATACGAGCAATTTCCGGAGGCCACAACTTTTTTGCATTTCATACCAAGCGATGCTGGTCATCATCTCGACATGTTTCCTAAGCCAGAACTCTCCACAGAAGGCTAGCATCTCATAATTTTTCAGATTTTTCAGGAAAAAAAATTGATGGAAAAATACGAGAAAGTTTCAGGGGCCAGAACTCTTCCGCTATTTATTGCGAGAGATGCTGGTCGCCATCTCGAATTTGTTCTCGAATCAGAACTTTTAACAGTAGACTAGCATCTCAGTATTTATTGCATTTTTGAGGAAAAAACCAAGGAGATCCTTGGTCAACCCCTTAAAAAAACTCCCATTAAGACTCTTGGTTAATCCTTTGAAGATAACTCGATTCAACCGAATGAATCCCTTAAAAAACTTGATGCACGCGCTTTTCGCGGCGATAGAGCCAGTAACGGCCATTATTAGCTACTAATTAAACATAATCATTCAAATTAAATAAATGAATAATAAGGCAATAATCTGGTAAGAGAAATAGCGTTTTGAACTTGCGATCCCGTGAACACGAACGTTCGACCCCACCGCCCGGCTCTCGGCCAATCAGAGTCAAGCGGCGAACGCTCGTCCCCTCCACCCGGCCTTCAGCCAATCTCGCGACACTCACGGCGTGCGCGTCCCTATAAATACTGGGCTGCCAGCGGGCAGCGAGTTACTTGTCGACAGCGTGCCGGACAGGCACCATTGGAACCTCCAGCGTTTGTACGAGCGTGCCAGAGCGCTCTCAACGGTTACGAAATTATCTTCAATAAAAACATATCATCTACTACGCCTAACTACTGGAGTCTCTTTATTTCCGACGACCTCCCACTTCGGTTCATCCCCCACCATCACACGGATAGCCAGGAGGCCAGCCGCGGAACGACTCAGAGCTCAGTCGCATCGCCGGAGAGCGCCGAGACGGTGCTCCTTCAAGGAACTCCAGCGCCGGGAAGCAGCCGCAGCGTTTCAACTAACAAGCTCTTTTCAGAGCTCTCTCTCTCTCTCTCTTAACGAAGAACCGTCCTTCTCAGGACGCTCTCAAACGTGAATTCTCTGTCCAATCCTAAGCCGGAGAGCGGCGTGACGGACGGGTTGGTGGCTGCAAAGCTCACCCGATCTCGAACCCCAATCTCCCGCTCGTGCAAACGCAGAGTTGGCACGGAAGTCTGGCTGGTGGCTGCAAAGCCCACCCGATCTCGAGTCCCTCTCTACGATCTATTTTAAACAATGCGCATTGGCTCTTTTTCCCCCCTCTCTCGATCAACGCGGACTGCCGGCAACACGATGGCTCACCGCATCATTCCGTCGTTCGCGCTGCGAAGAGCGACACCATGCCTCGTCGTCGTACCGCTTCATACCTTCGCCGCCTAGACCGTCGCGCCGAGGACCGAAGAGAACGTGAGCGCCTCAAAAGCCAAAGTGACGAACTTCCGCCAACCAACGAGAACGTTTCGCCGGCCGAAAATTCTCCGCCAACTCCTAAAGACGTTTCGCCGGCCAAAAATAAGCCTCCATCACCGAAGCGACTCAAGCGCTCGGAGCCAACGCCTCGACGCCTCGCGAGTGTCGTTGTCCCGCCCGACGTCGTCCGCGCGTTGAAGCGGGTTCTGACACAGCCACGACGCCCGGCCGCCCAGTCTGCCGCTCAACGTAAAATAATCAGTCTCTCTCCTAAGAAAAGAGTCCAGCATAACGCCAAACCTCTCGAGACAGCCGAGGCCATCGTGGCGCGAATCAAGGTGCCTCCACGAGAACCTCTCATCCGCTTAATTTAAACAAAAAATTCTACCAACGGCCTTTCTAAAGGCTAACAAGTCGCACGTAGTTCGCTCCGTGTCGCTCGTCATTCCTCCTTTCAAATTGTCGGTGACAATTTTTGGCGCCCAACGTGGGGCCACGAACGAACAAATCCTGAGATGCCAGTTCGAAGATCCCCGACTCGAGTAGATGCCCGGCAGATGCCGGGCATCTACCGGGCAACTCTCCTGGGCATCCCTCTCCGGGTATCTACATGGCAACTCTCCTAGAGTTATTACGACCAACTCTACGTATGGCGATACGACCAGCGAATCCACAGACATTCTCCGCGCTAATATCGAAAGCAATCGAAGCCGAATACGATTTGGCTGAGCAGCTGACACAGCAGAAGCCACGTAAGGAGGAGAATAAAACAGAGCGAGTGGCGAAGGCTGCCCGAGCGACTGCCGACAGTAAACCATTGCCGAAATGTTGGCATTGTCCCGAGGATCATTATCATCGAGACTGCCCCGTCTGGAAACAGAAGAACGAAGAACGAGCCAAGAACGCGGGAAACTGGAGACGGCCGACGGAGACCCCCGGTCCAAACGCCGACCAATCATAGGGCTCACCGCGAACACCACAGAAGCCCGGAAGCTGCCGCACATTCTCGTGCAGTTAAACGAACATAATATTCTTGCTGCCATCGATACTCTGGCAAGCGACTGCTTCATCCAACCGCGATATCTAGCCCAAGGGGACAAAGTCCATCCAGTAAAATCAAACGCAATTCTGGCTGGAAACGACACTCATATGGCTCTAACGGAAATAGTCCATGTCGACATAAAAATTCGAGAATACACCTTCAAAGTGACTGCCTGGGTAGCCCCAACCGCTAGAGAGGCGCTCATACTCGGGTATCATTGGATCAAGGCGCAGCGATCAATGTTCAACACCCATAGCGATCTCCTACACCTAGGAATCAACGAGAGGATCACCGTCCAACTGGTCAACGCTCCCGTGCCGCAAAATACGAAAGAAATCAACTTCGAAAAGGTACAACATAACTTTCCTCGAGAACACTTCGAAAAGTTCCGCAGCGTTATCCGACGGTTCGGCGACATCTTCCAAACGGAGGGCAAATTATCACGGACATGAACTACAACGCACAAAATTAAATTAACGTGTCAAACGCCGTTCCACATCGGAAACTATCGGTACTCGGACGCAAAGAATACGGTCATTCGGGAGCAAGTCCAAGAAATGCTTACGGGGGGCATTATCGAGCGATGCAACTCGCCGTATAGCTCACCCATTGTCATTGTGAAGAAAAAAGATGGTCGACCTCGCTTCTGTATCGACTTTCGGCGGCTGAATTCCATAACTGAGGATACGAATCAAACTATACCTCGAATTCACGACGCATTAAAAGCCTTAGGCAACGCCACCATTTTCTCGACGTTGGACTTAAAGAATGGTTACTGGCAGATCCCGATGGACGAGAAAGCTAAAAAACTCACCGCGTTCTCAACACCCGAAGGAGGAACGTATCAATTTTGCGTAATGCCGTTCGGCCTCAAGAATGCGCCTCATACGTTCCAGAGCTTCATGACTCAAGAAGTTCTCATCGGTCTAGTCAACGAGATCTGCATCGTATATCTGGACGATATAATAATTTTCTCCTCGTCCTGGGAAGAACATCTCCGCCACCTCGCATTGGTGTTGGAACGATTGAGCTGCCACAATTTAACATGTGCCTTCAATAAATGCCATTTCGGAAAAAGTAATCTCGAATATCTCGGGCACAACGTTACGGACCTGGGGAATGAAGCGAAAATGGAGCACATCCAGGGAATCATCGATATGCCCAGTCCAACAACTCGGAAGGCTCTACAGAAGTTCATCGGAACGTGCAACTGGTTACGAGAGTATATTCCGCGCTTTGCGGAGGTAACTTCACCGATGACCGATCTTCTCAGCAGCAAAACAAAATTCCAGTGGACTCGAGCCACTCAACTCGCCTTCGACGAAGTAAAACGCTTGGTACAGGGCCCGCTAAAACTCAGTCGGCCGGATCCCACGCAACCCTTCATACTCCAAACTGTGATGCAAGCGAAAAAGGAATTGGAGCTGTTCTGTATCAATTAGGCGAAGATCACGAAAAGAAAATTATCAGCTACGCCAGTGCAAAGTACGATTCCACTCAAGCTCGTTATTGTTCCAACGAAAAAGAGTGTTTAGCCGTTATTTGGGCGGTCAAAAGATATAAACATTATTTGGAGGACAGAAGTTTCACTCTAAGAACTGATAGTCAAGCGTTAGCTTGGCTACAACGATTTAAGGACGAGAAAGAGAAGCTGAGTCGGTGGTACATTCTGCTGAGCGAGTTGAAATTCACGGTGGAACACATTGCTCCACGCGACAACGAACTTCCCAACGCCATCTCTCATCAGCCAGGCGAGGAACTCTCGGAAGAACCGGAAATACCGGATAGCCCGACCCTGCCAGAATCGAAGCAAGCGAGCGAGGGCTCATACCGCCCAGAGTTGCTCCATACCGACGTAGAGACACTCGCCGATCAAGTCGCGGCAGAACAGCAGCTCGACGCTCAAATCTGCAAGATAATCCACACTACCCGCCGTGACAAGGACGTGCAGTCGCCATATCAAATCATCAACGGGGTGCTCGGACAAAACTACCAGGGGCAACATCGAATCCTCGTGCCTGAAACAATGAAACCACGAATTCTCTACGAGTACCACGACTCCCCATTGGCTAATCACCCGGGGATGGATGAGACTCTTCGTGCGATTCAACAACAATATACCTGGCGACACCTCCGACGAGATGTCCGAGATCACATAAAGCAATGTAGGATCTGCGCTTGCACAAAGTCGCAAAAGTCACCAGCCACGGATCATCTCACCCCACGACAACCTCAACGACCATGGGAAACAATCGCCCTCGACTTAATGGGGCCATATCCTCGTAGCTCCAAAGGGAAAAGATTCATCTTAGTCATCACCGACCTCTTCACGAGGTGGGTCGAGGCCTTTCCTCTTGGTTCTTCGGAAGCTACAAACTTAATTAACATCATGGAAAAAGAAATCTTTCCGCGTTACGGGTATCCAAAAGCCATTCTTTCGGACAACGGGCCGCAGTTCTCGAGTCAAAGATGGAAAGATGCTTGCCAATCGTGGCAAACTCAGCTGTGGACTACTCCGATTTACCACCCCCGCGCTAACCCGACGGAGAGGAGGAATCAAGAAATAAAAAAGGGTTTACGCCTGCATCTTCAAGAGCAACAGCATCGTCAATGGGGAAGGTATCTGCCGAGCGTCCTTTTCAGCCTCCGATCGCGGAGAAACGCTGCTACCGGGCTCACACCTAGTGAAGCCCTACTTGGAAAAAATCTCCTCCGACCAGGAGAGTGGAGACATCCGAACCAAGAACGCGCAACCTCGGACGTAGAAAAACGGATCGAAGACATTCAAAGCCACCATAAGAAGTACCACCAACGCTACGCAGCTACTGGGGCAACCGCTCCTCGCTACTTCCCAGGTGATCTCGTCTTCATAAAAAATCACGTCCAATCGAATGCCATCGCTGGGATTCACGCCGGTTTCTCTCCCAAATGGGAAGGACCGTACTCAATAAAAAAAATCGCTGAAAAGTGAAAGTTATCTGATAAATAAACAAGGACTAACCGTGAAAATACACGGAACTCAACTGAAACCCGCTAACGGTCCGACCGAGCCGGCGTCACGCAAAACGGCTAACACTCGAGCGGACCTACGGCCAACAGAAGAGACTCAGAATCGTCTGGGAGAATCGGCACCATCGGGGCCGCCGCATGCCGGAGAAATACCTCCGCCACCGTCCAGTGCCATAGAGAGCACCGAAGCCATATCAGATCCTCCGAGCTCTGCGAAGAGCCAAATCACGCCGAGCTCTGTAAAGAGCCGAACCACGCCGAGCTCTGTAAAGAGCCGCGTCAACCAGCCGACCGACGACGTACCACGTCCAACTTGTGAAGGGCCTCCCCGACGGACGCAGTGGAGCTACAGGAAATTACCCAACGGGTCGACTACACATCGATACGAGCTTCGCCCCCGCCCTCCAAACCGACAAAAAAGTTAAAAAATTTAGGTTCAGTGATCTGTACATAGTGTATATTCTATCCTTTTACGTGTTAGCCTTTTTTACTCTTTTCTTCTTTATTTTTTTTTTACATTCTTTATTTCCATTCCCGGTTATTAGCCCTGAAAAAAGAAAAAAAACACATACACATAATAATAATAATAAAAATTAGCAAATCAAGACCGTTACTGGGGGGCATTTGATGCACGCGCTTTTCGCGGCAATAGAGCCAGTAACGGCCATTATTAGCTACTAATTAAACATAATAATTCAAATTAAATAAATAAATAATAAGGCAATAATCTGGTAAGAGAAATAGCGTTTTGAACTTGCGATCCCGTGAACACGAACGTTCGACCCCACCGCCCGGCTCTCGGCCAATCAGAGTCAAGCGGCGAACGCTCGTCCCCTCCACCCGGCCTTCAGCCAATCTCGCGACACTCACGGCGTGCGCGTCCCTATAAATACCGGGCCGCCAGCGGGCAGCGAGTTACTTGTCGACAGCGTGCCGGACAGGCACCATCGAAACCTCCAGCATTTGTACGAGCGTGCCAGAGCGCTCTCAACGGTTACGAAATTATCTTCAATAAAAACATATCATCTACTACGCCTAACTACTGGAGTCTCTTTATTTCCGACGACCTCCCACTTCGGTTCATCCCCCACCATCACACGGATAGCCAGGAGGCCAGCCGCGGAACGACTCAGAGCTCAGCCGCATCGCCGGAGAGCGCCGAGACGGTGCTCCTTCAAGGAACTCCAGCGCCGGGAAGCAGCCGCAGCGTCTCAACTAACGAGCTCTTTTCAGAGCTCTCTCTCTCTCTTAACGAAGAACCGTCCTTCTCAGGACGCTCTCAAACGTGAACTCTCTGTCCAATCCTAAGCCGGAGAGCGGCGTGACGGACGGGTTGGTGGCTGCAAAGCTCACCCGATCTCGAACCCCAATCTCCCGCTCGTGCAAACGCAGAGTTGGCACGGAAGACTGGCTGGTGGCTGCAAAGCCCACCCTATCTCGAGTCCCTCTCTACGATCTATTTTAAACAATGCGCATTGGCTCTTTTTCCCCCCTCTCTCGATCAACGCGGACTGCCGGCAACACGATGGCTCACCGCATCATTCCGTCGTTCGCGCTGCGAAGAGCAACACCATGCCTCGTCGTCGTACCGCTTCATACCTTCGCCGCCTAGACCGTCGCGCAGAGGACCGAAGAGAACGTGAGCGCCTCAAAAGCCAAAGTGACGAACTTCCGCCAACCAACGAGAACGTTTCGCCGGCCGAAAATTCTCCGCCAACTCCTAAAGACGTTTCGCCGGCCAAAAATAAGCCTCCATCACCGAAGCGACTCAAGCGCTCGGAGCCAACGCCTCGACGCCTCGCGAGTGTCGTTGTCCCGCCCGACGTCGTCCGCGCGTTGAAGCGGGTTCCGACACAGCCACGACGCCCGGCCGCCCAGTCTGCCGCTCAACGTAAAATAATCAGTCTCTCTCCGAAGAAAAGAGTCCAGCATAACGCCAAACCTCTCGAGACAGCCGAGGCCATCGTGGCGCGAATCAAGGTGCCTCCACGAGAACCTCTCATCCGCTTAATTTAAACAAAAAATTCTACCAACGGCCTTTCTAAAGGCCAACAAGTCGCACGTAGTTCGCTCCGTGTCGCTCGTCATTCCTCCTTTCAAATTGTCGGTGACAAACTTCCGCCGACATCCGCGGTCAACCCCTTAAAAAATCTCGTCCAGACTCTTGGCCAATTCCTCAAAAAAGTCCGGCTGAGATTCTTGTTAATTCCTCAAAAACGCCCATTGCGATCCTCGGTCAACCCCTCAAAAAACTCCTATCAAGACCCTTAAAGATATCTCGATAGGACGTTGCGTCAATCCCTTAATATTCGAACGGTAATCTGGGGTCATAACGACCCTAGGCGACTTCGAATCCCACGCCCTTTCTCATCGCATCTTTGACTAATTTTTTTACTCCGAGCGAAATCGCCCCAGGCTCACGCGATCCTGCATTGAAAAACGAGAATGAGCCCAAATTGAACCCTTTTCGTTGGATTTCACCGGAGATATGCATTTTTCGACATTTGGGTTATTTAGGACCTCAGGTTATCGGAATAGTCAAAATAAAACGAGGTTATCGTTCTAGGGTTAAGAAACTTTCGTCGAGACCCCCGTAACAATTTTCCAATACTCGGACTACAGCTGCAAGTACCCGTGCCTGTACCCGTGCTCTGTAGGCACGGGTGCAGGCAGTGGATTAATAATTGTAATAACGGTACATACCTTCGGAACGATTGTCGCGAAGGTGCTGGGATTCCGGGATTGTCCCTTTCAAAAAACCTCACCGCCGCAGTGAAATTATTGTTGGCCAAAACCAAAGCGGCGTGCATTTTTATATTGCATGCTTCAGCCATTTTTCCAGTTTGTGACAGAAAAAAAAATCAAGAAAGCTTTCATTTGTTTCGAAATCTGCATGTTGCTTTGGTTTATGTACATACATGCGGCTGCGGTTTATGTACAAGATATCGATTGTTTATTCTTCACAGAGAAAATATGGAAAGAACTTTTCTTTGCTTACAGAATTTATATTCCGTTGCAAACGTGCGGGGAAAAGACTTTTACTGTTTCGATTGACGTTGGCCCCATACGAGAAAGCCCAGATCTAAGCGAACAACTTCGAATGCTTCAATTGAACCATCAACCCCAGGGTTGGATTGATGAGTTTTTTGGTCAAAGTTCACTCGTTTCATCGATTAAACCGGTCTACGAGCTCTGGAGCAATGACGATCAATTTTCGTTCCGAAATTGATAAATAACGTCTTTTTTCCCTCAAAATCGTGGCAATTAACTAATCTGGCAATCGCACCTCGGTGAGCGATTAAAAGAATGCAACGAGTTTGAGATCCAATGTAGATCGAATTTTCATGATTTCAGGAAAAAGAACAGAACAGTCCACTGGTCAATCCATGACGACGTATTATCGTCTCACGTTGCAAGGAAAAGCGTTGTTTCCCATGCAATGCGCAGTAAAATGCCGAAAATCTTATCCCGGCGAGGGATCGAGACGATGGCACAATTTCCCGCTTCGTTTTGGCTAAACACGAAACGTTGTCGAAAAAAAAGTCATCATTTTCGTGGGATGGATCGAAGACGATCAATTTTCGTTACGAAATTGATAAATATAGAAAAATCTCACGCCCCTAAAAAAAACCTCCCATATAATGAAGAATAGAAAGGAGCCCTCGAAAAAAAGTTGATGATTTTCGCTCAGCACCAAAAATTCTGATATCTATAAAAGGACAAGCATTCCGTCGATGTCTGAAAATCAATTAACGACACAAAAGAAAAAATCTTCCAAAAAGACAAGTTTTAAAATAAAGGAACCCCTAAATACAAAATGGCAAATCGACAGAATAACTTCATACAAAAAACACAAAACTCAAGTTTGCCATCGTATGTTGAACGGATGAGCAGATGCGCACAGAGTACTTGTCCGGCCCGAAATTTTTTATTAAAAGTGCTCTCATGAGTTGAACTTGATATGATATAACGTGATTTTTGGTCTCATCTCAGAAATCTTCTTAGAAAAGACACGCGAAAGGTCAGTGAAAATCTCGAGTCAATCAAGGTTCTTTCCTAAGACGATTTAACACGTCTCAAAAAACTTCATACAAAAAATACAAAACTAAAGTTTGCCATCGCATGTTGCACCGACGCGCACATGGTACTTGTCCAGCCCGAAATTTTGAATTAAACTGCTCACATTAGTTGAACTTGACATAACGTAATTGTTTGGTCTCAGAAATCTTCTTAGAAAAGACATGCGAAAGCTTAGTGCAAATTTCGAGTCAATCGAGGTTCCCTCCTGAAGTGATTTATATTTCAAGTTAATACAAAAAATTTCGGGCCGGACAAGTACTCTGTGCGCATCTGCTCATCCGTTCAACATACGATGGCAAACTTGAGTTTTGTATTTTTTGTATGAAGTTATTCTGTCGATTTGCCATTTTGTATTTAGGGGTTCTTTTATTTTAAGACTTGTCTTTTTGGAAGATTTTTTCTTTTGTGTCGTTAATTGATTTTCAGACATCGATGGAATGCTTGTCCTTTTATAGATATCAGAATTTTTGGTGCTGAGCGAAAATCATCAACTTTTTTTCGAGGGCTTCTTTCTAGTCTTCATTATATGAGAGGTTTTTTTTTAAGGGCGTGAGATTTTTCTATAAAGACAAATGGAAACGGGGGTCACCAACAAATGTACTTGTCCAGGGTTTTTTTCCCCGGGAGGGGATTTTTTCCGCGGATATCATTTCTTTTTTTTGAAAACACTCTCAAAACCTAGAGTTTTCACATATTTGCTATCGATATATCTTATAGATCTCTGGAAATACTTGAAAGAAATTAAGGAAATTGTTCATTCCTCCCCAATTGGTAAAAAACCGTTGAAAAAATAATTTGAAAAACGGTATAAACGACCGAAACAAGGATAAAATGAAATTCAATGACGGGAAAGAAATTATGCTTACGTTTTTTTCTTTCTCTCATTCAACAACAGTAACAATCAGCAAATTTTCGGTGAGACTCTTAGTCAATCCCTTAACGAATGCTGTCCAAACTCTTTGTCAATCCCTCAAAAGCGTCTCGAAAAGACTTTGAGTCGATCCCTTAAAGAACTTTCATAGAGACCCCCAACAATCCTTTAAAAAATCCCGTTCAAACTCTTGACTGATCCCTTATAAAAGGCCCGGCAAAATTCTTGATTAATTTCATAAAAACTTCAATTGAGATACTATTGTCAACCCTTTTTGAAAATTCCCGTCAAGACTCTCGGTTGATCCCTGAGAAACATCACGATCAAACTCTGAGTCAGTCCCTTAAAGAACTTCCATCAGGACCTCTGGTCGAGCCCTGAAAAAGACACTGCGAACTATTGAGGCGTCGACCTAGTTAGCGAAAACCATGGAAAATCATACCTAGACAACGAAAACCATGGAGCCGTTGACCTAGATAGCGAAAACTATGGAGAAATATACCCAGACAACGAAATCCATGGCGCCGTCGACCTGGAGAGCGAAAACCATAGAGAAATATACCTAGACATAGAAAATCATGGAGAAATATATCTAGACAACGAAAACCTTGGAGAAATATACCTAGACAACAAAAACCGTGGAGCTATTGACCTGGAGAGCGAAAACCATAGAGAAACATACCTAGACATCGAAAACCATGCAGAAATATACCTAGACCTCGAAAACCATGGAGCCATCGACCTGGAGAGCGAAACCCATGGAGAAATATACCTGGATGACGAGAACCATGGAGCCGTTGACCTGGAGAGCGAAAACCATAGAGAAATATACCTAGACATCGAAAATCATGGGGAAATATACCTGGACAACGAAAATCATGGAGCCGTCGCCCTAGGCATCGAAAACCCCAGAGGAATGTACCCAGATAACAGAAACCATGAAGCCATCGACCTGGAGAGCGAAAAACATAGAGAAACATACCTAGACATCGAAAACCATGGAGAAATATACCTAGACATCGAAAACCATGGAGCCATCGACCTGGAGAGCGAAACCCATGGAGAAATATACCTGGATGACAAGAACCATCGAGCCGTTGACCTGGAGAGAGAAAACCATAGAGAAATATACCTAGACATCGAAAATCTTGGAGAAATATACCTGGACAACAAAAATCATGGAGCCGTCGACCTAGACACCGAAAACCTTGGAGAAATGTACGCCGACAACGAAAACCATGGAGCCATCGACCTGGAGAACGAAACCCATGGAGAAATATACCTGGATAACGAAAACCATGAAGCCGTCGACCTGCAGAGCGAAAACCATAGAGAAATATGCCTAGACATTAATTAAGCTTTAATAATAAAAACAATTTTAAAACATCATGTTCAACGTTTCTCGTCGTCTTTGGACTCTCATTTTTAACAACTTTGTCGTCTTCTGTTTTCATTATTTTTTCGCGAAACTCATTTTATCGCGTTCTCATTTGAGGAATGACCGAGGGTCGATAAAGATTATTCCTCACTTTTCGATATCACTGTACCAGACTTCACTCGTATAACGCTCGTAACCAAATCTTCTTGTCAAATGAGAGCACAGGGCGATGTCGTCAGTCGCGACCAATCAGAAACGCAACAGCGACGTTTGCCCTTTCTCTGTGTCGTATACATACACGCACGCACACTCCGATCATTGCATAGATTTTGCCTGTGCAAACTTTTATCTCGGCAATTACAGCATCAATCGTGATGATTTATGGCTCAATCGACGGACAGTAATTTCATTTGTCTTAGTTTCAATTTTCAGACCCTGACATTACTCCTGTGCTTTGTAATAAAAAATATGTCTCCCCCCATCACCAGATTTTGCTTTATTCAGAGATAATATACTCGGCCGAGTCTCGGGCTAGCAGACGACAGCAGAGCTGTCAAATGTACTTGTCCCGAGACTCTACCGAGTCTCTTGATAACGTCTTTTTTCCCTCAAAATCGTGGCAATTAACCAATAATCGCACCTCGGTGAGCGATTAAAAGAATGCAACGAGTTTGAGATCCAACGTAGATCAAATTTTCATCATTTCAGGAAAAAGAACAGAACAGTCCACTGGTCGATCCGTGACGACGTATTATCATCTCACGTTGCACGGAAAAGCGTTGTTTTCCATGCAATGCGTAGTAAAATGCAAAAAATCTTATCCCGGCGAGGGATTAAGACAACTGCAATAATTTTTGCTTCGTTTTCATGAAATAAACGGCTTCGTCGAGCAGAATTTTTTTCAAAGGAATGATGAATTTTCAGGATTTCTATCTCCAAATCCCATGAAGAAAAAAATGTGAAAAAATCGTTAAGAACTCAAAGAGTCTGGGCGACTGGTTGACTTGGGTCAATCTTAGAAAATAGTCTTGGCGAGACTCTAAAACAATCTGGACGAGACTCGAAAACGAGTTCAAAAACGAGTTCGCTCCAATACTCTCCGCAGCGAGGACCGCGTTTCCAACTGTTTTCGAAAAAATTGGTTTTATCCCTTTCCGGGCATTTCTTCGACGATATCGTTGGATAACACATTTTTTCTGTAAAAAAATAAACACAACATTTTCCGCAAAATTCATTTGGTCACGAGAACTCTCATTTTTCCCAGCCTCTGAAATTTCGAAAAACGAAAAATTGAGGATCGCAAACCACGAGCAACCGAACCTCACTTGCGCGTAACAGCTGCAAGCTGACAGCGGCCGGTCGTGCAGACAGCGGCGGCCCGCTGCTTGGTTCACGGCTCATTCCATTCCATCGTTGCTCCGTTCACTTTTCAAATCAACCGATTTCGCAGATATTTGATTTTTTTTTTGCAGCGAGGAAAAATTCGAAATAACTTTACCAGGGGTGCTTTGTTTTCTGAAAAATTCGCACTTCAATATTGATCAGGGCTTCATATCCGTTTAATAAAAAATTCAACTTTTTTTTCCTCGCCCCGCAAAACATATGCCCTTAACAATTGCGGCCTATCTTTTTTCTGAAAAAAGCGAGGAAAACCATTGAGAAAGCACCCCCGAAACACCCCGATATCACCTCGCAAATGGCCGTAAAAAAACATGGCCACCCCTAAATTGTCTTATTTTCATTCAGTTTCTTTTTATATCTTCTTAGTGTTGATTCGTTTATATATTTTACTATTTTTCGAACAGTTTTGTGAATATTATTTAGTCTTAAGATTCGTATATATCTATATATATAAAAGAGTTGCGTGACCCACTGACTGACTGACTGACTGACTGACAGACAACGCACAGCCTAAACCAATGAAGTTAGGATCGTGAAATTTGTCATGGTTACTCCTCTCCCATCGTAGACGCTCACTAAGAACGGATTTCGTTCGTTCTCTATCCAAAAAAAAATTATCGAAATTTTTTTTTTTTTCAATTTTTTTTTCATTTTCTATACTCCTCTCCCATCATGGACGCTCACAAAGAACAGATTTTGTTCGTTCTCTACCAAAAAAAATTATTGCAAAAATTTTTTTTTTCATCATTATACATATAACTATTGCGTGATTGACTGACTGACTGACTGAGTGAGAGACTGATTGATTGACAGACAACGCACACTCTAAACCACTTAAGATACGTCACAGTTATGAAATTTGTCACAGATACTTCTCTCCCATCGTAGACGCTCACTAAGAAAGGATTTCGTTCGTTCTTTATTAAAAAAAAAAATTTCGCAATTTTTTTTTCCGACTGTTGCGTGACTGACTCATTGACTGACACACAAAAAAAAGACTGGCTGACTGACTGACGCACAAAAAAATTTCCGAATTTGATCATATAGATCCCATCCGTATTTGATCATAGACCCCAATGAAAAAATCATTTGCTTTGGGGTCTACAGAAAAACTGTAACCATGATCCTTTCTTCAGTGGTTTAGGGTGTTCGTTGTCAGTCAGTCAGTCAGTCAAATTTCCAAATTTGATCATATCAACCCCAATGAAAAAATCATTTTCTTTGGGGTCCCAGTGTCATTGGGGACCATTGTGTGCCCAGCGAAGCGGGCGTACCCAAGGCTAGTATTGTATAAAGTGTAAATATAGTTTTTTCTTGTGGAGAGTTTCATGAGTGCGGTATAACTTTATAATAACTTTTGTTAGTGCGTTATACGGTGTCGTTCGACTTGTATTGTGCAAATCGTGGCATACAGGATGCCTCGAAGAGCACAGTGGAGGTTGCCATTGTCCGAACGGATTAAGGACGGTCGAATTTTTTACAAAAGCGGGACTTCTCGTGATGGCGCAATCACGTAAGTAGAAATAATTATCGATCATCTTTAACCGTGTAAGTTGAAATAATTATCAATCAGCTTCGCTGCAAATTACGCATTGATGTTTGTGTTTATGGCTTGCGCGCATATCCTCTTCCTCTCGCTCTCTTTTACTCGCTTTGCCGCCCTGACACTCTCTCTCTCTCTCTCTCTCTCTCTCTCTCTCTCTCTCTCTCTCTCTCTCTCTCTCTCTCTCTCTCTCTCTCTCTGACGCTGAACTTGTGAAGATCCGCCACGATGTGCATGCGATTTTTCAATTCTCTAGGAACAATGGCCTTACTCTTAATCTAGCTAAATCGAAAGTTATGATCCTAGGGAGTAATGCGAGAGTACAAGCGTTAGATTTTGACAGGTTGTCGCAAATTGCCATCGAAAACGTTGTTTTGCCCTATGTGAACGAGGCTCGGAACCTTGGCGTTATTGTGTCATCCAATTTATCTTGGGGCAGTCATGTTTCGGAGATCTCGCGAAAAGTGTGTTTTTCCCTCCATAGGTTAAAGTTTCATCGGAACTCTCTATCTCGGGAACTTCGTCTTCAGTTGATTTCGTCCTTAATCTTACCTCATGTTGACTACTGCTGTTTAGTCTATCATAACTTGTCTGTCGAATTGAACACGAAACTACAGCGGTTGGTCAATATGTGCATACGATTTATCTTTGACTTGCGGAGGGACGAACACATTACCCCGTACCGATTGCGGTTGGGTTGGCTCTCGGTGGAAGACCGGCGTCGGTACTTTCAAGGTATTTTGACGTACAAGGTGATTCACGGGCAGGCGCCCGACTATATCGGCGCTCTTTTTGATCGTGTGGATCCAGCGGATCGCAGCGTCGGTGTCACTTTGCGCCCTCGGAATTGCGTATTTAACATCCCTAATTTTCGCACTGAAACTTTCCGCGACTCTTTTACGATTTCTTCTTCCTATTTCTGGCATGCCTTGCGGCTCGCTGTGACCTCGGCCTTGAGTCTGGAAACCTTCAAATTGAAGCTTCACGCTCATTTGTTGAGCTCGGAGCAATCCAGGCTGATTTCCTAGCGTCATATCAATTTTAATCTATTTAATCCGTTGGCGTGTGCTATTCTCTATATGCTACTTGCGAGTGTTGCTTCTTGCTCTTATGGTGCGTTTACTTTCATTATTCTTCTTTATTTTCATTGTATCTCTCCCCTGACTTGCCCGTGCACGCACACAGCCCTCGTCTGACAGCCGCGTTGCCTCGCAACTGCGAATTTGCCATCTTAATGCCCAATCGATTGTACCTCGCCACGCTGAACTGTCGCAATACTTCACTGAGCATCGCTACGACATCATCTTTATCTCTGAATCCTGGCTTAAACCCCACATCTCAGATGACCTTGTAAGTATTGCAGGGTACAACCTTACACGCTGCGACAGGATTGGGAAGGGCGGGGGCGGCGTTTGCATCTACTAGTCCGGGAGGTAGCGTTGCATTTTCGGCAGTGATTTTACGCCGACTGTTTCCCTTCCCTTACTATTTATCGCGAAATACTTATAACTGAACCAAGCGTCAGCTGGCGCACCCGCGGTGGGTGTGGAATTGGGAGGTTGCGGAAGTGGTAAAAAAAAAAAAAAATTAAGTTATAGTACGCCAGCTCAAACTTTTTCCATGATTAGTTGACATCATACTGAGCTGAAAAAAAATCGTCAGCTGCATCGTGGAGGGGGGATTATGCGTCAGCTGGCCGCATGAATTTGTAAAAATAAAACGTAAAATCAATTTATAATACGTCGGATGAAATTGAACTACGCGATTGTTTAATTAATCAAAAGTACGAAAATAACAATCAGCTGCGAATATAGCGGTGGAAAGACCGTCAGCTGACGCAGTAAAGGTAAAAATTATTCTAGCAATGGACAGAATCTTTCTCGATATATTTTCGTTTCGTTTTATTTGTAACTAAATAAAATAAGATCGAGTGCAAAATGCAATGAACCCAAAATATATTAAAAGGTAATATAAACAAAAAAATCGAAATATAGGAATAAAAAAATCGCGAAAGTTAGTCGTTGTCGATCGTATCGCTATCGTCGTCGTTCTCTGACGATTCATCGGCCGAACTGTCATGCAGGAAATCGTTTTCCTCGTCTTCATCAAGTTCTTGACCTCGATGTTCTTCACCGTCATCTGTAAATGAGCATGAAAATGATCAAAATTAGGCTACTAGAAAGCTGAAAGAAAGTGTCACCGACAAAAATTCCATACCGCCAATATTTTCGGTGCTATCCGTTATACTGGTGACTGATAGCGGTACTTGATCCCCTTCGAACCATTTGAAAACGTATTTGTCGTCGTTTCTAAATCGTTTTTCACTAAAACTCCGGCGTACGGTTTAACGACCTTTTTCGAATTCAGAGAAACCACGGCAATTTTTTTTGGGAATGCTTCCAATAATCTTTTTTCCAAACCGTACGGTTCGAAGTCCGCAGATATGTCTGTACTTTCTCTTTTCGCGCAATCGATGAAAACTGATTTTAAAAAACTTAAAAAGAAGCATTGCTTCTTTTCAATAATGTTTTCCGAAACAAATTGACAAACATCTCCAAAAGCCTTGCCATGAATACCTCGAGATTTGTGCCATTCCGTTTTTTCACTTTGTGCGGCGATCTGCAACTTGAGTGCATTCCTACAATTTGAGCGACAAAATTTGTGGTAATACACGACTCCAAATTTTGAATATTGCCCCGTAATTTTATTTAATAAATCTACGGCCCCTATTTCGCTCACGTTACGTTTCAAAGTCGAGATGCTCTCATTAGTTGCACACGTCTGCAGCTGTTGCTCGCGGCCTTGATATTTTTTGCGGATTTTATCGCAAAAAATACACACGTTTTCGATCGATTCTTGCTGAGCGTCCTCAGCTCCAGGCATATCTGGCGTCGCTGCTATTTCGCTTCCAGCTCCACGTGTCTCCTCAGTGTATTGACTCGATGACGAGTCGGTGTTTTTATTTTCGGTGGCAGCAGAGTCATCGACAGGTTGACCGTCTCTTTCCAAGCTAACAGAAAATCTGTTATTGTTATCGTTTCTTATGAAATGGTCAACATGACGTTTAAATCGCCGAAATGTAACGGAATTTTTTTTTTCCCATTTAAAAAACAAAAAATCCCACACGTAGTTTGTCTACGGTATTTGAACAAACTTTTTTACAAGTATCAATGGCAAAATCTGATAGAAAAATTGAGGCGATAAAAAAAATGAAAAAATAATGAGTTGAAAGATTTTTTTTTTCGTTGCGAATCAACGATGCTAAATTCAATATTATTATGTCAAAATATAAAGATTCAATTATCTTCTTTACGAGATTTAAGGGTAAAATCTGATAGCAACAATCGAGACGATAAAAAATTTAAAAAATAATTAAATGAAAATTTTTTTCGTTGTGCATCAACGATGCAAACTTCAATATTAGTGTAAAAAAGTAAACGTCGAAATGCGTTTCAATGAAAATAACATTCAAAAAATTATGAAGTATGACTACTACCTTGACACTCCAGATATCGAAGGATTTTCAACGGCTATCCGGTATTTTGGCGGTAAAGCGGTGAATTGACGATAGCACTTCGCGTGATATTTTTGAAAATCGTTCAATTCCAACGGCACTTTAACACTGTTTAAAGACAGATTGTTTTTCTGTCGAATCTCCAATATCGGAGTACATTTTTCCAAAGTTTTTTCAGAAAAACATATCAATTTTTCTTTCTTTTTGCCACAGAAAACACAGTACGGTTGAATCGTCGACATTTTTGGACTTGCGTCCGCTCGTTCGACGAGGAGAACCGAAACTGATTGTGTACGACAAAGATCCACACGGACAGGCAGATGCTGCTTTGAAATTTTAGGGGGAGAGGCTTAGGTAGCCCGAAGGTCGTGTTATGGGTTCAAGCAAGGCCAGAATGTATCGCAAAATATGTTTGGAAAAGAACAGCCTCACAGCAGTACTCCAAAATTTTAAATCTTGACTGGGTCAGCTGACGGTCTTTCCACCGCTACACAATCAGCTGATTGTTGTTTTCGTACTCTAAATTTTTTAAAGAATCACGTAGTCAAATTTCATTCGGCGTATTATA
This sequence comes from Diadegma fenestrale, assembly GCA_037043255.1. NCBI lineage: Eukaryota > Metazoa > Arthropoda > Insecta > Hymenoptera > Ichneumonidae > Diadegma > Diadegma fenestrale. The sequence goes on from CM073311.1 coordinate 101,732, forward strand.
ACTTTATTTTACGTTTTTTTTTTTCACAAATTCATGCGACCAGCTGACGCATAATCCCCCCTCCACGATGCAGCTGACGATTTTTTTTTGCTCAGTATGACATCAACTATTTATGGAAAAAGTTTGAGCTGGCGTACTATGACTTAATTTTTTTTTATTTTTTACCTCTTTCGCAGCCTCCTACACCCGCACCCACCGCTACTTGAGCAGCTGACGGTCGGTTCACTTATTAGTCATATAAGATCAGCTGTCAACGTTAATATCAGCCGGCTTACTATGACTTTTGCATTTGCAACGCTACCTCCCGGACTATACTCAGACGTTTCACTCTGCGCTGGCATCGTTGCGACCTCGGCCTCTACGAATTATTTACCTGCTCCCGAATATCTTTTCCTCGCTGTCAGCGGTCTTAATCGGGGGAAAGTGCTTGTTGGAGTTGTTTACAGACCGCCTAAAATTGCTTGGTCCGACAGCATCGAATCACTCCTAGCTACAATTGGTCAAGATTATATCTCCAAAGTCATTATGGGTGATTGGAACGCGAACTTCTGCTCAGCAAATCCAGACAGCACTTACCTTCGTCGAATTTTCACCTGTTTTAATCTAGATATCGTGCCGCTTGAACCTACATATCACACCGCTACCTCCTCCACGTGGCTCGATCTCGGCATTGTCGACTCTATCGAAAAAGTCTCCGAACTGGAGCAAATCTCGCTACCCTTTGCTGCTGGCCACGATCTCATAGGTTTCATGTATAGCTTCGCTCGGCCACAAACGACTCCTGTCCCAAATTTCTCTGAGATGTTAGCATCGCACGACTGGTCCTCTGCAATTAGCGCAATGGATCCGGATGACAAAGTCGCTGAATTTAACGTTGCCCTTGAAAAATTCCTGGACAAACACGCCCCACTTCGATCGATTACAATCCGTCGCCCGTCGGCCCCCTGGATGACTCCGGAACTTCGTGCATTAATATCCCGGCGCAACCGTACCCGAGCGAAATGGCGACGCACGAAAAACGCCCTGATCTACTCTGAATATAAGGTCTTGAGGCAACGCACGCAACTACAACTCTCACGTTCCAAAACTGACTACTATGCCCAACGCCTCGCCGTTACTTCAGACCCGAAATATCTCTGGCCGGAACTCCGGCGCCTGGGAATAGTTTCCAGCAAACAGCGCGATGAGATTGCCTTTGCTCCAGACGAGCTGAATGCATACTTCGGCTCGGTCTACAACGCTGCAACCTTTGCCCTACCTGTCACTCTACAAACAACGCGGGAATTGGACGAGACACAGTTTTTCTTTGCCCACGTTACCTCTGAAACTCTGTTACGCCATCTCTCCCTTACCGACTCTCATGTCTGCGGCCCTGACAGCTTCTCGGGTTTTTTGCTTGAGCACTGCACTACTCCGCTATTCCATCTTATCTTGGATATTTTTAACTCCTCACTCATGCTCTCTATCTTCCCTTCTCCGTGGAAAAAGTCATTTATCGCTCCTATCCCAAAGATCCGGAATCCCTCTGTCCCATCAGACTTTCGACCGATCTCTCTGCTCTGCGTGCTCTCGGAAATACTTGAAAAAATAGTACTAACAGATCTCACACGATATTTGCAGCGCGTGACCCTTATTGACCCTCATCAATTTGGATTTGTGGCAGGTGGTTCTACACAGGCCGCTTTGATAAAAGTCCTCGATGCTGTTCGTCTCGCGATCGACCGTCGGGAAGTTACGGTGCTAGTCCTATTTGACTTCTCGAAAGCGTTTGATACCGTCGACCATTCCAAACTTATCGAAAAACTGGCACGGCTAAATCTTTCTCGCCCTACTTTGCAGTGGTTCTGGTCGTACCTCTCAGGCCGCAGTCAAGCTGTTCGCACGTCCCGGGGCGTCTCTAGCTGGCTACCCGTCACGTCCGGCGTGCCCCAAGGATCTGTTCTAGGCCCAGCGTTTTTCTCTCTCTTTGCGGCTGACCTCAACGACGTAGTTAAAAACTGCAGTATTGTAAAATACGCTGACGACCTGCAGATATTTGCGCATTGTCCAGCTGAGCGTATCGCCGAATGCGTTGGTCTGGTCAACGAGGACGTGGCTCGTATCTCCGACTGGGCGGACTCTAACCTTCTCCGACTCAACCCCGCTAAGACGCAGGCCGTGATACTCGGCTCTGCCCGTATCCTGAACAGCATGGAGGACCACGTTCTCCCTCAAGTTATGGTTCGCAACGACTCTATCCCTTATGTTAACGTCACAAAAAATCTCGGCGTCTTCATCACTCCGTCGCTAAACTGGCGCGAGCAAGTCACGTCTAACTGCCGAAGAGTGTTCAAAACGCTCCATCAGCTCAAGGCCAACGGACCAGCCCTTACGCCCGATCTCCGTCGATTACTCGTCGCAGCTCTCATTCTCCCAATCTTCGACTACGGCTCCCTTCTACTTCTTGACATAACTGGGGTGGAGGACGCTCGCCTACAACGTGCTCTCAACGCCTGTGTCCGGTTTGTCTTCAATGTTCGCAAGTATGAGCACATCACGCCGTTCTTTGAGAGGCTCAAGTGGCTCAAGGTCGGACAACGTCGCAAATACTTTTTAGGTACTTTTGTATTTCGGGCACTAAAACACCGTGTCCCTGCCTTCCTCGCGTCTCAACTCGTCCGTCGTCCTGGAGGATCGGTTGCTACTCGTGCGTCGCCCAGCGATCTTTTTGTTCCCCCCGCGCGCACGACCGTATATCAAAAATCGGCGCTGGTCTCTGCCACTCGGCTGTGGAACTCGCTCCCGCCGACCATGCGGGACTTGCCCACTATCGCGAGGTTTAACCGCTCGCTCTTCGAATACTTGCGTGCTCTCCCTTAGATGTAAGCTAGAGTTAAGACACGATCCCCCCCTTTCTCGAAATCAAGCCTCTGCGCTTTCACTGTTTCCGGCCTTACGTTAGCTTTAAGACTAGATTAAGACTAGATTAAGTTTAGCATTAAGTTCTTTTGTACAACTCACTAGCTCTCTTTTGTACTCATGGGACATTACCCTAGTACAATAATAAACTATTCTATTCTATTCTATTCTATCGTACACGATGATTGAAATGAGTTCAGACCGTTTTATTCGTTTTTCGACGACGAAGAAAATGGTCTCTTATAGAGTTATTTTTAGTGAAAATAACATAGGGAAAACTTAAAAAAACAAAAAAAATATAGAAATAATGGTGAACATGCCGTTTTTTTTTCTAAAAACGGTATCTTTTTTCTTATCGACCGATTTCACAAAATAAAACGGAATGCGAATGCGACAATTAAAATTATAGGGGAAAAAATTGCAGCTTGATATTCGCTGAAAAAAAAAAAAATCAATTTTGTCCACGGATGCCGCATAATGCGAGCGAGATGAATTTAATGAAGAATCAACATGAATTGCTTTTTTTTATCAATTTTTCTATTGTCTTACACGTTGAAATAAAAATTTCACATATTCTTACGTGTAATTGTTGAAAATAAATAAATGAAAACACGTAAATTTCCGAAGCTTGAAAAAAAAAACGTAACGAGATTAGTCATAAATTTTAATTCCAAAAATTTATGTTTGATATGTGTTGAAGTGTGTCTAATTTTTGAAAAGTTTATTCGTAATTTAACGTTTCAATCGATATTGTTTGGGCTATGAAGCAATGAATCCTTTTTTTCAAGCAATTTATAACCATGAGTCGTGAAAACGAAGCTAAAGTCTAAACAGAAATGTACATCACAGATCAAGTTGAAATTAATGTAAAATAGATTTAAAAGATCGCAACCTCAGTAGAAAAATAATTACTCAATTTTCTTCATATCACTTTGACATAAAAAACAATTTAGATTTACAAAATGTAATGCATTTTTCCTTCCCTACGAACGATATTTTGAAATTCCCCAAAATTTTCTCAAAAACTCTCAAGCTCAATCGACAAAAAGAAATGAAATCATTGCAACATAGCCAAGAATTTAAAAAATAATGAATAGCTACATTTCACAGGGAAACATGTGCACCCTCAATACATTTTGTGTATTTAAGGGTCTGCAAAGGCTCTACAAAAAAATGCAAAAAATTGGCGTGCATGGTTAACTAAAAAAGTTCGGCGAAGGCCTGCGTCACTGTTCTTATTAGAAGTTTCCGCATGCACGCGCAAAGTAGCATTATGACGTCATGTAATGGGGAATGGAACATCCTCCGAAATTCTAAATGTTCGCTGTTTTTTCTGTTCTCTTTCCGCGATGATAATTCCATATTATTCCAAATGTTCGCTGTTTATCCTATTCCTCTTTCCGCGATGATATTTCCTATTTCCATATTAAACAAAAATCTCTCCTCTTTGCACAATTAATAATCATTTTTCAAAGTCTGGAGAGCCAAGGGGAACGAAACTTTTCAAAAATTTCATTCCATGCAATCTGATAAATGTTTTTTTATCTTGACGAGATTTGAATGAAAACGATTTCGATTTTTCAGATGAAAAACGGAAATTCTATTTTAGGCAGTTGTTCAAGTTTGTCCGCCTCTCCCTTAAATTGATTCTTTATCTTTCCGGGCTTTTTTTGTTAACCATGCACGCCAATTTTTTGCATTTTTTTGTAGAGCCTTTGCAGACCCTTAAATACACAAAATGTATTGAGGGTGCACATGTTTCCCTGTGAAATGTAGCTATTCATTATTTTTTAAATTCTTGGCTATGTTGCAATGATTTCATTTCTTTTTGTCGATTGAGCTTGAGAGTTTTTGAGAAAATTTTGGGGAATTTCAAAATATCGTTCGTAGGGAAGGAAAAATGCATTACATTTTGTAAATCTAAATTGTTTTTTATGTCAAAGTGATATGAAGAAAATTGAGTAATTATTTTTCTACTGAGGTTGCGATCTTTTAAAATTGGCGTTCTTTTTTTACTTTTCAAAAGTATTTTTCCACGGATTTCTCTTCTTTTTGAAAAGCGGGATATTGATCAACATTTTTTTGTAATTATAGAGGCATTATTTGTTCTGGTTGGTTATTCTTGAAATAAAATAAATCTCTTCAAAAACTTCTGTCGACACCCCTGGTAAATTCCTTTAAATATCTCGACAACAGTCATGATCAAAGACTTAAAAAACTTTCATCGAGAACCTTGTTCAATCCCTCAAGGAAACCACGAAGAGACTCGTGGTCAATCTCTCAATGAAACCTCAGTGAGGCCCTTAGTCAATCCCTTAAAAAAGCTCGTCTACCCTTGGCTAGTCTGTTGCAAAAATCTCGTCAAGACTTTTTGTCGACTCTTTAAAAAATCCCATCCAGACTCTTGACTAATCCCTTAAAAAAGTCTTGGCACGATTCTTGGTCGATCTGTTGAAACAAGTCTCGACCAGAATCTCGATGAATCTTTTGAAAAAGTCGCGGCGAGATTCTTTATGAATCCCATAAAAAAAAGTCTCTGGACGCTTCCACTCAATGCCTTGAAAAACTTCCGTCGACACCGCTTCCGCAAATCCCTTCAAAATATATCGGCGAGGGTCATGATAAACCCCTTCAAAATTCTCGTCCAGACTCTTGACCAATCCCTCAAAAAAGTCCTGGCGAGATTCGTGGTTAATCCCTTAAAAACTCCCATTAAGAGCCTTGGTTAACCCTTTCGAAATTGTCGTCCAGACTCTTCGTTAATCCCTTAAAACCATAGTGACGAGACTCTGAGTTTAGTAAATATATTAACTAACTCTTAAGAAACCACGTTCGAGACCACTGGTGAACGCCTTAAAAAATTCCGTCAAGACTCTTCGTCAATCCCTCAAAAAAGTCCTGACGAGACTTCACCCTTCTCCCTCGTGCCCTTTCTCCCTTCGTTCTCCCGTTTTTTAATCGTTTTATTGCATTTTTGGCTTATTTTTTGACTCCGAGCGAAATTGCCCCAGGCTCACGTGATCCTGCATTAAAAAACGAAAAGAATAAGCCCAAGGTGGATCATTTTCATTGAACTTTAGAAGAGACAGGGAGTTTTTAAAACTGGGGTGATTTATGACCCCACGTCACCGGAAAGTTTAAATAAAATAAGGTTACCGTGCAAAGGTCAAAAACTTCCGTGGCAACCCCCGGTCAACCCCTTCAATCATAAAGTCTGATAAATATTTTTTATGTTGCCGAAATTTGAATGAAGAAGATTTTGATTTTTGAGATGAAAAACAAATGACATCAAAAACCATGGAGCCGTGGACCTAGACACCGAAACCCACGAAGGAATGGACCTAGACATCAAAAACCATGGAGCCGTGGACCTAGACATCGAAAACCATGGAAAAATATACCTAGATATCAAAAACCATGGAGCCGTGGACCTAGACATCGAAAACCATGGGGAAATATACCTAGACATCGGAAACAATGGAGAAATATACCTTGACATCGAAAACTATAGAGCCATGGACCTAGACATCGAAAACCATGGAGAAATATACAGAGACAACTAAAACCATGGAGAAATATGCCTAGACAGCAAAAACCATGAATAAATATACCTAGACATCGAAAACCATGTAGCCGTGGACCTAGACACCGAAAACCATGAAGCCGTGGACCTAGACACCGAAAACCATGAAGCCATGGACCTAGACACCGAAAACCATGGAGCCGTGGACCTAGACACCGAAAACCATGGAGCCGACGACCTAGACATCGAAAACCATGGAGAAATATACTTAGACATCGAAAACCATGAAGAAATATACTTAGACATCGAAAACCATGAAGAAATATACCTAGGCATCGAAAACCATGGAGAAATATACAGAGACAACAAAAACCATGGAGCCGTGGACCTAGACACCGAAAACCATGGAGAAATATACCTAGGCATCGAAAACCATGGGGAAATATACCTAGACAGCAAAAACCTTGAAGAAATATACCTAGACATCGAAAACCATGAAGAAATATACCTAGGCATCGAAAACCATGGAGAAATATACCTAAACATCGAAAACCATGAAGCCGTCGACCTAGACATCGAAAACCATGGAGAAATATACCTAGACGTCGAAAACCATGAAGCCGTCGACCTAGACATCGAAAAACATGGAGCCATGAACCTAGCGATCAAAAACCATGGAGAAACATACCTAGACATAAAAAACCATGGAGCCGTGTACCTTGACAACGAAAACCATGGAGCCGTCGACCTAGACATCGAAAACCATAAAGAAATATACCTAGGCATCGAAAACCATGGAGAAATATACAGAGACAACGAAAACCATGGAGAAATATACCCAGACAACAAAAACCATACCTACACGTCGAAAACCATGGAGAAATGGACCTAGACAACAAAAACCATGGAGCCGTGGACCTAGACACCGAAAACCATGGAGCCGACGACCTAGACATCGAAAATCATGGAGAAATATACCTAGACATCAAAAACCATGGAGCCGTGGACCTAGACACCGAAAACCATGGAGCCGGCGACCTAGACATCGAAAACCATGGAGAAATATACAGAGACAACGAAAACCATGAAGCCGTCGACCTAAACATCGAAAACCATGGAGAAATATACAGAGACAACAAAAACCATGGAGAAATATACCTACACATCGAAAACCATGGAGAAATATACCTAGACAACAAAAACCATGGAGCCGTGTACCTTGACAACGAAAACCATGATAGCTAGACAACGAAAACCATGGTAGCTAAACAACGAAAACCATACGGAAAGAGAGGCCCGATATAGTCTGTCTCTCTCGCTCAGTGGCGCGCAAAGAGTGGGGATACCACGTTTAGCGGGGCGGGTGACGTCACGGGCCGAAAATGTCCACCAGGCACGTAAGGGCGTATGTCCAAGCGCCTGCGCGAATAACTTACGCCTTTCTGACTCTAAGAAACAGAAGGGATCCCAAACCTCGCGTCCAAAATCTTCAATGTTAGATTTCTCTGGATTGGCTGAAAGGATTTTGTTCTACCAAGGACCATTCGAAAGATAAAAAATCATAGAAAATTCAAATCTAATATGAGATTTTTCCCTCAACCCGTTCTCCTGTGAGAACGATTTAAAGTTTCTGTGACGTCATAAAATGCCTATTTTACTGTATATAAGAGTACGGCCGGCTCGCGCGCTACGCTTTTCTTTTAAACTTGGCGTCGAGCCGCTGCCGCGACTCTTGATTTTGATTACATTTGTCATGTCAAATTTATTGAAAAGTAATAAAAATAAATACTTTCGAGTCAATCTAAAAAATTTTACATTGTATTTTGTGACGTGTTCGACACAATCGCTAGAGAAAATGAGGGGAGAAAATAAATAAACCACACGGAAAATGAATTAAAATAATAATAACAAGTTTCAGATTTATTCAAGGGAATTTTTACAATAAAAAGAGGGGCGCCAGCTGGTTTAATCGGTCCAACAACCGTTACAATAAAATGGCCAAAAATGGTTAGAAGAAAACAATAATTCCGTATTTTGGGGGGTCAAAATTGTCAAAACTGGCTCAGGGAGAATCACGATAATCTGAAACGCAAGGACAGAGGGTCCCTGAAACTCAGGCGTCTTACAATACCAATGACAAAAAGGGGAACGACGCGCGAGCGAGCCACGCGATCGAACGAACCACGCGGACGCTCGAACCGGGCCGCGTCGGCGGAACCCGATTGAATGAATCGAGCGAAATCTCACTCGCTTCACACGCGAAAAACACGAAAACGGGGCTAGAAATGACGAAAAAGGGGACACGAGGTGGGCGATCGACGATGGGAGTCGAAAAAATATGCAAGAAAATATCGCGACGGGGCTCGAAAACGCGAAACACTGACTCGAAAAGTCACGGGAGGGAATGACGGGCAAAAAGGGGCAAAGATGGCTTCACGAATAATCGACAGGGGCAAACTCGATGGCACAACACTCGTCGCGTCGACTGACCGACGAAATAATATCTTTCTCGAACGAAAAGTTCGAGAAAGCACACGAAAACGAAAAATTGGGTATTTGGGAAGAGTCAAACGACAAGGGAAAAATGGCGTCGCGCGCCCGGCAAGAATCGAAGGACTCACCTGTTTTCTCGATTTCTGAGAGAAAAATCGGAGAATTCGGTGCCGACGTAATCCAAGAATGTCCGGAGAGTGGTCCTTCGTGAAGCCGGGTCGTCGTAATGATTTTAATTATTAATTTAACACAAGAAAACTCCAGAAAAAGCACGAAAAAACGGGACACGTGTTGACCGTGTCGAGTCCGAAGCGGAAGAGAGAGAACTTCAGCGTCTCCTCGAGCTCCTCGGGACGCTCTCGAAGCTTCGCGAAGTCTCGATAGCCAATCAGAACGCGGCTTTAGAGCCGGCTGATTATCGATCCGTTTTTGAGCGCCGGCCTCGCGAGATCGCACACAGGTGGCGCTGACGCTGGCCTCGCGACCGGGCGCTGGCGCCACGCCGTCTGCCTCGCGAGACCGAGGCTCAAATCAAGATGGCGGCGCCCACGGCTGTCAAAACAGCCGTGGCGAAATCGAAGGGACGGCGTTCGGAAAATTTGCCTTGACGCCGCGGAGCTCGTTAATTCCCTCCGACTCGACGGACGTACCTTTTGTCGGGGGGACGATGTACGACACGGGTTCCGTGACTTGGCGATTAATCGACGAAATTTGAGGTGAGTACAGGGCTAAGGGGGGAAAAATACGACGATTACACGCGGGGGAGGGGGGGGGGGAAATTCAGAAGTGGGTCAAGAGCGAGTTCGAAGCGAATTCGACGTTCGCTCGTTCGGTGGGTCGCTCGCTCGCGTTCGCGGAAATATTTTGAAAGGAATTTTCGATGATATTTTCCGGGCTGGTCGTCTCGTTCGGTCCTCCTCGATCCTGGGGGGGGCTGAAATCAAACAAAAAGAAAAGGCCGGTCACAGTCTGGGATCCGGTGACTCCCGCCGCGGCTCGACGGCTGGCGACGGTACTCGAAAAAGGTGACAACGTCACAATTTATAATATATTGTTGATTTATTCCTACTGTATCTGCATTGCAAGTTACTGTTTGATTTTTGGTTTTGTCTATGAGGTTTTCGGAATTCTCGGTGGAAACGGAACCGGAACTCTATATTAGTGCAGCTTTAGCAGTCAAGACTTTATCTATAGCAAAATCGCGGACTATCGACAAGTTTCGAGCGATTCCGATTTTTTTTTCGCGCATTCCTTCATTGTGATTCATTTTTTTTTCGCAGTTATCTTCGATGCAAAGCGAAGACAATTTGTCAAGGCACGGCTAGGTTAGTGAATGGGGTTATAGAAGATGTGAATCCTCATTCTTCATATTATGTGCCAAACGAGAAATACGAGTTAATTAGTCGTTTCAAAGACGCTTTATCGGAATCTCTGAGTCAACATTGGTACCAATTAAAAGATCTTTTTGATACTTTAGCAACTGTGTGAGTTTTTTTTCGTTATTGCGTGACTTTACCGACTACTGTATCTGAATTAAATGGCATGTGATCTATGATTTTATTACATAAATTTAATACTATTTATTTTATGAACTGCTCATAAAATGATATTTCACATTTGTTTTATTGTTTCTCAACTGAAAAATCTAAATTCTGGAATATTAATATCATTTTTTGCTCCATGATATAGCCACACCGAAGCCGCTCGTCACGTGTCATTTCGAAGTATCCGTTCATTCATGCAACAATGCAGAAAAAAACAATATCCTCGATGCCCTCGGACGGTCGCAGATTTCGTAACTTGACTTTGCGATCCAGCGTACGCAAGGAACCTGGAATACGGCAATGGCCGGTTCTCAGTGCGATTAATAACGGATGGAAGCGGAGCGCAGCATGCGTTGTTTTTCGATGAGAAATTCGTTCGGCGGGAAATGACCGATGTGACGAGGATATTGGTTGATGCCACATTTAGCTCCAGACCCCGAATTGAAGGCGTTTACCAATTATTGACGATAATGGGAATCAAATTGAATCACGTAAGGATTTTGTTCATATTTTGCAGGATTTCGCATTATGAATATTTTTATGTTTCAATACACCTTTATTGCTAACTATTTTTTATTTTTTAATACTTCAGGGTTTCCCCTTCGTTTGGATTGTCATGACCAGAAAAACGCAAGAAGCGTATTCTACTTGCCTGCGATACGCGAGAGAGCATGTCCTGCCTGATAATAATATAATCCTCGAGATGACAGATTTCGAACGCGGATTACGAAATGCCATCACCGAAACATTCCCAGGGGCTCATTGTACGGGTTGCAATACACACTACGATCGTGTAAGTTTTGTAATATGATATGTAAAAAAAAAAAATCAAATTCACATTTTAATGAAATTATGCACTTTCAGGCGATATATGGCAAAGCCAAAAAGCTGAATCTCCATCATTTACTGCGCACAAATGATGAAACGAGGACTTTTTTCAAAAAAGTTTTAGCCTTGGCATATTTGCCGGCAGCTCTGATTGCCAACAAATTCGAGGACCTTCGAGACGGTCTGTCAGATCCCGTCAAAAGACAACTGAGGCAATTCTGCCAATATTACATCCGCTATTGGTTGGGGATTGTAACACCGACAGGATTCAGTGTGTATGGCCTAAGCCGGCGAACAAACAATATGATTGAATCTTACCACAGCAGGCTACAACACAGGATGGAGACGCGTCCTGGTCCCTGGGATTTCGTGTGTACGTATTACTTGGAGTTCAACATAATTTAACGCAATTGACTTCATATACTGATAAAATGTAATTGATATTATTTTTTTCTATTTTTTCCTAAAACAGGCAAGCTACTCAAACTCCAATCGGATGTTCGAACAGACATCGAACGCTCAAAGAATAGCGTGCCAATTGGCAGACATGCACGCTATGCTTCGATTTTCAAGCAGAGAGAACTCATCGAAGGTCAGCATGAAAAAAAAAAATTATATTTAAATACAGACCGTACGGGTAGTAGAGATGAAGTCAATTTTATTTCTACTATGTTTGCAGCTCCCGATTTCAAAATTAATGTTAGACTTGTAGTATATTAGCTTTTCAGTAAATTTGTAGATGACGAGAAGAATTTCAATCGTGTAAATTTTTAATCCACAGAAGAAAACCTGCCCATCGACATCAACGACGATGCAGCGTCGCACCTGTCCTTGTCGTTTAACGCTCTTGGTAATTGTAAAATTATCACCACAAATATTAATACTGTTTTTGTTGAATATTTATAACGTTCATATAACTATAGGTTCTTTATTAGAAAATGTAAACGACAATCTTCATACAATTTTAAATATTTGATGATTTTCATAAATCAATCGGATGCAATTGCCAAACGAAGAGAATACAATGGTATTAATTTTTTATTCGTAGAAGAAGTCCGAGAAATGATGATTGCGGAGCAGCAAAGGGATGAATCTGCACCGACGGATGCTTCCGATGCTATAGCACCGAACGAAACTAAGGAAAACGAGAGGGAACCACACACTATTGGTAATTGACATTAATCTTTCAAGCTCAGAGCTTTCGATCTCACCCTGGTTTTAAAGAGTTTTTTTTCAATTTTAATTTTGCATCACAAGATGCAGAACTAAAGCATGTGCCGAACGAAGAGAATAAAATAGGATGAATTTTTTATTCGTAGAAGAAGTCCCGGAAATTATGATTGTAGAGCAGGAAAGGGACGAATCTGCACCGCTGGATGCTACTGATGCAATAGCACCGAACGAGACTCAGCGAAACGAGAGAGAACCACACACAATTGGTAATCGAAATCAAGGTTGCAAGCTCGAAACTGCTTTTCAATCTCACCTTGGATTTGAAGAATTGTTTTTGCAATTTCAATTCCAAGTGCATAAAATTATATGAATTTTTTATTCGTAGAAGAATTCCCGGAAATTGTGATCATAGAACAGCAAAGGGATGAATCTGCACCTCCGTATGCTCCTGATGCAATAGCACCAAATCTGGCTCTGAAGACGAGAGGGAACCACACACTATTGGTAATTGACATCAATCTTGCAAGCTCGCAGCTGGTTTTCGATCACAACTTGGTTTTACAGAGTTTTTTTTCACTGTTTCGTTAACCGTACTAAAAAAGATATCGAATTTGCCGATGGTTCCGAACCATACATATTTTGTTTATATTGAATCCGTCATGCTGATGAAAAAATGATTATTCAGATGAGCGTGTTCTGAACCGTACTTTGAAAAATTATAGGTCCAATCCGTCAGCAGAGACGAGGAAACGTTCTCGAATCGCGCTTATCCTTATCGACGTTATCGAAAAATCAGAGACGGAACCAACGCCGGAAAGGTTGGATATTTGAACTGAGAGAAACGATTTGTTCAGAAAATATAATAATGTTTACTGAAAATTGCAGAAATGAGAAGGAGAGCAATGGCACGGTATCAAGAACTGGCACGAACTGCGAACGAGCGACTCCAGGAGCAGTTGGAAGCAGCTGAGAATCGCCTCCAAAGCATCGAAAATAATAGTAACAGCATCATTACGTACATAATATTCAGAATTCACCCATTTGCAACTTTCGTTAAAACTAAAGGAGGGCCCTGAACTGTCATGTAGTTTGGTTTCAATTTTATTATTTCTCATAGCAGTCCACAGATCATTGCCGATCACTGCATTGATAACAAATTTGGAAGCCGTTTTCGATGACTATGATAGCTGGTCTCGACTGCTGTTCTCCCATCCTACTTTCATTTTTGAAATCATTTTTATACTCGGTGCGAAAGAATATATGAGAGAAAATACTCGAAACAAAGAGACTGCGCGAAAATCTCCCATCCTACTTTCATTTCTGAAAATATTTTTATACTCGGTGCGAAAGATTATATAAGAGGGAATACTCGAAACAAGAAGGAGACTGCGCGAAAATCTCCCACCCTAATTTTATTTTTGAAAGTATTTTGATACTCTGTGCGAAAGAATATATGAGAGGAAATACTCGAAACAAAGAGACTGCGCGAAAATCTCCCATCCTGATTTCATTTTTGAAAATATTTTTATACTCGGTGCGAAAGAATATATAAGAGGAAATACTCGAAACAAGGAGACTGCGCAAAAATCTCCCACCCTACTTTTATTTTTGAAAATATTTTAATACTCGGTGCGAAAGAATATATAAGAGGAAATAGTTGAAACAAGGAGACTGCGCGAAAGACTCCCATCCTACTTTTATTTTTGAAAATATTTTCATACTCGGTGCGAAAGAATATATAAGAGGAAATACTCGAAAACAAGGAGACTGCGCAAAAATCTCCCACCCTACTTTTATTTTTGAAAATATTTTGATACTTGGTGCAAAAAATATATAACAGGAAATACTCAAAACAAGGAAACTGCGCGAAAATCTCCCATCCTACTTTTATTTTCGAAAATATTTTGATACTCGGTGCGAAAGAATATATAAGAGGAAATACTCGAAAACAAGGAGACTGCGCAAAAATCTCCCACCCTACTTTTATTTTTGAAAATATTTTGATACTCGGTGCGAAAGAATATATAAGAGAAAATACTCGAAACAAGAACGAGACTGCGCGAAATCTCCCATCCTAATTTCATTTTTGAAAATATTTTTATACTCGGTCCGAAAGGATATATGAGAGGAAATACTCGAAACAAGAAGGAGACTGCGCGAAAATCTCCCATCCTACTTTTATTTTTGAAAATATTTTGATACCCGGTGCGAAAGAATATATAAGAGGAAATACTCGGGGACTTCCGTTTCCGGTGACAGTGGGGAAGCAGTGGAGATAACAAAGGTGCGGGAAATAAACGTAAAGGGAGTAAAGGGGAAGTGTTGGGAGAAAAGGTGAGAGTGGGAAAGTGGGGAAGAGAGTTTGTGAGAGTGTGGAGGGTAAAAGGGCGAAAGGGGACAGTGGGGAAAAGTAAAAAACCGAAGGGAAAAAGGGGCGAGAAAAGAGTGAGGTTATAGTACTAAGGCGTGGAGTAGGCAGAGAGCGAGGTGTGAGAAGTTGAGAGAAAGAGTGCGGGAAAGGTAAGGCAGCGACGGGCGGTGAACGGGTAAAGCAGGTAAGCGGAACAGATCGGTAAAGTAGGAGCGGGGAAGGTAAAGAAGGAAGAAAGGATAAAGAGGAAAATACGGAATAAGAGAAATACGGAGTGAGAGTAATACGGAGATGAGTGAACAGAATAAGAAAGGAATGGGGGAAGGAGTGTCGAGAGTGAAGGGCCTGGAGGGGGGAGCACGAGCGAGCAGTGTGGAGAATATAATGGAGGCAATACTGGCAGGGGACAGGAAGAAGAGGGAAAGGGAGGAGAGTATGGCGAAAGGGGAAGACGGTGGCGAGGCGGATGCGTTTAAAAGGAGTAAGAAAGTGGTAAGATCGCCGGAGAGAGTGGAAGGGGAGACGGATGAGATAGTAAGAAGGGTGGGGGAAATGATGAAGGGACTGCTAAAGCAGGAGCTAAGGAATGAATGTGGGAAAATAGAGGCGAAGGTGGACAGGTGGGCGGAGGAGGTGAGAAAGGAGCATGAGGAGATGAGAAGGCAGTGGGGTGAGGAAAGGGAAACGCTTAAAAAGAAAATTGAGGAGCTGGAGAGGAAAGTGGTGGTACTGGAGAAGGAAAAAAGGGGGGGGGAGAGGAAGGAGGGATTATGGACAGGAGAGTGAGAGCGGTTGAAAAAGAAATGGAGAGGAGAGAGAAGGAGGAAAGGAGAAACAACATAGTGGTGAGGGGGGTGAATATGGCGCACGGGGTGGAATGGGAGAGGGAAATAGAAAAGATATGGGGGATTTTAGGGGTGGAAGGAGGCAGGAAAGAGATGAGAAAGATAGGGAGGGTGGATGAGGGAGGGAGGGGGATGGTGTTAGTAAAGCTGGAGGGAAGGGAGAAGAAGATGGAAATAATGAAGGCGAAAGCGAAGTTGAGAGGGAACAGAGAAAGGATTGAGGATGATCTGACGAATGAGGAGAGACGAATAAAATGGTTGGTGGAGGGGCAGGCGTACGAGGAGAAGAGAAAAGGAAAAAGGGTGAGGGTAGGATATATGAAGATGTGGGTGGATGAAAGGGTTTGGGTGTGGAACGAAGAAGAGGGGAGGTGCACGGAAAGTGCGGGAAACGAGTGAGGGGAAGGGACAGGGGGGAGGCAGGGGAAGCAGGCAAAAGAAGGGGGGGTGGGGGCGGTGAGGGCAATAAGAACGCGGTCTATAAAGTGGGGTTTTGGAATGTTGCGGGAGTGATGAATAAGGATGAGGAGTTCTGGGAGGGGATAAAGCGATGGGATGTGGTGGTTATGTCGGAAACGTGGGTAACAGAGGAGGGGTGGGGGGCGATAAAGGAAGGATGGAAGAGGGGGTTTAAATGGGTTATACAGGGAGCGAAGAGAGAGAGGGGTAGGGGAAGGGCGAAGGGAGGTATGGCGTTAGGGGTGAGAGAAGAGATAGAGGACGATGAAGGGGAGACGGAACTGGGGGAGGAAGGATGGATGGAAAGAAGGGTGAAATTGGGGACGGAGTGGTGGATGATAGTGGGGGTGTATGTAAACGGGGACATGGAGAGGAAAGAGGAGCTGATGGGTCGGTGGATGGAAAGGGCGGGGGGAGATAAGGTGGTAATTGGGGGAGATATGAACGTGAGAACCGGTAAGGAAGGAGGAGGTTGGGAAGGGTGGGGAGAAGGAGGGAAGGAAGCGGCGAGGAGATCAAGGGATGGGATAGTGACGAAGGAAGGAAAAGAATGGTGTAAGTTTGTGAATGAGAGAGGATGGAGGATAGTGAATGGATGTGTGGAGGGGGATAGGGAGGGGGAGTGGACTTTTGTTGGGGGAAGGGGGAAGTCGGTAATTGACTACGTGGTGGTGGGAGAGAAGGCGTGGGAAAGAGTGAGGAAGTTGGAAGTGGTGAGTAGGGTGGACTCGGACCACATGCCAGTGGTAGTGTGGCTGAAGGGGAAGGGGGACAGGAGAGGGGTGAGCAAGAAAGGAGTGGGGAAGAGGAAGGAGGGGAGAGGAGTGTGGACGGAGAAAGGAGTGGAGAAGTTTCAGGAGGAATTTGGAAGATGGGAGTGGACCACAGAGGGGGTGGAAGAGGGATGGGAGGAAATGAGGGGGAGAATACAGAGAGCGATGAGGAAGTCGGAGGAGGAGCGTGTGGTGGGGCAGAAGGGGGGATGGTGGGATGAGGAATGCAGGAGGGCGAAAGAAGAGGCGAAGAGGGAATTGGAGAGGTGGAAGAGAGAGGGCAGAGGAGAGGAGGAGTACAGGCAAGCAAAAAGGAAATTTAGGAGGATATGCGGAGAAAAGAAGATGAAAGAGAGAGAAAGGTGGGAAAGAGAGATAGAAGGGATAAGGACAGAAGGGCAGGTGTGGGAGGTGGTCAATAAGGGGCGGAGGAGGAGAAAGGGGGTGAATAAAAGGATAAGAAGAGAGGAGTGGGATAGGTACTTTAGAGAGGGGCTGGGAGGGGTAACAGAAAGAAGGGTGAGATTGGGGGAACGAAGAAGGGAAGGGGAGGGGGAAGAAGAAACGGAGATAACAGTAGAAGAGGTGAAGAGGGCTATAAGGAAGTTAAAAGACAGAAAGGCGATGGGGGAGGATGGAATACCGAATGAGGTGTGGAAGTACGGGGGGGAAATGGTGGTGAATGGATTGAGGAGGATGTGTGAAAAGGTGTGGAAAGGGGAAGGTTGGCCGGAAGGGTGGAAGGAGGGGATAGTGGTGCCGGTGGTAAAGAAGGGAGAAGGGAAGAAGGTGGAGGAGTACAGGGGGGTGACGTTGACGCAAACGGCATACAAGGTCTATGTAGGGATTCTGGCGGAAAGGCTGAGGAAGGAGGTGGAGGGGAAAGGGATGATGCCAAGGAGTCAGGCGGGATTCAGGGAAGGGATGGGTACAATGGACAATGTATATGTGCTGAATTACTTGGTAAATAGGGAAATAACGGAAAGGGGGGGAAAAGTGGTATTGCTATTCGTCGATCTGAAGGCAGCATTCGACTCGGTGGATAGGACGAAGTTGGTGGAGAGTATGAGGAAAAGAGGGGTGAGGGAGGGGCTAATAGAGAGGTGTGAGGAGGTGCTGAAGGAGACGTATGCGAGGGTGAAGGTGGGTGAGGATACAGGGGAAAAATTCTGGACAGAGAAAGGGGTTAGGCAAGGGTGTCCGCTGAGTCCGCAGCTTTTTACGCTGCTGTTGGCGGATTTGGATGAAGAGCTGGAAAAGGGGCGGTGGGGAGGGGTGCGGTTAGGGGGTGGGGGGAAAGTGTACTCACTGGCGTATGCGGACGATGTGGTGTTGCTGGCGAAGGATGAGGATGAGATGAAGGGGATGATGAGGACGCTGGAGAGGTACATAGAGGGGAAAGGGCTGGAGGTGAACACGGGAAAAACGAAGGTGATGAGGTGTAGAGTAGGAGGGGGAAGGAAAAGAAGGGTGATATGGCATTGGGGAGGAGAAAGGATAGAAGAGGTGAGAAGGTACACGTATTCGGGCTATGTGGTGAGGGCGAATGGAAGTCAGGAGGAGCAGGTAGAGGAGAGGGTGATGAAGGCGGCAAGGATAATGGGAAAGGTGTGGGGGATAGGGAAAAATAGATTTGCTAATGATTGGGGAAGAAGGGTTTGGCTTTTTGACAAGTTGGTGTGGCCAGTGGTGTGCTACGGGGTGGAGATATGGGGTTGGAGGGGAAGGGAGATGGTTGAGAGGTTGCAGGAGAGGTATTTGCGATGGGTGCTGGGGGTGTCGAGAAAGGTGGCGGGGTATATGGTGAGGGAGGAACTGCAAAGGGATAAGCTGGAGTTGCGAGCAGGGATGGGAGCATGGGGATACGAGAAGAGACTGGAGACAGGGAAGGGGGGAGAGTTGGCGAGAAGATGTAGGGAGGAGATGAGGGGAAGGGCGGTAAGAAGGCGAGAAGTAGGAGGATGGGAAAGGGAAAGGAAGGAGTTCTACTTACGGATGGGATGGGATCTGGAGGAGGTGGAGAGGAGATGGAGGAGTGGTGAGATGAAGGGGGAGGATATAGTGAGGGCGGAGAGGGAAAGGCAGGAGGAGGAGAGATGGGAGAAGATGGTTGTATCAAGGAGTAACAAGGACTACAAATCTGTAAAGGAAAGAGGGGTGCCGGGATATTTAAAAAAGGGGTGGAAGGAGGAAAGATGGGGCAGGGTAGCCAGGTTCAGGCTAGGGGATGAGATGAGAGGGGGGAGGTATTGGGAGCAGAATGAAGGGAGGGAGTGCAGGATGTGCGCGAGGGGGAGGGAAACATGGGAGCACGTGATGGAGGAGTGTACGGGATGGGGGGCGGAGGTGGGGTGGCAAAGTATGAGGGGAGAGGTGCTGGGAGGGGAGGGTCAAGGGGAGGAGTGGTTGAAGAGGATTGAAGAATGGAGAGGGTAGAAGGGAGGGAGTAGAAAAAGTGCAGCGGAAACGGAGGTCGGGCGAGGAGTGCAAAGATGTAAGATGGAAATTGTAAGAGGATGGAGGAATGTAAGTGTGTGAGTGTGCGGATAGGATGTCTCTCTCTCTCTCACGAAAGGTGTGGCGTATGTGTGGAAGAAATTAGGATAAGGATAGAATGTGAATTAGGATAAGGAAAATGTGATGTGAATTAGGATAAGGAAAAATGTGATGATGTAAAGCGAAAAGAAGAAAAGGTAATATTACGGAAGTCGGAGCTGTAACCCGAAAGGGAAAATAAAGGCTATTATATAAGAGGAAATACTCAAAACAAGGAGACTGCGCGAACATCTCCCATCCTATTTTCATTTTTAAAAATTTTTTTATACTCGGTGCGAAAGAATATATAAGAGGAAATACTCGAAACAAGGAGACTGCGCGAAAATCTCCTATCCTAATTTCATTTTTGAAAACATTTTGATCCTCGGTGCGAAAGAATATACAAGAGGAAATTCTCGAAACAAGGAGACTGCGCGAAAATCTCCCATCCTAATTTCATTTTTAAAAATATTTTGATACTCGGTGCAAAAGAATATATAAGAGGAAAGACTCGAAACAAGGAGACTGCGCGAACATCTCCCATCCTACTTTCATTTTTGAAAATATTTTGATACTCGGTGCGAAAGAATATATTTAGAGACGCGGTAGCGTCTTGACGCCAAGTATTAAAAAGAAAAGTTCGAATCGACAAGGCAAGTTGCACCGCGTGTCTATATACTCGAGATTGGGCGTTTTTCCGTTACGTTCAAACTTAAAGTGGTTGTCATTAAAAAACGCGTCGGTTTATAAAAAATGTAATGGCAGTTTATGTATATATGTCGTGGGTGGTGCATCCGATGGTCCATGAATTTTTTACCTGTGACCTTGAGAAGTCCCTGAAACCGTGACATCAGTGTTTTACCGAGCCCGTTTTCATTATCGAAAAATTATTCCACAGTGACGTCACAAAATATATATATGTCTATTCCAACGTTATCGCGAATGAGGGGTAATCCGGGTCACCTATTTCGGCCATCAGGCAAGCGAAGCGGGGGCAATGGGGGTCGAGGGGGCGCAACCCCCGCGCGGGGGCGGAGCCAGAGCACCCGCGCGGGGGGGTTGGGGGGCAGAGCCCCCCGCAACGGGGGTCGAGGGGGCGGAGCCCCCCCGAGGACGGAATCACTATTTTGAAATAATCACATTGATTTGCACAGCCTCACACCCACCCACACTAGGGTGCTTTTTTTTTTGCGACATTTTTTTTTTTTCACTCCCATCTCGCATTTTTGTGGGGAATACCTTAAAGAAAATTCCCTGAAAATTTGAGCCCTTAATATTAATTTTAAGTACTCGCCCAAGGCGTCCAATGATTTCCCCTTTAAAATACACGTAAAGTTCGATTTTTCTTCTTAAAAGTTCTACAGATCAGAGGCATTTAACGGTACGATCTTGGTCGACGAACCGATTTATTCATAATTGAATGCTCTACAAAAGTGTCCATTGTGACGTGATTGTAACTCGAACTGGCGAGGTCGTACGGGTCACTAAACCCAATTTTTTCATGAAATTCTCGTTTTTTTACCTCTATCTCGTAAATGACAAGAGCTACAGAAAAAATAAGAATGACAAACTTGGAGGAAATTCAATTTTCTACAAAAAAGTATTGAAGCACCAAATCGCTAACATCGATGTTTCTTGAGATATTGGGCTTTTAAGTTGAGGTAGTATGGAATTTTCATGGATTATTGAGCTAAACTGTATAAGTTGTTAATTTATTATTCTTTATTGTCATTTAAATCATCAAATATTTATTCGTTAAGTTGCAAATGACTGGAAAGTTGAATAATTGAACGTTTTGAAACTGAAATTCGAGAAAAAAACACATTTTCAAAGTGCTTAAAATTATTTTTCTCACTTTTCACGAATTTTTCAATTGATTTTCTCGCGATTCTTCTAATTTACTTACCAGTAATTGAATACCAATGAATTTCTAGTTGAAAATATGTTGTAAATTTACAAAATTTTCAACTAGAAATTTACAAATTTTACAAAATTTTTGTAAATTTACAACATATTTGTAACTAGAAATGTATGGGTATTCAATTACTGGTAAGTAAATTAGAATAATCAGGGGAAAATCAATCGAAAAATTCGTGAAAAGTAAAAAAAACAATTTTGGGCACTTTGAAAATGTGTTTTTTTCTCGAATTCCAGTTTCAAAACGTTCAGTTATTCAACTTTTCAATCATTTGAAACTTAACAAATAAATATTTGATGATTTGAATGACAATAAAGAATCATAAATTACCAACTCATACAATTTAGCTCAATAATCCACGAAAATTCCATACTACCTCAACTTAAAAGCCCAATATCTCAAGAAATATCAATGTTAGCGATTTAGTGCTTGCATACTATTTTGTAGGAAATTGAATTTCCTTCAAGTTTGTCATTCCTATTTTTCCTGTAGCTCTTGTCATTTACGAGATAGAGATAAAAAAACGAGAATTTCATGAAAAAATTGGGTTTAGTGACCCGTACGACCTCGCCAGTTCGAGTTACAATTACGTCACAATGGACACTTTTGTAGAGCATTCAATTATGAATAAATCGGTTCGTCGACCAAGATCGTACCTTTAAATGCCTCTGATCTGTAGAACTTTTAAGAAGAAAAATCGAACTTTACGTGTATTTTAAAGGGGAAATCATTGGACGCCTTGGGCGAGTACTTAAAATTAATATTAAGGGCTCAAATTTTCAGGGAATTTTCTTTAAGGTATTCCCCACAAAAATGCGAGATGGGAGTGAAAAAAAAAAAATGTCGCCAAAAAAAAAAGCACCCTAACCCACACATTATATTTATTCATTTATTTATTTATTTCGTTATTATTTTCGTTATTATTTCGTTATATTAAAAAAAAAAAATCAACTGCCAAAAAGAAATGAAATCTCAATTAAATAACTTTGCAAAAGTAAAAAAAAAGAACGCCAAGTATTAAAAATAAATTGAAATCATTTTTTTTAAGCCAAGAAAAATAAACCGGCGACGACAAAAACTTGGGGTGCTTGGTTAAGAGAATAAGCCCGGGAAAATTTTAAACATAGACATGATCCTATGCCTGTTATAATGCTTATTGTCTTAACCATGCACCCTAAGTTTTTGTCGTCGCCGGTTTATTTTTCTTGGCTTAAAAAAAATGATTTCAATTTATTTTTAATACTTGGCGTTCTTTTTTTTTACTTTTGCAAAGTTATTTAATTGATAACAGAAAATACTCGAAACAAAAAGGAGACTGCGCGAAAATCTTCCATCCTACTTTTATTTTTGAAAATATTTTGATACTCGGTGCGAAAGGATATATAAAGAGGAAATGCTCGAAACGAGGAGACTGCGCGAAGATCTCCCATCCTACTTTCATTTTTAAAAATATTTTTATACTCGATGCAAAAGAATATATAAGAGAAAATACTCGAAACAAGAAGGAGATTGCGCGAAAATCTCCCATCCTAATTTCATTTTTGAAAATATTTTTATACTCGTTGCGAAAGAATATATAAGAGGAAATACTCTAAACAAGAAGGAGACTACGCAAAAATCTTCCACCCTACTTTTATTTTTGAAAATATTTTGATACTCGGTGCGAAAGAATTGTGACGTTGTCACTTTTGTTGCCAGACCGGCCTTTTCTTTTTTATCTGATTTCAGCCCCGAGGATCGAGGAGGATCGAACGAAAAGACCAGCCCGCAGAGAAAAATCACCAAATTCCCCCCCCCCCCCCCCCCCCGAATACTTTCGCGAACGCGAGCGAGCGACCCGCCGAACGAGCGAACAATAAATTCGCTCCAAACTCTCGCTCTTGACCCATTTTCATTATTTTTCCCTCCCTCCCCCGCGTTAGATGTTTTATTTTCCCCCCCCTGAGCCCCGTACTTACTTTGAATTCGTCGATTACGCGCCGAGTCGCGGAGCTCGCGTCGTTCATCGTCCCTCCGACAAAAGGTTCGTCCGTCGAGTCGGAGGGAAATAGCAAGTTCCGCGGCGTCAAGGCAAAATTTCCGAACGCCGTCCCTTTGATTTCGCCACGGCTGTTTTGACAGCCGTGGGCGCCGCCATCTTGTTAGAGCCTCGGTCTCGCGAGGCAGACAGCGTGGCGCCAGCGCCCGGTCGCGAGGCCAGCGTCAGCGCCACCTGTGTGCGATCTCGCGAGGCCGGCGCTCAATACCGGATCGATAATCAGCCGGCGCTAAAGCCGCGTGCTGATTGGCTATCGAGACGCACGTACTTCGCGAAGCTTCGAGAGCGTCCCGTGGAGCTCGAGGAGACGCTGAAGTTCTCTCTCTTCCGCTTCGGACTCGACACGCTCAACATCGCTGTCGAGTTTTTTGTGCTATTTTCGAGTTTCTTGTGTGAAAATTTGCGATTAAGAATCATCACGACGACCCGGCTTCACTTAGGACCACTCTCCGGACATTCTTGGACCACTTTGGCACCAGATTTGTCGATTTTCCTCTCAAAAATCCAGAAAACAAGTAAGTCCTTCGATTCTTGCCGGGCGTGCGACGCCATTTTCCCGTTGTCGTTTGATTCTCCCCAAACTCCCAAATTTTCGTTTTCGTGTGCTTTCTCGAACTTTTCGTTCGAGAAAGAGATTGTTTCGTCGGTCAGTCGACGCGACGAGTGTTGTGCCATCGAGTCCGTCCCCTGTGAATTATTTGAGAAGTCATTTTGCCCCTTTTGTTTCGCCATTTTCCCCAATAATTTTTCGAGTCATAATTTCGCGTTTTCGAGTCCCGTCGACATATTTTCGTGCATTCCCATCGTCGATCGCCCGCCTCGTGTCCCTTTTTCGTTAAATTAGCCCCGTTTTCGCGTATTTTTGTGTGTTTCCGTGCGAGGCGAGCAAAGCTTTGTTTTGCTCAATCGGCCGCGTCGTCGCAGCCGATTCGAGCGTCCGCGTGGTTTGTTCGATCGCGTGGCTCGCTCTTTCGCGTTCCCCTTTTTGTCACTGGTATTGTAAGACGCCTGAGTTTCAGGGACCCTCTGTCCCTGCGTTAAAGATTATCGTGATTCTCCCTGAGCCAGTTCTAATAATTTCATTAATTAAAATCATTGATTATTGTTTTCGTTCGCTAAATTTTAGCCCTTTTTGTAACGGTTGCTGGACCGACAGAACCAGCTGGCGCCCCGAATTTTCCATTGTATAAAATCTGCTAAATAAATCCAAAACTTGTTTTTGTTATTTTAATTTATTCTTTTTGTGTCCTTTACTTGTTTCCCCCACCATTTTCTCTTGCGCTTGTGTCGAACCCGTCACAAATTTTTGGCGCCCAACGTGGGGCCTGAAAAACATATTAATTATTAACTTTTCCCCTTTTTCTCATAATACCTTTCAATAACAAACAAAAAAAGTTCCAATTAATTAATTTCAGCCATTTCGAACCATTTTTCGACTTTTTTGACCTGATTTTTCGTGTTTCGCGTCTCGCCCGAGTGAATCGGTGCGAGAAAATTCTTTTTCGTTGTCCCATTTTTTTAGCGTGCAAAATAGTGCTCACCAGTGACCCCCCTCCCCTTTCGCGCGTTCGACGATTGCACAACGCTTCGGCGCGAGACTGCCGAACGTTAATTCTCTTGTTTTGACGACCTTGAGATTTCCTATCCCATTTTCCTTGTGTTTTTCGATATTTTTCTGACTTGTGGAATATTTATGTGATAATTAAGAGTAATTCTGTTCGATTTTTGAGTTTTTTTTTGTGTGTTTGTCGAGTTTTGCGTGATTACGCTACTCGACGTGAATATCGCCCCTCCCCCCCCCTGCAGCGATAACGCTCCGTGCCCAATATTCGCCGTAAAAATTCCCCGAAAAATATTCTCGCCCTCCCAACGTGATCAAAAATAATTTTCGTCAATTCCGTGACGATTAAAAATTCCCTTTTGTCATTTATTCCCGCTTTGTCACTAATTTTTCGCTTTTCTTTGAAATTTCGGGTTTTCAACCGATAATTAAATAACCCTTTGTTCTTTTCATCCTCTAGCATAATTTTGGTCAAGTTTTCAGACCAAATAAATTACGTTCCGTTTCCTAAAATTTTTATTTCGCTCCCTTTTCTCATTGTTAATATTTTTAATTCCCTTTACGAGCTAAATTCATTTCCCTTCGCCATAATTGCGCTTCGCGGAGTGCAGTCAAAACCCCTTTTGATCAAAAATTTTCCAATAAATTCTATTTAATTTATTTTCGTATTTTTCTGTATTTTTCCCCCTTTTTCGCGATGGATCTCCCGGTTAGCGTTTCAGTTTCAACCGTAACGGTGACCACCCCTATTTGTGCGGCCCCTACGACCACAACGGCGACGAGTAGTGGCTTGGGTCACACTCAGTATCGACCGTCACCCACTGGCCCCTCAATAACGGCCCTAACTAATGAAATAGAGGGCCTGACGGATTTTTCCGAGATACTTTTCCGTGGCGATCGAGCAGGCATAAGCCTGGAGGGATCGATCGAACAAGTCAAGGATCGGCTCTTGAGACACGAGATCCGAGCTCGTTACCCCTACATTCCCATCCATTGGCGTGAGCATCGTGACAATCGAGTCGGTCTTCCGTACACGCTGATACATGCGTTGGAAGTCCCGGATGTCGCCGATGTTTTGTGGCCTCCGCCAACGCCAGCACCAACCCTGCCTATTCGGTCTTCGTCTCCCCCTCCTCCGGTTCCCTCGCCCCGAAGTCGACCATCCCAGGCAACCAACCCATTCAGAGCCCCCCCCAGAAGCCAACCGTCCCTTGAACCGGACTTTAGTTTGGAAGAAACGCCCGAAAATTTGCCCGAACCCTTAATCCCTCTTCCCGGACGAACCCCTGGTCCAACCGTGACATTTGCCCTTCCCCCTTCCCCTGAAATGACCAGACGATCTCTCCCTCCTCTTCCCCTGTCCCACCGGCCTCGCTTATTGATTCCTGATGCCCCGGAACCTCATTTTGACGACGCAACAGACTTTACGAGAACGTACACAGTTCCAACGACCCGACCCCAACACAACAGCACCCGTCTGCCCCCAGTCCTTCCACCAGCACCCAGACGGAGCTTACCATCTGCCCTCCCCACAACAAGCCACAACTCCACCCGAACAGAGCTTTCTTCCACGCGGTTGGGCCGAGACAATCATTCCGCCAATCACTGGAAGAAATATGGCCCAAAATTTGCCGGAAAACGCGAAGAAGACGCGGAGGAGTTCCTTCAAGAACTCCATGAGTACGGTCTGGGTCAAGATTTGTCTGAGGACGAATTATTGCGCGCGTTGCCCGAGGCGTTCACAGGCGCTGTGGCATCGCGTTGAGAAAAGTAACTGGCATGATTACGAAGGTTTCGTATTTCATTTCAGAGAACAATTTGGCCACGGTGATTTGGAGGATCGTCTGAGGCACGAGGTGGAACTTCGTAGCCAGGGGCCTGGCGAACCCGTCGCCGAATATTTAGTCAAGTTAAAGGCCCTTTTCGACCAGTTCAACCCTCCCCTTTCTGTCGAGACCCAATTGGATATTTGCTATCGCAATTTGCACCCCGATTTTTCCGCCCACATCAGACGAGACGAGGTACAAAGTTACCTCGACCTCAAGCGTATGTGTCGGCGTAGAGAAGAGCTCGTTGAACGAGCCAAGGCATATCGCCCACCCCCGAGTGCATGCCAATCGTCCTTCCCTTCAAGTGCGTACAAGCCGGCCGAAAAAGCCACACCAGGCAAAGTGGCGGCGTTACAGGCTCCGAAAGACGCCCAGACGGCCCTGAAAACTCCAAATCCTCCCCAACCAAAACCCAGTCCGACAAATCCTCAACCTCAACCCATTCGGACCCAAAAACCCAGCTACGCGTCAGTAGCAGGAGCGGAGAAATCTCCTCGCTCGCAACCCCTCCCGAAAATTCCCCCTTTGTGTGAAGTAGCTCCGAAAACCTGCCCCCAAGAGACTCCTCAGCCTCCTTGCTACAATTGTCGCCTCCCTGGCCATTTCTGGCGGGAATGCGTCAAACCGATCGGAAGGTTTTGTAGAATCTGCGGCTATCCGGACGTGATAGTCAGGACTTGTCCGCGCTGTTCGAGAGGACAGGCGGGAAACGGCCAGCCGGGGGGACAGTAAAGTCCTCGCCCCCCCCCCCCCAGGAGCCAACACCCCAGTGGCCCAAAACCCATAGAAACCGTTAGAAAAACCCTCCCAAACTCCTTTTTTGCCAAACAAACCCGTCCAGAATCCCCTCGAGTCAAGAAATTCCGACCGAAAATTCCCAGAACCCTTGAAAATTCCCAGTTTGCCTAAAAATCCAGTAGAATCTTCCCCTTGTAAGAACGACCCTGAACCCCTTGAGGTGTTCGTTTCGATGCCCGAACCCAGTGAAGACCCCAATTCGTCAAGCCAACTCATATTCACCCCAAAATCTCCGAATCAACTCGGCCCGGTGCGCCGAGTCATCAGCCTCCCTTATCAAGACGACCTTGGAAACTCGATGAAATTAAGTTTTCCTGATTTCTTGAAACCCTCGACCGATTCCTAAGAAAACAAAACCCCAACTCCCTTAAAATTCCCATTCCATCGCCCGAACCCCTTAAAAATCCCAGTTCGACAAACCAACCCCCAAAAATTCCTTTCAAAACCCCTCCACAAGACGAGAAACTCCCAAGCAACCCTGATTCCGTACCCAGAACCACCAGCTTCCCTTGTAGAGACAACTTCGGCAACGCGCTGAAATTAAGCCATCCCAATTTTGATACCCTCGACACATTCCTCGGTAAGGAATCCGAGAAACCCGTACCCAACGACGAGCCACAGCTCGGATGTTCAAAAGATCCGAGCCACTCGCCACCTAAATCTCTCGAACTTCCGTCTCAGTATGAATCAGCCCTTTCCACCCCAATTTACCCAGAAAAACGCCCTCAGAGCCCTGTTCAGCTTCAGGAAATCGCCCCGTCGGATTCTGCTACGCTAGGAGACATGCTTGCCGCTCTCCAGCGTCGTAACGTCGATAACCGACATTTTCTTTGGTTAAAGATCGAGGATCGACTGTGTCGTGCCTTGATCGATGGAGGTTCGTGTCGAACATACCTCGACAAAGATCTGGCTGGCATCCTTAGATCTCATTTGTCTCCATCCCCCGACGGTATTTTAGTGCCTGGAAATAATGTACTTCCAGTTTTTGGTGAATTGTATCTCACGTACGAGATAGGTGGACGAACAGCACACCTTCGTACTCAATTGGCTTCGTTAGGATACGATTGTATCCTAGGGATCGATTTCCTTCGCGCACTCGACTTACGTGTCGATTATGGTAGCGATACGTGGCGAGTGGGAAACGGTCCAGTTCGTTCGTTCAGCCCCGAAGACATTGAAGCCCACCCAATTAGAGCCTATCCCCCGTGCGCCGGTCTGGCGATTGCAACAGACTCGGCTGTTAAGAAAGTAACCGCCCTTTTAAATGAGTTAATCCCTCCCAAAACGTCACCCATCCTCAGTGTTACCCATTTAGCAGAACACAGTATCGATGTTCAAGGTCACCCCCCAATTCAACAAAAGGCCCGAACAATTTCTCCGTACCTCCTGAAAGTCGCTCAGAAAGAGGTCGATCAGATGTTTGAGGAAGGAGTTATTGAGAAAGCCGATAGTCCATGGCTCAGTAATCCCGTGATCGTCACGAAGTCCAACGGAAAATACAGGTTTTGCATCGACTTTCGAGACGTGAACAAAGTGACCCGGAAAGACGCGTACCCCCTCCCAAACATGGACAGAATCCTTGACGGACTGCGACGAGCCCGTTACATTTCCAAACTTGACTTGAGCCAGGCCTATTTTCAGATTCCCGTGGAGCCCGCCAGCAGGCCAATAACTGCCTTTTCAGTCCCAGGACGCAGACTGTTTCAATTCAAACGGATGCCCTTTGGACTGACGAACGCCCCTGCGACTTTTCAAAGACTAATGGACAGACTAATTGACCCTGCATGGGAGCCCCATGTTTTTGCTTATTTGGATGACGTCATTATTGCAACGGAGACAGAGGACGAACACTTTGACTTTCTCCGACGAGTATTGACGGCTTTTAGGGACGCCAAGATGGAGATCAACCGCGAAAAGAGCGAGTTCTTTTGCGCGGAAGTGGCTTATCTTGGATACGTCATTGGACCCGAAGGACTTAAAGTCGACCCTGACAAAATAGCCCCCATTCTGAATTACCCTCCGCCCACCAATATCAAGCAAGTCCGACGATTCCTCGGAATGGTCGGATGGTATGCCCGATTTTTGCCCGACATTTCCCGCGACAAAGCCCCCCTGACCCGTTTGACCATGAAAGACGTTCCCTGGACATGGGGACACGAAGAACAAAAAGCCTTTGAGACCCTCCGTAATGCTCTGACCCGTACCCCCATTTTGATTCGCCCCAATTTTGACAAGCCCTTCACTATTCAGACGGACGCAAGCGACGTGGCTGTCGGCGCAGTCTTAACCCAGGAGGTGGACGGTGTCGAGCACCCGATCGTCTTCGCGAGCCGCCTTTTGTCCTCCCAAGAGCGCAAGTACACGGTCACCGAGCGTGAGTGTCTTGCCGTTCTCTGGGCAGTTAAGAAATTGAGACCTTACATCGAGGGCACGCACTTCACCGTGATCACAGATCACAGTAGCCTTACGTGGCTACGAAGTATTCAAGATCCAGCAGGACGACTCGCCCGATGGGCGCTCGCCATGCAAGCCCTGGACATGACGATTGTCCACCGTAAAGGAGCCCTCAATGTAGTCCCTGATGCCCTCTCCCGTATGTACGAGTCGACCGACGCAGCCCTGTGTGCTTTAGGGAATGCGGTCGACTCATGGTATGAGGAAAAGAAGAATAGTATTCGTGAGTTCCCTTGGAAATACCCCAATTGGAAAATAGTGGAAGATAAAATCTACTACCACCGTCCTCACCCCGTAATTGACCCAGCCCTTTCCGATTTAGATGCTTGGAAATTAGTCCTTCCTTTAGAATCCAGACCACGAGCCCTCAGTCAAGCCCATGATTGCCCTCAAGCCGGTCATCTTGGAGTCGACAAAACGTATCATCGGCTCACACAAGATTTCTTTTGGCCCGGTATTTTTCAAGACGTTGCAAAATATGTCGGACGATGTCCGGCGTGTCAGCTCCATAAGGTCTCTCAAGGACAACCGAGCGGCCTTATGAGAGAGCGCACGACCTCTGGTCCTTGGACAGTCGTCGCCGCCGACGTCATGGGTCCGTTCCCCCCCAGTAAGTCCCAGAATCGTTATTTGATCGTATTTCAAGATTTGTTCACGAAATTCGTCGAGGCCAGAGCTGTCCGAGTTGCCACAGGACAGACAATAATGTCGGCATTCGAAAGTTTGGTTCTGAACCGTTGGGGATGTCCGAAGTATTTGTTGACGGACAACGGAACGGAGTTCGTTAATAACTTCGTCACGAACCAACTTAAGCAATTAGGAATCCATCAGACCACCGTCCCTCCGTACCATGCCCAAGCCAACCCTGTTGAACGAGTCAATAAGACCATCAAGACGATGATTTGCACTTTCATCCCGCAAGATCAGCGAGATTGGGATAGGCATCTTCCCGAGCTGTGCTTCGCGATCAACACAGCTGTCCAATCCTCCACAATGATGACCCCTGCCTTTTTGAATTTAGGTCGCAATCCCCGTCCTGCCAAAGCCCTCCGAGACGAAGATCCAAACCCTCAACCCTTAGACCCTGGTGACCCGGATTTGTGGAATGATCGCATGAAGCGGCTTCCACTCATCCACGATTGGGTCCACCGAAATTTGGAACAAGCCGCGAAGCGGCAAGCCCGTTATTATAACAAAAATCGTAAGGACACCCGTTACAGCGTAGGAGACCTGGTGATGAGGAAACATCGAGTACTCTCGTCAGGAGTCCAAAACTTCGCTGCGAAGTTAGCCCCCCGATTTAATGGCCCTTATAAAATTTTGAAAATCCTTTCCCCAGTCGTGTACGAGATCGAAGACCCAGAAAGTCGTAAAAATCCCAAAGTCCACATCAAAGACCTCAAACCCTACAGACCGCCCGAAGAACCCAATGATGATGAGAATGATGAGGCGACCGAAGCTGCCGCCCCACAACCCCCGTTACCCGATACCGTTGACGTGGAACCGGAAAACTCCGCTCCACGCTGTGCAGGCCTGAGGCCAAGAAAACCCCATTAGTCATTGAGTAACTCCCCAGCCATTGAGAATATTAGCCCTTGAATTAATTCTTTCGTTGTTGCGTATTTTCGTTCAGTATTATTTTCGAGTCAGTTCAGTTTAAGTGTCGAAGGCAAAAGCCTGAGACGTCAAAGATGTTATTTTAAAGCCCAGAGTGCGAGAAACTCTCAACTAGTCCTATGTTAGTCGATATCTTCTCTAATACTCGTTAGTCATTGTGATATTGTAACGAAGAGACTGATAATATTAAGTAGCCACGAACCCCAGCCCCAAGAAACCAAATTGTTAGCCCCAGAGTCCCTAGCCCAAAAATAATTGTTAGCCCCTTTTTGTGATAACATCATCGATGTAATATTAATTTTATTTTTGATACAAGATTTTTAAAGCCAAAGAGCTTCAAGTGTTAAGTTCAATACAAGTCAGTAAAATGCACAAGTCAGTCACGTAATTGTTGAGTTTATTTTTGTTTTATTCCTAACTCGTTCTTTCCTTCTCCTGTCATTCCTTTCCCATTTTTGAATTTTCTGAGTCGCCACCCCGGTAATGGTCGAATGACTGCTGATTGTGTGACGAGAAGTACGAGATGGTACTTTCGTCAAGCCGGGGGGAGTTGTGACGTTGTCACTTTTGTTGCCAGCTGTCGAGCCGCGGCGAGAGCTACCGGATCCCAGTCTGGGACCGGCCTTTTCTTTTTTATCTGATTTCAGCCCCGAGGATCGAGGAGGATCGAACGAAAAGACCAGCCCGCAGAGAAAAATCACCAAATTTCCCCCCCCCCCCCCGAATACTTTCGCGAACGCGAGCGAGCGACCCGCCGAACGAGCGAACAATAAATTCGCTCCCAAACTCTCGCTCTTGACCCATTTTCATTATTTTTCCCTCCCTCCCCCGCGTTAGATGTTTTATTTCCCCCCCCCCTGAGCCCCGTACTTACTTTGAATTCGTCGATTACGCGCCGAGTCGCGGAGCTCGCGTCGTTCATCGTCCCTCCGACAAAAGGTTCGTCCGTCGAGTCGGAGGGAAATAGCAAGTTCCGCGGCGTCAAGGCAAAATTTCCGAACGCCGTCCCTTTGATTTCGCCACGGCTGTTTTGACAGCCGTGGGCGCCGCCATCTTGTTAGAGCCTCGGTCTCGCGAGGCAGACAGCGTGGCGCCAGCGCCCGGTCGTGAGGCCAGCGTCAGCGCCACCTGTGTGCGATCTCGCGAGGCCGGCGCTCAATACCGGATCGATAATCAGCCGGCGCTAAAGCCGCGTACTGATTGGCTATCGAGACGCACGTACTTCGCGAAGCTTCGAGAGCGTCCCGTGGAGCTCGAAGAGACGCTGAAGTTCTCTCTCTTCCGCTTCGGACTCGACACGCTCAACATCGCTGTCGAGTTTTTTGTGCTATTTTCGAGTTTCTTGTGTGAAAATTTGCGATTAAGAATCATCACGACGACCCGGCTTCACTTAGGACCACTCTCCGGACATTCTTGGACCACTTTGGCACCAGATTTGTCGATTTTCCTCTCAAAAATCCAGAAAACAAGTAAGTCCTTCGATTCTTGCCGGGCGTGCGACGCCATTTTCCCGTTGTCGTTTGATTCTCCCCAAACTCCCAAATTTTCGTTTTCGTGTGCTTTCTCGAACTTTTCGTTCGAGAAAGAGATTGTTTCGTCGGTCAGTCGACGCGACGAGTGTTGTGCCATCGAGTCCGTCCCCTGTGAATTATTTGAGAAGTCATTTTGCCCCTTTTGTTTCGCCATTTTCCCCAATAATTTTTCGAGTCATAATTTCGCGTTTTCGAGTCCCGTCGACATATTTTCGTGCATTCCCATCGTCGATCGCCCGCCTCGTGTCCCTTTTTCGTTAAATTAGCCCCGTTTTCGCGTATTTTTGTGTGTTTTCGTGCGAGGCGAGCAAAGCTTTGTTTTGCTCAATCGGCCGCGTCGTCGCAGCCGATTCGAGCGTCCGCGTGGTTTGTTCGATCGCGTGGCTCGCTCTTTCGCGTTCCCCTTTTTGTCACTGGTATTGTAAGACGCCTGAGTTTCAGGGACCCTCTGTCCCTGCGTTAAAGATTATCGTGATTCTCCCTGAGCCAGTTCTAATAATTTCATTAATTAAAATCATTGATTATTGTTTTCGTTCGCTAAATTTTGGCCCTTTTTGTAACGGTTGCTGGACCGACAGAACCAGCTGGCGCCCCGAATTTTCCATTGTATAAAATCTGCTAAATAAATCCAAAACTTGTTTTTGTTATTTTAATTTATTTCTTTTGTGTCCTTTACTTGTTTCCCCCACCATTTTCTCTTGCGCTTGTGTCGAACCCGTCACAGAATATATAAGAGAAAATACTCGAAACAAAAACGAGACTGCGCGGAAATCTTCCATCCTACTTTTATTTTTGAAAATATTTTGATACTCGGTGCGAAAGAATATATAAGAGAAAATACTCGAAACAAGGAGACTGCGCGAAAGACTCCCATCCTACTTTTATTTTTGAAAATATTTCGATACTCGGTGCGAAAGAATATCTAAGAGGAAATACTCAAAACAAGGAGACTGCGCGAAAATCTCCCATCCTAATTTCATTTTTGAAAATATTTTTATACTCGGTGCGAAAGAATATATAAGAGGAAATACTCTAAACAAGAAGGAGACTGCGCAAAAATCGCTCACCCTACTTTTATTTTTGAAAATATTTTGACTAGCCAAAAATCCCCTCCCGGGGAAAAAAGCCTGGACAAGTCCATTTGTTCGTGACCCCCGTTTCCAATCGTTTTCACAGACAAATCCAACCCCCCTAAAAAAGAATTGAAATAAAATGAAGAATAGAAAAAAACCCTCGGAAAAAATGGCTCCTAAAAAAATGGAGAAAAACCCAAAAAAAAAAAAACAAAACAATTGAAAAAAATACAATGAATGTAAAAATGGTAAAAAAAAAATTGATTATTTTCGCTCAGCACGAAAAATTCTTGATATCCATGAAAGGACAAGTATTCCATTGATGGCTGAAAATCAATTAACAAGAAAAAGGGAAAAGTTCCAAAAAAAAAACACGGCACAAAAAAAGAAACCCCTAAATACACAATAGCGAATCGACAGAAACACTTGCGCGACGTGATGGAAAACTAAAGTTTGCCATCGCATGTTGAGCAGTTGAGCGGATGCGCACAGAGTACTTGTCCGGCCCGAAATTTTTTTATTAGAAGTGCTCATAGGTTTTGAACTTGACATAACGTAATTGTTTAGTCTCAGAAAGCTTTTTAGAAAAGACACGTGAATGGTCGGTGAAAATCTCGAGTCAATCAAGGTTCTTTCCAAAACCGATTTACATTTCAAGTGAATAATACAAAAAATGGCTAGGAGTGCAATTTTTTCCGATGCATTACGGGTCATTGAATTTAACTAGCTGCACCTTAATTATTCATTAGTTGTTATTTTTCTATGTATCCATACTCGTGTA
Source organism: Diadegma fenestrale (assembly GCA_037043255.1). NCBI lineage: Eukaryota > Metazoa > Arthropoda > Insecta > Hymenoptera > Ichneumonidae > Diadegma > Diadegma fenestrale. The sequence continues at coordinate 136,775 of CM073311.1, forward strand.
AAATATTGCACAAATAATTAATTTATTAATGGCTGTGGCTATTCGTCCGGATATTTCATACACTAAAAAGCATGGTCAGACGAATAAGCAACCCTTAATCGTACGGATAAAGCGGAAATCATTGGATAAAGCGTGTCGGGACGAATATTATTCGTCCAGCTATCCGGACGACTAGCCACTGCGTTTCTCTTAAATAATTGTATATCAAATCGAGAGAAAACTTTGAATTTGTACCAATGCATTTGAATGTATAAAGTTCAGTGATGTTTGTATAACGCCCATCATTTTTCTCATGAATACAACCGAGTTGTTCTATCTATCTAAAAATAGCGGAAGCTAATACAAAAATTTTCGGGCCGGACAAGTACTCTGTGCGCATCCGCTCAACTGCTCAACATGCGATGGCAAACTTTAGTTTTCCATCACGTCGCGCAAGTTTTTCTGTCGATTCGCTATTGTGTATTTAGGGGTTTCTTTTTTTGTGCCGTGTTTTTTTTGGAACTTTTCCCTTTTTCTTGTTAATTGATTTTCAGCCATAAATGGAATACTTGTCCTTTCATGGATATCAAGAATTTTTCGTGCTGAGCGAAAATAATCAATTTTTTTTTTACCATTTTTACATTCATTGTATTTTTTTCAATTGTTTTGATTTTTTTTTTTTTGGGTTTTTCTCCAATTTTTTAGGAGCCATTTTTTTCGAGGGTTTTTTTCTATTCTTCATTTTATTTCAATTCTTTTTTAGGGGGGTTGGATTTGTCTGTGAAAACGATTGGAAACGGGGGTCACGAACAAATGGACTTGTCCAGGCTTTTTTCCGCGGGAGGGGATTTTTGGCTAGGATATCACTTCTTTTTTCTGATTGGAAGTCTCCAATTTTTTCAGTCCGGTGGGAATAATTTGCTGATTTTTCCTTAGAAGTGTACTCTGTGGAGCTCATTTTAAGCCCAGAATCATGTCTCTATCTCAATTTTCCACCGAGATATGATTTTTTGCCCATTTCCATCATTTTTGCTCGAAAATAACGATTTATCATCAATTTTCGAACGAAAATCGCTCTTCTGCGAGCAACGACGGTGAAATCATGTTTTTTTTGTCGTCCACATGGTTTGCTGAGCTAAAACGAAACGTGAACGCGTGCCATAATCTTGTATTTTCTCGAGAATGGTATTTTTGCATTTTCACCATCAGCTTAGAAAAAAAAACGCCATTTTTACATGACTTGAGAGTGAAGATTTTCTTTAGTTGACTTTATGGGAATAAATTGCTGATTTTTTTCGCAGAAATTTACTCTGTGGATCTTAATTTAAGTCCAAAGTCATGTCTTTATCTCAATTTTCCACCGAGATATGATTTTTTGTCCATAACCATGATTTTTGCTTGAAAATGACGATTTTTCAACAATTTTCAAACGAAAATCGCTTTTCTCCGAGTAAAAATCGTATAAATAATCACCTTTTTTCCAGCCTTTCAGTTTAATACGCTGAAAAGGAAAGAAAACACGCGCCAAAGTCTCAATTTACCGCGTCAATGCCATTTTCGATTTTCGACCTTGAATTGGAAAAAATCAAAGTTTCAACATGAATTTGTCGCGAGGAATTTTTATTCTTGGCTCCATGCGGATGGAATGCTGATTTTTCTTCTTCAAATATACTCTGTGGAGATCAATTTAAGCCCAGAGTCATGTCTCTATCTCGATTTTTCATCGCGATATGATTTTTTGCTCACGATTATGATTTTTGCTTGAAAATGACGATTTTTCGTCACTTTTCAAACGAAAATCGCTCTTCTCCGAGTAAAAATCGCATAAATCATGCATTCTTTTCCAGCCACTCAGTTTGATACGCTGAAAAGAAGAGGAAACACGTGCCAAAGTCTCATTTTATCACAGGAATGCAATTTTCAACTTTTAATCACGAGTTGGAAAAAATCAGAGTTTTAACATGAATTTGTCGCGAAGAATTTATATTTTTTGCTCCATAAGAATGGACTGCTGATTTTTTCCCTTCAAATATACTCTGTGGAGCTCAATTTAAGCCCAGAATCATGTCTCTATCTCGAATTTTCATCGAGATATGATTTTTAGCTCACGAGCATGATTTTTGCTCGAAAATGTCGATTTTTCGACAATTTTCAAACGAAAATCGCTCTTCTCCGAGTAAAAATCGCATAAATTATGTATTTTATTCCAGCCACTCAGTTTGATACACTGGAAAGAAGAGAAAACACGCGCCAAAGTCCCAATTTACCGCGTGAATGCAATTTTCGATTTTTGATCACGAGTTGGAAAAAATAAGGGTTTTAACATGAATTTGTTGCCAAGAATTTTTCCGCTTGGCTCCATGAAAATGGACTGCTGATTTCTTTTCTTCGAATATACTCTGTGGAGCTCAATTTAAGCCTAGAGTCATATCGGTATCTCGATTTTTCATCGAGATATGATTTTTTGCTTACGAGCATGATGTTTGCTAGAAAATGTCGATTTTTCGACAAATTTCAAACGAAAATCGCTCTTCTCCGAGTAAAAATCGCATAAATTATGCATTTTTTTCCAGTCACTCAGTTTGATACGCTGAAAAGAAGAGAAAACACGCGCCAACGGCCCAATTTACCGCGTGAATGCAATTTTCGATTTTTGATCACGAGTTGGAAAAAATTAGAGTTTTAACATGAATTTGTTGCCAAGAATTTTTCTGCTTGGCTCCATGAGAATGGACTGCTGATTTTTTTCCTTCAAATATACTCTGTGGAGCTCAATTCAAGTCCAGAGTCATGTCTCTATCTCGATTTTTCATCGAGATATGATTTTTTGCTCACGAGCATGATTTTTGCTAGAAAATGTCGATTTTTCGACAATTTTCAAACGAAAATCGCTCTTCTCCGAGTAAAAATCGCATAAATTATGCATTTTTTTCCAGCCACTCAGTTTGATACGCGGAAAAGAAGAGAAAACACGTGCCAAAGTCTCAATTCATCGCGGGAATGCAATTTTCAACTTTTGATCACGAGTTGGTAAAAATCAGAGGTTGAACATGAATTTGTTGCCAAGAAAATTTCTGCTTGGCTCCATGAGAATGGACTGCTGATTTTTCCCCTTCAAATATACTCTGTGGAGCTCAATTTAAGCCCAGAGTCATGTCTCTATCTCGATTTTTCATCGGGATATGATTTTTTGCTCACGAGCATGATTTTTGCTAGAAAATGTCGATTTTTCGACAATTTTCAAACGAAAATCGCTCTTCTCCTAGTAAAAATCGCATAAATTATGCATTTTTTTTGAGCCACTCAGTTTGATACGCTGAAAAAAAGAGAAAACACGTGCCAAAGTCTCAATTTATCGCGGGAATGCAATTTTCAACTTTTGATCACGAGTTGGAAAAAATCAGAGTTTTAACATGAATTTGTCGCGAAGAATTTATATTTTTGGCTCCATGAGAATGGACTGCTGATTTTTTCCCTCCAAATATACTCTGTGGAGCTCAATTTAAGCCCAGAGACATGTCTCTATCTCGATTTTTCATCGAGATATGATTTTTTGCTCACGAGCATGATTTTTGCTCGAAAATGTCGATTTTTTGACAATTTTCAAACGAAAATCGTTCTTCTCCGAGTAAAAATTGCATAAATTATGCATTTTTTTCCAGCCGCTCAGTTTGATACACCGAAAATAAGAGAAAACACGTGCCAAAGTCTCAATTTATCGCGGGAATGCAATTTTCAACTTTTGATTACGAGTTGGAAAAAGTCAATATTTTAACATGAATTTGTCGCGAAGAATATATATTTTCATGCCACTGAGAGTTATCTGGAGGTTCCGGATACCGGATAGCTGGCAGCGATAAGAATTTCATGGGGCTCAGCGGAAAGATTTTCATGTGGCTCAGCGACAAGATTTTTATGTTGCTCATCGGAAAGATTTTCATGTCGCTGAGAGTTATTGTCGCTTTCCGATTAATCTAACGCCAGCGGCGATGTCAGTTATGCTACACAATAATTGGTTCCTTTCGAAGCAAAACTTGTCGCTGAGTGATATCCAAAGCTTCCGGATAACTTGCAGCGACAAAATTTTCATGTGGCTCAGCGACAAGATTTTTATGTCGCTGAGAGTTATTGTCGCTCCGCAATCAATATAATATGCCAGCGGCGATGTTAGTTATGCTCCACAATAATTGGTTCCTTTCGAAGCAAAACTTGTCGCTGCGAGATATCCAAAGCTTCCGGATAACTCGCAGCGACAAAATTTTCATGTGGCTCAGCGACAAGATTTTTATGCCACTGAGAGTTATATCTGGAGCTTTCGGATAGCTGGCAGCGATAAGTATTACACGTCGCTCAGCGGAAAGATGTTCATGTGGCTCAGCGACAAGTTTTTTATGTCGCTGAGAGTTATTGTCGCTCTGCAATCAGTATAATATGCCAGCGGCGATTTCAGATATGCTGTAAATGAATAAAATTGTGGGCTTAGGAATAGGGCAATGGTTGTGAAGCATATTCTCCTGTCACCGGACCGGAGCATGTCGTTAATGCTACCTGAAAATTGGCATTAGTGAAGTTATGGCGAGCTGTCAGAGCTTTTAGCACATTATTCATCACAAAGTCGGCAAAAAATATCAACCCGTTTCCAGCTATCTCTCTCACACTCGCGTCAATATCGACCGTCAAAATATACACGATTGCTAGCGGAGTTTTAGGTTATGATTTTCTAATTTTGACAATCTGACTTTCGAATGTTTCTATATCTATATTTATCATCGTGAAATCGAACGACACATGTATAAAGATGTATTCGTGAACTGGCAATCAACGCGTGTTCCTCGGATGGGAACAGCTGGATATGTCGTCAGTCACGACCAATCAGAAACACGATGGCCACACGGGCCCTTTCTCTGTGTCGTATACATACACGCACGCACACTTCGATCAGCGCATAATTTTGCCCGTGCAAAGTTTTTTCTCAGCAATTACGGTATCAGTCGGGTTGATTTATGGCTCAATCGAGGGGGGATGACGGAATTAGTCTCCAGTTCAAATTTCAGATCATGAAATTACCCTTGAGCTTCGTAATTCAAAAAAGTGTCTGCCCCCACCGGCGAAATCGCTTTTCTTAGAAATAATATACTCGGGTGAGTCTCGGGCCAGCAGACGACGCTGTCAAATGTACTTGTCCCGAGACTCTGCCGAGTCTCTTGATACTCGGTGCGAAAGAATATATAAGAGAAAATACTCGAAACAAGAAGGAGACTGCGTGAAAATCTCTCATCCTACTTTCATTTTTGAAAATATTTTGATACTCGGTGCGAAAGAATATATAAGAGGAAATACTCGAAACAAGGAGACTGCGCGAAAATCTCCCATTTTACTTCCATTTTTGAAAATATTTTGATACTCGGTGCGAAAGAATATATAAGAGAAAATACTCGAAACAAGGAGACTGCGCGAAAGACTCCCATCCTACTTTTATTTTTGAAAATATTTTGATACTCGGTACGAAAGAATATATAAGAGGAAATACTCGAAACAAGGAGACTGCGCGAAAATCTCCCACCCCACTTTCATTTTTGAAACAATTTTTATACTCGGTGCGAAAGAATATATAAGAGAAAATACTCGAAACAAGGAGACTGCGCGAAAATCTCCCATCCTACTTTTATTTTTGAAAATTTTTTTATATCTCTGAGAAAATTTTGGAAATGCGTATTTTACTGCGGTGACGTGTAAACGAGAGAACAAGAGAATGACGCTATCGACAGCCCTGCATACGGAGAGTACAGCCTCAGTATGAATAAATACTCGAGTTTAGAATGGAATACGAATAGGCGGAAAAATTCCCCTCCCGGGGAAAAAAACCCTGGACAAGTACATTTGTTGGTGACCCCCGTTTCCATTTGTCTTTATAGAAAAATCTAACGCCCCTAAAAAAAAACCTTCCATATAATGAAGAATAGAAAGAAGCCCTCGAAAAAAAGTTGATGATTTTCGCTCAGCACAAAAATTCTGATATCTATAAAAGGATAAGCATTCCATCGATGTCTGAAAATCAATTAACGACACAAAAGAAAAAATCTTCCAAAAAGACAAGTCTTAAAATAAAGGAACCCCTAAATACAAAATGTCAAATCGACAGAATAACTTCATACAAAAAATACGAAACTCAAGTTTGCCATCGTTTGTTGAACGGATGAGCAGATGCGCACAGAGTACTTGTCCGGCCCGAAATTTTTTATTAAAAGTGCTCTCATGAGTTGAACTTGATATGATATAACGTATTTTTTGGTCTCATCTCAGAAATCTTCTTAGAAAAGACACGCGAAAGGTCAGTGAAAATCTCGAGTCAATCAAGGTTCTTTCCTAAGACGATTTAACACGTCTCAAAAAACTTCATACAAAAAATACAAAACTAAAGTTTGCCATCGCATGTTGCACCGACGCGCACATGGTACTTGTCCAGCCCGAAATTTTGAAATAGAGTGCTCACATTAGTTGAACTTGACATAACGTAATTGTTTGGTCTCAGAAATCTTCTTAGAAAAGACATGCGAAAGCTTAGAGCAAATCTCGAGTCAATCGAGGTTCCCTCCTGAAGTGATTTATATTTCAAGTTAATACAAAAAATTTCGGGCCGGACAAGGACTCTGTGCGCATCTGCTCATCCGTTCAACATACGATGGCAAACTTGAGTTTTGTATTTTTTGTATGAAGTTATTCTGTCGATTTGCCATTTTGTATTTAGGGGTTCCTTTATTTTAAGACTTGTCTTTTTGGAAGATTTTTTCTTTTGTGTCGTTAATTGATTTTCAGACATCGATGGAATGCTTGTCCTTTTATAGATATCAGAATTTTTGGTGCTGAGCGAAAATCATCAATTTTTTTTCGAGGGCTTCTTTCTATTCTTCATTATATGGGAGGTTTTTTTTAGGGGCGTTAGATTTTTCTATAAAGACAAATGGAAACGGGGGTCACCAACAAATGTACTTGTCCAGGGTTTTTTTCCCCGGGAGGGGATTTTTTCCGCGGATATCATTTCTTTTTTTTGAACGCTCTCAAAACCTAGAGTTTTCACATATGAGGGATTCTCCTTCAAACCAGCCACTTTTTTTTTCGAGCACCTCAGATCTGCTTCATAACTGGCCATATCGAAGTACTCCTAAAAGACACTTTATGTGAATTTTTTCAGAATTTTCAATTCGAAATGTTAGCCAATGCCTTTTTATTTTTGAATGAGCTTATTTTGGAAACGTAAAGTAACTGAAAAAAATTGTTTCGATATAAAAGTTGTAGTTTACTGTTAGCTTTCAAGCGGATGACTTAAAATAATTTTTACGTTGCAGTATCACTGATTTTCTACTGAAAAAAGGGGAAATTATTTTTTTATTCAAAAACAGCCATCTTTTTTTGGCTGAAAAAGTTACAGAGTCTTCCAATATGTCTGACGATATCGCGAAAAAATCGCCAGAGTGGCACGGATCGAGGTTCCAGGGTGAAAAAAAAAACTAATACCGACAAAATAATTTTTTTCCACTGGAACCATTCGATGGTACGATCCGTACCATTCTGGCAATTTTTTTGCGATGTCGTCAGACAAATTGAAATACTCTGTCATTCTATCAGCCAAGAAAGCTATTTGTAAATAAAAAAAAATTTCCTGTTTTTTTTTCGTAAAAAATCAGCATGCGTGCGTGCGTGCGTGCGTGCGTGCGTGTGTGTGTGTGTGTGTGTGTGTGTGTGTGTGTCTAGCACTGAAAAATTCGAGGGTTTATAACTCGAGAACGGTTTGAGCTACAGAGCTCCCGTTTTCTGCAGATGTTGATCTACATCAGCTCTCCGTTCGCTGAAATGTTGTCGGAATTGATAGAAAACTACGAATTCTACGGTCTTTGAAATTTTCAAAAAAAGGTCGTGATCGCTCTAACTTCCGCAAATTTCAAGATTTATTATTATTATTATTTTTTTAAATAAACAGAGTATAGTATTTGATCATAACGGAAAAGGCCCAATCTCGAGTATATAGACACGCGGCGCAACTTGCCTTGTAGATGCGAACTTTTCTTCGTTAGGAAGGTTGGTATTGAATTTGGGAATAATCCATTGAACGGTTCAAATTTTGCAAATGTTGTAAGGTATTGTGAGTAAATCTGTGCTTCCTTTTTTCGTTCTAGAAAAGTTGCCGAAATTTTATCGTTCAAATGCAAATAGATAAAACGCTGCAAAATGAAATTTGAAAATTGCTTCCTGAAGATGCTCAAGCCTAAATTGAAAATGTGTATCTTGTTTTCTATCAAAAAAGGTGAAACTATTTTTTTTTATTCGAAAACAGTCATTGTTTGGCTAAAAAACTTTAGTCTTCCAAAATATCTCATAACATCGTAATAAAATCGCCGGAGCGGTGTGGATTGAGGTGCCAGTAGGAAAAAAATAATTTTGTCTGGTGTAATTTTTTTTATCCTTGAACCTCGATTCGTGCCACTCTGGCGATTTTTCCGCTATATCGTCAAACATATTGGAAGACTCTGTAATTTTTTCAGCCAAAAAAAGATGGCTGTTTTTGAATAAAAAAAAAATTTCCCCTTTTTTCAGTAACAAATCAGTGATACTGGAACGTAAAAATTATCTTAAGTCATCCGCTTGAAAGCTAACAGTAAACTACAACTTTTATGTGGAAACAATTTTTTCCAGTTACTTTACGTTTCCGAGATAAATTCATTCAAACATAAAAAGGCATTGGCTAAAATTTCAAATTAAAAATTCTGAAAAAATTCACATAGAGTGTCTTTTAGGAGTACTTCGATATCGCCAGTTGTGAAGCAGATCTGAGATGGTCGAAAAAAAGTGGCCGGTTTGGCGGAGAATCCCTCATATTTGCTATCATTATATCTAATAGATCTCTGGAAACACTTGAAAGAAATTGAGGGAATTGTTCATTTCTCCCCAATTGGTAAAAAACCGTTGAAAAAATAATTTGAAAAACGGTATAAACGACCGAAACAAGGATAAAATGAAATTTAATGACGGGAAAGAAATTCTGCTTACGTTTTTTTCTTTCTCTCATTCAACAACAGTAACAATCAGCAAATTTTCGGTGAGACTCTTAGTCAATCCCTTAACGAATGCTGTCCAAACTCTTCGTCAATCCCTCAAAAGCGTCTCGAAAAGACTTTGAGTCGATCCCTTGAAGAACTTTCATAGAGACCCCCAACAATCCTTTAAAAAATCCCGTTCAAACTCTTGACTGATCCCTTATAAAAGGCCCGGCAAAATTCTTGATTAATTTCATAAAAACTTCAATTGAGATACTATTGTCAACCCTTTTTGAAAATTCCCGTCAAGACTCTCGGTTGATCCCTGAGAAACATCACGATCAAACTCTGAGTCAGTCCCTTAAAGAACTTCCATCAGGACCCCTGGTCGAGCCCTGAAAAAGACACCGCGAACCATTGAGCTGTCGACCTAGTTAGCGAAAACCATGGAAAATCATACCTAGACAACGAAAACCATGGAGCCGTTGACCTAGATAGCGAAAACTATGGAGAAATATACCCAGACAACGAAATCCATGGCGCCGTCGACCTGAAGAGCGAAAACCATAGAGAAATATACCTAGACATAGAAAATCATGGAGAAATATATCTGGACAACGAAAACCTTGGAGAAATATACCTAGACAACAAAAACCATGGAGCTATCGACCTGGAGAGCGAAAACCATAGAGAAACATACCTAGACATCGAAAACCATGCAGAAATATACCTAGACATCGAAAACCATGGAGCCATCGACCTGGAGAGCGAAACCCATGGAGAAATATACCTGGATGACGAGAACCATGGAGCCGTTGACCTGGAGAGCGAAAACCATAGAGAAATAACCTAGACATCGAAAATCATGGAGAAATATACCTGGACAACGAAAATCATGGAGCCGTCGCCCTAGGCATCGAAAACCCCAGAGGAATGTACCCAGATAACAGAAACCATGAAGCCATCGACCTGGACAGCGGAAACCATAGAGAAACATACCTAGACATCGAAAACCATGGAGAAATATAACTAGACATCGAAAACCATGGAGCCATCGACCTGGAGAGCGAAACCCATGGAGAAATATACCTGGATGACGAGAACCATGGAGCCGTTGACCTGCAGAGCGGAAACCATAGAGAAATATACCTAGACATCGAAAATCTTGGAGAAATATACCTGGACAACGAAAATCATGGAGCCGTCGACCTAGACACCGAAAACCTTGGAGAAATGTACGCCGACAACGAAAACCATGAAGCCGTCGACCTGCAGAGCGAAAACCATAGAGAAATATACCTAGACATTAATTAAGCTTTAATAATAAAAACAATTTTAAAACATCATGTTCAACGTTTCTCGTCGTCTTTGGACTCTCATTTTCAACAAATTTGTCCTCTTCTGTTTTCATTATTTTTTCGCGAAACTCATTTTATCGCGTTCTCATTTGAGGAATGACCGAGGGTCGATAAAGATTATTCCTCACTTTTCGATATCACTGTACCAGACTTCACTCGTATAACGCTCGTAACCAAACCTTCCTGTCAAATGAAAGCACAGGGCGATGTCGTCAGTCGCGACCAATCAGAAACGCAACAGCGACGTTTGCCCTTTCTCTGTGTCGTATACATACACGCACGCACACTCCGATCATTGCATAGATTTTGCCTGTGCAAACTTTTATCTCGGCAATTACAGCATCAATCGTGATGATTTATCGCTCAATCGACGGACAGTAATTTCATTTGTCTTCGTTTCAATTTTCAGACCCTGACATTACTCCTGTGCTTTGTAATAAAAAATATGTCTCCCCCCACCACCAGATTTTGCTTTATTCAGAGATAATATACTCGGCCGAGTCTCGGGCTAGCAGACGACAGCAGAGCTGTCAAATGTACTTGTCCCGAGACTCTACCGAGTCTCTTGATGTACAATTTTTTCTTGTGGCCCAGCGACATGATTTTCATGTCACTGAGCCCTCGCAGCGACAAGATTTTCATGTCACTGAGCCCTCGCAGCAACAAGATTTTGATTTGCCTTAGCGACAAGATTTGCATGTTGCTCAGCGATAAGATTTTCATGTCGCTCAGCGACAAGATTTTTATGTCACTGAGCCCTCGCAGTGACAAGATTTTCATTTGCCTCAGCGACAAGATTTTCATGTCATTGAGCCCTCGCAGCGACAAGATTTCCATTTGCCTTTGCAAAAAGATTTTCATTTGTCTTAGCGACAAGATCTTGATGTCACTGAGAGTTATCCGGAGCTATTAGATAACTTGCAGCGACAAGATTTTCATGCGCCTCTGCGACAAGATTTTTATGTGGCTCGAATCAGCGACAAGATTTTTTTATATTGCTGAGACCTATTATGTATAAGTCATGCTGTAAATGAATAAAATGGTGGGAGTAGGAAAGGGTCAAAAGATGTGGAGCATATTCATTCATGAAGCATATTCTCTCGTCATCGGAGCATGTCGGTAATATAACAGTTGAAAATTCGAAATTGTGAGGTTATGACGAGCTGTCAAAGCTGTATCACAGCATTCGTTCAGACTCGGTAACGAAAAACCAGCAACACATTCTTCTCCCATAACCTTGCATCCTCAAGAAAATAAATGGTTAGCCAACGTTCGTTGTTCGACAAGGAACAATTATAACAGTTATTTTCTCGAAAATATCAAGGGCGGAAAAGAAAAATATGAACTTATTTCAGCTATCTCTCTCTTTCACACTCACGTCAAAATGGCCCTTCGAAATATCAGCTGACATTTTTCGCTCGCTCGTCTGCACTGTCGTGTACACACGACGGATCCATTGGAATCATCGCAGCCGCGACCAATCAGGAATTTCGCAGCCCGGGATTGGCTAAGATGGGCGCACAGACCCCTTTGAATGTGTTGTTGGGCGGCCATATACAGACACGTCAAATCCTTCGATGTAGCGTGGTTCTGACGCAGGCTGAGATAGGACTAAGCCCGTGCAAAGTTTTTTCTCAGCAATTACTTAATCAATCGTACCAAATTTGGGCTCTATCGAAAGGGTATCGCGTAATTAGTCTCCATGTCAATTTTCAGGTCGCTAGACGACTCCTGGGCTTTACAGTTAGCTGAAATGTCATCGGGATTTTTTTTCCCACCACCGCGAATCGTTTTACTACGAGAAAGTATAGACTCGGCGAGCGCTCGGGAAAAGCAGACGACGCACAGCTGTTTTCAAATGTACTTGTCCCGAGACTCTGCCGAGTCTCTTGATCATTCACATGATAGGGTATTTAGTAAAGTCTAAACGAAAGAAAAAGCAGATCGTATGTACATTCATTCATTGATTCGAAAGCCGGCTTCCATCAGATGTAGAATAACATGAGAGGAATCACAAAGGGACTGAAAAAAAATTTCCATCCGAAAATGTATCATTCATCCTCATAATCTTTCTAATATTTTGCACGTAATGACGTATCGGTGATTGCTCACTGTTCTTTAACGAGTCGTTCCATGTCATTTTCACGGTCTGGTATCAATTATTTATTAATTAAATTGGATTTAGGGCTTCCTTGTGTTCCGGTTTATAGGAAACACATTGTATGCTGATATAGACATTTATTATACAATACATTAAATAAATTCCAACTCCAAGGCTCTTTGAGTGACAAATTATCTCAAACAGTATTCAATTGTTTTTTTTCTCTCCAATATATGGTTTTCGACTCATACTCACGATATATGTAAATTGGATAAAAGTAAATATATTCACCAGCTCACTGGCATGGAATGACTCATTCTTGTAATGACGCTGACATTTCATCATATATATTTGAATGGAATATTTAAAAAATAAATCAGAGATCATTATTCTGTCGATTATATAGAATTCCGGTAACTTTTCTAGTTTTGACGCCAAAACTGTCGCTGTCGCTGTGTGCTGTCGTGACTCATAATCCCAATATAGATTTGAAATATTTATTGCTATACATGGTCATGCGTATACGTGGGATGATTTATGTAAATTCACTTTTTTCAACAAAGAATGTGATGCCTTAGTGATTGATGATACGTAGAGTACCTTGCCGTCAGGTATCAGATCCGTACGGCCGCTTCTCTTCGGAGTTAACGTGGCCCGAGGTGAAGCCGGCGCTTATCAAGAATATCGGCAACCCATAGGGCCGCTCTCCCCGGAGTCAATGTGGCCCGTGGCGACTGCTGGTGTTTTTCGTAGGTGCTGGAGGGAAATGCGATATTCTAATTTTTGTCTTGGTGAAAATTGTTATTTCTATCATTTCCAATCCAATCCATTTCATGTATTAGCAATACAAAGGGTCGCTTCTCCCTGGAGTCAATGTGGCCCGTTGTATTGCTGGTGCCCCTCCAAATGCTGGAGGAAAATCCGGTATGCTTACTTTTTTTTGGCAGAAAATCACTATTTATAGCAATATTTATATCTAAATCTTCATCGGAAAAATTCTTCAGTAAATGTCAATGACACGTAGATGACCTTGCCGTCAGGTATCAGATCCGTAGGGCCGCTTGTCTTCAGAGTCAACGTGGCCCGCGGTGAAGCCGGCGTTCATTTCGAGTATCGGCATTCTGTGGGACCGCTTCTCTCCTGAGTCAACGTGGTCCCTTGTATTGTTTGAGCTCATTTTGAGCGCTGGAGGTCACATAAGACGTTCATACTTTTACAAACCGATCTTCACAGTTAGAGTCAGGAGCGGACGGTGTCAGTTTAAAATAACTTTTCCATACAAATAAATTGAAACGATTTTTCGATTGCGGGTAGTAATAAAAAAGTAATACTTATATTCAGAAAAACATCGGGCTGTAGTAGCACGTGAACGAAAGGGCCCTCCGCTCATCTGCTACTCCGCCCGAGAACGTAATGAATATTTGTTATTATTTCATTACTTCATAAATGTTGTAGAAATTGTTAATTGCCCTTTGCACTGGCTCAAAGATAATCAAAATGATATATGGAAACTATTGTTCAAAGGTTACCTCTTCGAAGGTCATTTATGTTTTGTGATACGACAATAATTAAGGAGTCTAATCGTTTAGAAGAACTTCAATTCTTCGTGCCGATTGAAACGTCGACGTCATTACAATATAGTTTATAATCCCATACGAAAAAAATATATATGCAGGCAAAATAAATAGGTGTCTCATTTATAAGACATATATGTGACAGTTTTTATTTTGAAATATATGTCGCATGAATATTTTTTCCGTGTGGGATATATCCCAATGTATTGAACTTTGAGTATTCACTGTTACAATTTTTTTATAGATTGGTGTAAAGTGTGCCTCTTGGCACGGGCAACCCACGTTTATTTGCCATGTGGGCATTGTTGCTGCTGCTTGACTTGCGCCGCAAGACTGTGGGGTGTAGATAGACGCTGCCCAATTTGCAGGACGCGAGGAACCGAGGCTCCTCGAAGAATTTTTCAACTGGCGGAATGTTAAATTATAAGTCATAGACATAGAAATTCACCGATAATTGTTCATCTGAATATAAAGGACATACCCACAAAAATATTGGTCGTTTTTGTAGCCCATGATATCCTCATTATAATAAGTACACTTGGCATAAAAATTGAAGCCACGAAAGTTATCAACTTTTTTTTATGAAATTCAAAGCGCTGTATTGCAGTGAAAAATGTACACGTGGAGGACAGTTGATATCAATCTATTCTTCAGACTATTGCTGCATTAAATTTCATGAAATTTTACGGATGTGAAAAAACATTTGGAGGGAACACATTTTAGTATTTTGAACTCAATTTCCACGTGTTCGGGAATTGAGTGCATACAAATTGCCGGGATGTTAGGGATCGTGCCGACGTTGGAAAGAAAGGTTGTTTTAAGACGCGATTGTTAGCGCGGGGATCCGCTTGTCGAGTTTTATTTACAGAGATAAGATTTACAATGATTTTATGTACAAATTGCACCCTTGAGAGCGGGTGAAAGACGCGGTTGGACAAATGATTGCGGTAATTAAAGTAAGAAACGCGGTGTAGCAATCGTCGGATCTCGCGCACTGATTTTATTGATCTCGCGGCTCAATCACGACGTGGATGAGGGGCCAGTGTGGAACTTGGTGACACACGTGGCTCGGCCCGGCCACGCAGTGAGCTTAAATATTACGGAAAATGCGATGTAGACGAACGCGGGTCGATTGCGCCTAATGCGCCAATCGAGCGGGATTTATGAGTGCAGAAGGCACTCATTCGCGATGCATTAATGTCACGCGGACATTATGCGGGTGAAGTTACACGAAATGGCTGCCATGCTCGGCAGCAGCGTGCTACCGAGCATGGCCACACGCGAAGAATTGATAACGAGACCAGCGACGATGTGCCGCTGATCACGTTCGATGACGAATAGAAGGAATTTTGGGCGCTCTCGCACGCCGATAGGCACGAGGATCGACAGATCCTGCGCACCGAGGCGAAACGAGAGCGTCCGCGAGGTGCTGCCCCGGAGCGGGCTGATAAGGCAGCTCGCCCCGAGAATTTGGAGAGGCGGAATCCTGAACATTCTCCCGCCATCAGCACGGAGTGGTGATGTTCCAGTGAAGGATGACGTCCTCGGCGGTGATTGAAGATCTCGATGTTCTCGATGATCTCGATGGTCTTGAAGGTCTCGATGGTCTCGAAGATCTCGATGTTCTCGATGATCTCGAAGCGGAAGCGGCGAGAGCTTCGCGGTGCGTTGTTTCCTCGGCTTCGCGACGGCCGTGGAGGAAATGGTGATGACCTAAACAGTCTCTGCAACAATAAAGATCAATTTAAAATGTCACAGGGCGGTGCGTTTGGGATTCGCAGAGTGCGATTCCCGGACGAGTTTCGGGTACGGAGAAGTCGTCTGCGATGAGGCGAGTGGTTGACGAGGCCACTCTTGAGGCGGTTGCGTCATCCACGGTGGTCCCGTCCACGATTGTAGATGAGCTCGGAGTTGTTGAGTGCTGAGGCCGTTGGCAAGGCCATGAGCACGGTTGCAAGTGCCAGGACTTCGTTTCCACGGAGCGAGTGGAGCGAGCAGCATGCGGTTCCTGGCGTAATCTTCCTTTTGAAGCTGGTGCCTTGATCCACGAAAGAGTGCTTGAGGGTCCGTCCACAGTGAGTCGTTGGTAGTAGCTGCGGAGCGGTTGGGTTTCGTCTGATGAATTTTGTATAGCAGCGCTGCTGGGCGTTCTAACCTCGGGATGGTTAGTGGTTTAGGCGGTGCGACTTTCGTCTTGTACAACGAGAGTTTATTTGGCGCCAGTGGACGGGGAGTTGGCTGTGATGTAGCCGACAGCGAACATCGCGAGTTGCGATGTATCAGGGAAGCCGTGGAGTTCAACGGTGGAATTGCTCCACGTGCTGAACCATCTGGTGGAATCGTTTCTTGGCCAAGAATTGTAGATCTTCTCTGATAAGCGGCCACCTTGAACCGTGTTCGGTGGCTGTGATTCGTCCCAGCTGATTTAGTGATCGCAGGTCGAGTGGAGAATCCGTCCTCGAATGGCGGCTGGGTTGATGTGGTCGTGTGGATCAATTATCTGCGCTACTTCAGATAATGTTCGGCGCTTCGTGATTGCGTGAAGTTATGGAGAGTCGCGCTGCGAAATGCGTTCGTCAGCTCGACCGTTCCATTTTTTGCCCGACTGGTTTGGTTGAGCAATCGTCGATGATGTTGTTGTTGCCTTGCTTGTTGATGATGCCTGGTGCGATTGCGAATTTGCGAGCGGGAATTGCTCCCGCGTGGCACAGCTCGTTGAGTTCGTGGGTGGAAACCCGTGAGGATGAGCTCACCTTGAAGCGGATGATGGTGTGCTCACCTCGAAGCGGAGAGTTCGATGATTCTCTGCAGATGCGAACCACTTGATTTCTGATCGGGTGAATAATTGTTCACGACGAACGATGAGTTTTTGGACGAGCTGTTCCGAAATGAATGCTTGTTCGGATCTCGGATGGACGAGTGCACGTACTCTCGTAGTTTCGGATGCTGACGAGAGACGAATGCGTGTACTGTGGCAAGCAGCGTTGATGCGTGATTGCAGGTCACGCAAGCTTGTTGCGGGCAAGGCTCGGAAGCGTTTGACGATTGCGCTGACTCCCGCGTTGGAGTCCTCGACGTTGATTTGGGCTTGCTCGTGGAGGCAGCGCCGGGCTGGCGTCTGCGTTCCTCGAAGAGCATGATTGCGTGACGAATCACGAAATGTTTTGCGAAGCTCCGCTGCATGGAAGCTTGATGAGTGCAGGCAGACGTTGATGTGCACGGTCAACGGTGTAGTTGCTTCGCTGCGTTCGAGTGCTTGCGCTCGAACAGTGAGGAACTCTTCGAGTTCAGGGAGCTCGGGTGCTCGGACGATGAGCCAAGCGAATTTTCCTGAGCCTCCCGCGTAGCGTTATCTAGATGGCTGAAGGCCGATATCTAGATTGTTGACGGACCGTTATCTACGACGACCATGGGCGTCGTTCGACTGGACCTTGATTTCAGCGTGATGAATGCTGGGTGAACTGCACGGACGTTGAACGCGCGGCGCGGTGACACCGAGCTCGAGAAATTTTCGATCGAAATTTCGAGAGCAGCGGCGAACGCGAAGTTCACGCGGGAACTAGTCGAAATTTCGGAAACCGCGGCGAGCGCGAAATCCACGCGGGGACTGGTCGAAATTTTGGAAAACGCGGCGAGTGCGAAATCCACGCGGGGACTGGTCGACGTAAACTCGAAGAACTTAGACATGAGCGTGTAAGTTCGAGTTGAATTTGCCAGTTTGGGAAATTGGCAAAGCGTTTTGAATTTCTGTGGACGAGAAGCGTCGCACAGAAGCGTGAGGAGATGGCGGACGATATCTCGACTCACAATGAACGCGCACACGCGACGCGCCGAACTTGACGAGCACGAACTTGCAACACACGAACTGGGTGAGCGCGAACTCGCGACGTATTAACAGAGTGCGCGCGAACTCGTGACGTACGAACTGGGTGCGCACGAACTCGCGTGGCATAACGCCGATTAGCGGGCGCGAATTATGATTTAAATTGAACGAAAGTCAATTACCCGTTGCGCGCGGCGTGTTTCGTTGAGGGTTTCGCGAAAATGTTTCGCAAACTGCGCGAACTTAAGAGAGATTGCGAACTCTCTTCGCGAGACTGCCTTTGGACGAGAAGCGTCACGCGGAAAGGCAGCGGAAAATGGCGGTCGGAGTCTCGAGGAATGGAGCTCGAGAGCGACTTGCCCACGGGGGCACTGGTACGCGCACGCGCGCACACGCGGGACGGGAAACGCGGTTGAAGACCGCGTGGTCAAGAGTCACTCCCGCGATTTGCACGAATCGCCGTGAATCGCGGGGAAGATTGAAAAACGAAACGCACTTTACTGGAGATTCGCGAAGATTGTAAGAAATCGCGAACTCACCAGAAAAGGCGCGAAAACGTTGCGTCGTGTGGCGAACCCGGGTCGACGACGGCTTCGGGCGTCGAGCGACCAGACGGCGGGTTCGACATCTTGCACGCGGGCAGAGGTTACGCGACGCGCACACGAAGAACGAGTTACACGACACAACCGCGCGGAAAAGACTCGAGGCAGAGTCGTGCTACGCGAGGAGAGCGCGACACTGCTCAAAATGGCGGGCGATGACTCGAAAATCGATATCGAGTGCGAAAATTGCTCGAAGGCACCGAGCAACGCGGTCGCGCACGCGCGACGACAGGCGCGACGCGAGACAGCGCGACGAGAGTGCGAAGACCACCCAAAATGGCGGTCTTAGGCTTGAGTGCCGGGATCGAGCGCGAGAATTGCTCGATGGCACTGGGCGTCGCGCGGACGAACACACGCGACGAAATACGCGACACGAAACTGCGCGACGTGAGTGCAAAAAACCACACAGAATGGCGGTTTTGTGCTCGAGTGCCGAGATCGAGCGCGAAGTTGCTCGATGGCACTGGGCATCGCGGGCGAACGCGCGCGATGAAAAGCACGACACGAAACTACGCGACGTGAACGCGAAAACCACCCAAGATGGCGATTTTCGGCTTGAGTTAAGACATCGAGCGCGAAAATTGCTCGACGGCACGGGGCGTCGCGGGCGAACACACGCGACGAAAAGCGCGACGAGAAGCTGCGCGACGTGAGTGCGAAAACCACCCAAGATGGTGGTTTTAGGCTCGAGTGCGATGATCGAGCGTGAGCGATGTTCGAAAGCACTGGGCGACGCGGTCGAGCACACACGACGCAGAAAAATCGAACGAAAATGCGATGACGCTCGCGAAGTTACGCGTCGCACTTTGGAAAACTCGCAAAGAATGAAAATCGAGAATAAAATGATTCGCGAAAATGAAATGACTCGCGAACACTGCGGAAAATCCTCGAGAATGAGGAGCGAAGCGCGATCGATCGCGATCGCGGCGCGAGACACGTGCCGGCATGGTCGAAATGAAAATTTCGTTAAGTGGCCAATGACTGTCGCAGAGTGCAGCGGTTGGCCACGGCGGCGCAAGCGAAGAGTCTGAAGTGACCGAGCGCGGCACAGTTGTTGGCCGCTTGGACTGGCCAAGTTGCCACGCGGTCTCGCGGTGCACAAATTTTTCACTCGGCAAGCGAACTTTTCACACACGCACCAACACTCGCGAATTTACAATTGGCACGATCCGGCTCGAAGGACCAATGTTCGGGAATTGAGTGCATACAAATTGCCGGGATGTTAGGGATCGTGCCGACGTTGGAAAGAAAGGTTGTTTTAAGACGCGATTGTTAGCGCGGGGATCCGCTTGTCGAGTTTTATTTACAGAGATAAGATTTACAATGATTTTATGTACAAATTGCACCCTTGAGAGCGGGTGAAAGACGCGGTTGGACAAATGATTGCGGTAATTAAAGTAAGAAACGCGGTGTAGCAATCGTCGGATCTCGCGCACTGATTTTATTGATCTCGCGGCTCAATCACGACGTGGATGAGGGGCCAGTGTGGAACTTGGTGACACACGTGGCTCGGCCCGGCCACGCAGTGAGCTTAAATATTACGGAAAATGCGATGTAGACGAACGCGGGTCGATTGCGCCTAATGCGCCAATCGAGCGGGATTTATGAGTGCAGAAGGCACTCATTCGCGATGCATTAATGTCACGCGGACATTATGCGGGTGAAGTTACACGAAATGGCTGCCATGCTCGGCAGCAGCGTGCTACCGAGCATGGCCACACGCGAAGAATTGATAACGAGACCAGCGACGATGTGCCGCTGATCACGTTCGATGACGAATAGAAGGAATTTTGGGCGCTCTCGCACGCCGATAGGCACGAGGATCGACAGATCCTGCGCACCGAGGCGAAACGAGAGCGTCCGCGAGGTGCTGCCCCGGAGCGGGCTGATAAGGCAGCTCGCCCCGAGAATTTGGAGAGGCGGAATCCTGAACACCACGTGAAGGGAAACTTGGGCAGGAGAACAACTTTATTTTCAAGTAATTCTACAATTTCATAAATTCATAAATCGGAATCAAGAAATTTAAAGTTCGCGAAAACTTAAGAAACATTTTTTGTATGAACATTTTTCCTAGAGATGTATCTCGTTGAAAATGACTGAATGAATTTTTGCTGCATTCATGTTTTTTTTTTTCACATTTGCACTCAAATTTTTCTACAAAAATGAATACAAACCTGGAAAGACAATTCAGAAGCAGTTTTTTTTTTATAAATGACTTAAAATTTCCTTTTTCAAATAAACACTAGATACGTAGAAACACGTACATCATACCGACTTCAAGGTGGTGCACAGAGTGGCTTATTTGCTATTTTAACGTTTGCGCCCTGGATGTTTCGTATCGGCCAATGAGTGTCGCTATCCTCATGCTCGCTATTTCAACATTCGCTATTTTTCATGTCTAAGTTTTGCTGATTCGATAAGTTTACTTTCGATTCATTTTTATTGCATGTATTGGTTTCTTGATGATATAACCATTATTCATATCGAAATTCGAAAGTATAAACTTATTACTTTAGGACGATTTTTATAGTTTTCATGTAAAATTTGAACGTTCTGAATATCCATTTTCGAAAAAATGAACACTCGGCGAAAATGTATTACAAGAAATACGCAGTCGAATTGATAGTTTGTCGAAAATAAAAACTTCGCAATGCTCATGATTCGCTGTTTTTATACTACGAATTCCCAGATTTCGAAGAATTAAGCGTTCTACAACTTGGATATTCTGAACATTGACCCCCACCCGGGAAGCCGGCGGCTTCGGTGCGGGCTCGTATGGTCGGAAAGTTGGAAGATCCAGGGGTCGGAGACTCGCGTGCAGCCTGGACCGGCCTCCTTTTAATCGGGTCAAGAAGTGGGGAGGATTTTTTTTTTATTAAGATCGCCTTCTCCATTGCCTTCCACTTTTGGCGGCGAAGATACGACGGGGAGAAACGGTTGTGAGGCATTTTGCACCTAAAATTGAAAGCGGGGGGTTAAGTGATTTCATTTTGACTGGAGATGAATTTAAAGCAAAATTAATTAAAGTGGAGCAAGGGGACGACAGCATTGGTCGTTTTTGATTTAATTTTTTAATCCGTTTTTCCATTCATTCGGGGAGTAATCTCACAAGCAACCTGGAGTGTGTACTCGTAGGGAGCCTATGCGTGCACTCGTCCAGTGCTGTCGTTCACCTATTACCAGTGTCAGTTTGGAGCTTCTTACCACGTTGCCGTGCCAGAAGATTCTGATTCCAGCTCGGCTAGGAGCTCCTCTATTTATACACGAAAAAGGGTACAGGCAGGGATAGGGAAAGTGGGGATAGCGTTTATTCCCCTTGGGAAAGAAGCGTTGGAGCATTTTCCCTGAATTTCGCACTTTGCGCGTGAATTTTGGTTCTCGGTGCGACTTCCGGGAACAGCGGTGCGGTTCGCGGTAGTCACGGGCGAGCTTCGAACGCCAAGGGACGTGGCGCGAGTTTGGGGCACCCCGGGTCTCGTGGTGCTCGGAACGAGAGATTTGCGCGGGGCCCGGGCTGTCCGACAGTACACCCGTGAGTCTTAGCCCTAACCACAAACGACCTGTCAAAGTTGGTCTATCGCCAGTGGGTATGAAACGGTAAGTACGGGTTATTTCCCACGTCGTTATAGTAAATAATTGGTTTCTTTTTCAATTCGTATTCGTTTTTATTTCAGGGATGACTTCCGCCCCGGAGAGAGGAAAACGCGTGGAGGAAAAACCGGTGGAAAAATGTGTGTTGCCTCGTGCGGCACGCAACACATCTATTGTAACGGTATGAAATCGACTCAAAGACGCTTCGCGTTACGCGTCGGTTCGAGCTTTGATAGAAAGGAGCAGGTGTGAAGAAAAAACGAGAGTTTTATTTAAATTTTAACAAATAAACGCAACCTAGCCAAAAATCCCCTCCCGGGGAAAAAGGCTTGGCCAAGTACATTCGGTGATTCGCGCCCGCTCGGTACAGAAGAAAACGTGTGTACCTAGCGTTCAAAATGTCAGTACACAGTAGAGACGTATGGACGTAACTGAAACCATCGCGTCACTCTTAACCACCGCGACACTCCTAACCGTCGCGACCAATCAGAAAAAGGCTAGCGCCACGGGCCCTTTCTCTGTGTCGTATACATACACGCACGCACACTTCGATCATGGCATAATTTTACCCGTGCAAAGTTTTTTCTCAGCAATTACAGCATCAATTGGGTTGATTTATGGCTTAAACGAGGGGGGATAACGTAATTAGTCTCTAGTTCAAATTTCAGATCATGAAATAACCCCTGAGCTTTGTATTTTAAGAAAGTGTTTACCCCCACCGGCCGAATCGCTTTTCTCAGAGATAATATACTCGAGTGAGTCTCGCGCCAGCAGACGACGCTGTCGAATGTACTCGGCCCGAGACTCTGCCGAGTCTCTGGATTTATTCAAAATTCACACGTTATTTTACAATTTATTATGCGTTCCTTCGATTTGGCATGAGTTTCCTTGATTGGAATCGAACAGCAAAAAATAAACGCAATTTTTGGCATAAAAATCTTGATGGAAATTTATGCGGTATTTTTACCGCTCACGTGGTAATTTGTGGTAATTAATGGTAATTTAGCCTTTCCTTGCTTATTTTCTTTATAATTCGAGTAAAACTCGTTGATTCTATACAATATCAAGTTGTGTTTTTAATCTAAACTAAATTTTCGATGATTAATAACGCTTGGACAACGCGGATAACTCAATTTTTCTTAGAAAAGTGCAGAAAACGCTTGTTTGACGTGACTCTGATTTTGAATTTGTCTCTACGCTTTTAATTTATGATCTGCACGCACATGTTTTTTGTTCAACAATGTAATCAATTAATTTTTAACAATAAAACCCACTAATTATGCTTTGTAATCTATTTGGACAATTTTTAATTGAAAACGCACGCTTATTTCGGTTTTACAATTCGATTTATTGAATTGGACAAGTTCTTTGCACGCTTTTGACTTTAATTGATTTTCGATAAGTGTTTAATTAGGATTCTGACTAATAATTTTTGTTTTCTAATGATTTAATTGCGTTGAAATCCCTTTGCTCCTACAAATGAGTGAGTGTGCGGTTGGAAGGATAGTGAAAAGTAAGGATTGGAAATCCCGGTTGCGGGAATTGAACGGAGCCGAACAATTCCGTGGCCGAAACTCCCTTGAGGTTTTTAGGAAATGCACACCGGTTGCGGGAGCCGAACGAAACCGAACTGCTCCGTGGCCGATGCACACGGGAAAGAGTTATTTTTAGGAAATGCACACCGGTTGCGGGAGCCGAACGAAACCGAACTGCTCCGTGGCCGATGCACACGGGAAGGAGTTATTTTTAGGAAATGCACACCGGTTGCGGGAGCCGAACGAAACCGAACTGCTCCGTGGCCGATGAACAAAAGAAAGATTTGGAAAGGTTATGTGTGTTTTTTGTAGAAGCGAAGAGAGCCCTGTGCTGACAGTCTAAGGTTTTGCCTCGAGTTCTTCGAGAAGAATGAGTGCCGAGTGCTGTTCTGCACCGGCTTTTATACGGTCAGAATCCTTTGTTCTTTGATTTCCTGGGAGTCTAAAAATAACTCTCAGTCTTATTCGCTACAATTCTTTGTGGTGGGGCGCTTGCCAAAACGTTATAGGAGATTGATTTCTCCCACTCATTCATCCTTAGCTCGCATTCGTTCAACATTCATCGCGCTTGCGCATAACACTCGCACAGTCCTTCTTGTCCCCACTTTTCGACGCGCTATCGAATGGGGCACACGGATTCCCCACTCCCTTGTCACAAATTTATCATTTTTCCCCCACTTTGTCCGCT
Source organism: Diadegma fenestrale (assembly GCA_037043255.1). NCBI lineage: Eukaryota > Metazoa > Arthropoda > Insecta > Hymenoptera > Ichneumonidae > Diadegma > Diadegma fenestrale. The sequence continues at coordinate 161,058 of CM073311.1, forward strand.
TGCGTCTTCGCGAGCCGCGAGATGGTTCCGCTATCGACCGCTTGGCGCTACGGTAGTCGAGCGACGGACGCCACGCCGAGCGGATCGTCAGCTGTCACGTATCCGTGCCGTTACACTATATATATATAAGTGTTGCGTGACTGACTGACTGACTGACTGACAGACAACGCACAGCCTAAGCCAATGGAGTTAGGATCGCGAAATTTGTCACGGTTACTCCTCTCGCATCGTAGACGCTCACTGAGAACGGATTTTGTTCGTTCTCTATCCAAAAAAAATTATCGAAATTTTTTTTTTTTTTCAATTTTTTTTTCTATTCTCTTCTACCTTAATAAACGCTCACCGAGAACGGATTTTGTTCGTTCTCCACCAAAAAAAAACTTATCGAAATTTTTTTTTTTTCAAATTATTACATATATAACTGTTGCATGACTGACTGACTGACAGACAACGCACAGCCTAAGCCACTGAAACAATCATTTTCATTGGGATCTATACGACCATCGTGTGCCTAGCGAAGCGGGCGTACGGAGGCTAGTTACTTCATAAATGTTGTAGAATTTGTTGATTGCCCTTTGCACTGGCTCAAAGATAATCAAAATGATATATGGAAATTATTTTTTAAAGGTTACCTCTTCGAAGGTCATATATGTTTTGTGATACGACCATAAATAAGGAGTCTAATCATTTAGAAGAACTTCAATTTTTCGTGCCGATTGAAACGTCGACGTCATTACAATATAGTTTATCAAGAGTCGCGGCAGCGGCTCGACGCCAAGTTTAAAAGAAAAGCGTAGCGCGCGAGCCGGCCGTACTCTTATATACAGTAAAATAGGCATTTTATGACGTCACAGAAACTTTAAATCGTTCTCACAGGAGAACGGGTTGAGGGAAAAATCTCATATTAGATTTGAATTTTCTATGATTTTTTATCTTTCGAATGGTCCTTGGTAGAACAAAATCCGTTCAGCCAATCCAGAGAAATCTAACATTGAAGATTTTGGACGCGAGGTTTGGGATCCCTTCTGTTTCTTAGAGTCAGAAAGGCGTAAGTTGTGCGCGCAGGCGCTTGGACATACGCCCTTACGTGCCTGGTGGACATTTTCGGCCCGTGACGTCACCCGCCCCGCTAAACGTGGTATCCCCACTCTTTGCGCGCCACTGAGCGAGAGAGACTGACTATATCGGGCCTCTTTTTCCGTATGGTTTTCGTTGTTTAGCTACCATGGTTTTCGTTGTCTAGCTATCATGGTTTTCGTTGTCAAGGTACACGGCTCCATGGTTTTTGTTGTCTCTGTATATTTCTCCATGGTTTTCGATGTCTAGGTCGACGGCTCCATGGTTTTCGTTGTCAAGGTACACGGCTCCATGGTTTCTGATGTCTAGGTATATTTCTCGATGGTTTTCGATGTCTCTGTATATTTCTCCATGGTTTTCGATGTCTAAGTATATTTCTCCATGGTTTTCGATGCCTAGGAATGTTTCTCCATAGTTTTCGATGTCTAGGTCGTCGGCTCCATGGTTTTCGGTGTCTAGGTCCACGGCTCCATGGTTTTTGATGTCTAGGTATATTTCTCCATGGTTTTCGATGTCTAGGTCGTCGGCTCCATGGTTTTCGGTGTCTAGGTCCACGGCTCCATGGTTTTTGTTGTCTAGGTATATTTCTCCATGGTTTCCGATGTGTAGGTATGGTTTTTGTTGTCTGGGTATATTTCTCCATGGTTTTCGTTGTCTCTGTATATTTCTCCATGGTTTTCGATGCCTAGGTATATTTCTTCATGGTTTTCGATGTCTAGGTCGACGGCTCCATGGTTTTCGTTGTCAAGGTACACGGCTTCATGGTTTTTTATGTCTAGGTATGTTTCTCCCTGGTTTTTGATCGCTAGGTTCATGGCTCCATGGTTTTCGATGTCTAGGTCGACGGCCTCATGGTTTTCGACGTCTAGGTATATTTCTCCATGGTTTTCGATGTCTAGGTCGACGGCTTCATGGTTTTCGATGTCTAGGTATATTTCTCCATGGTTTTCGGTGCCTAGGTATATTTCTTCATGGTTTTCGATGTCTAGGTATATTTCTTCAAGGTTTTTGCTGTCTAGGTATATTTCTTCATGGTTTTCGATGCCTAGGTATATTTCTCCATGGTTTTCGGTGTCTAGGTCCACGGCTCCATGGTTTTTGTTGTCTCTGTATATTTCTCCATGGTTTTCGATGCCTAGGTATATTTCTTCATGGTTTTCGATGTCTAAGTATATTTCTTCATGGTTTTCGATGTCTAAGTATATTTCTCCATGGTCTTCGATGTCTAGGTCGTCGGCTCCATGGTTTTCGGTGTCTAGGTCCACGGCTCCATGGATTTCGGTGTCTAGGTCCATGGCTTCATGGTTTTCGGTGTCTAGGTCCATGGCTTCATGGTTTTCGGTGTCTAGGTCCACGGCTCCATGGTTTTCGATGTCTAGGTATATTTCCCCATGGTTTTCGATTTCTAGGTATATTTCTTCACGGTTTTGGATGTCTAGGTATATTTCTCCATGGTTTTCGTCGGCTTTGTATATTTTTCCATGGTTTTCGATGCTTAGGTATATTTCTTCATGGTTTTCGATGTCTAGGTATATTTATTCATGGTTTTTGCTGTCTAGGCATATTTCTCCATGGTTTTCGCTGTCTAGGCATATTTCTCCATGGTTTTAGTTGTCTCTGCATATTTCTCCATGGTTTTCGATGTCTAGGTCCACGGCTCTATAGTTTTCGATGTCAAGGTATATTTCTCCATTGTTTCCGATGTCTAGGTATATTTCCCCATGGTTTTCGATGTCTAGGTCCACGGCTCCATGGTTTTTGATGTCTAGGTATATTTTTCCATGGTTTTCGATGTCTAGGTCCACGGCTCCATGGTTTTTGATGTCTAGGTCCATTCCTTCATGGGTTTCGGTGTCTAGGTCCACGGCTCCATGGTTTTTGATGTCATTTCTTTTTCATCTGAAAAATCAAAATCTTCTTCATTCAAATTTCGGCAACATAAAAAATATTTATCAGACTTTATGATTGAAGGGGTTGTCCGGGGGTTGCCATGGAAGTTTTTGACCTTTGCACGGTAACCTTATTTTATTTAAACTTTCCGGTGACGTGGGGTCATAAATCACCCCAGTTTTAAAAACTCCCTGTCTCTTCTAAAATTCAATGAAAATGATCCACCTTGGGCTTATTCTTTTCATTTTTTAATGCAGGATCACGTGAGCCTGGGGCAATTTCGCTCGGAGTCAAAAAATAAGCCAAAAACGCAATAAAACGATTAAAAAACGGGAGAACGAAGGGAGAAAGGGCACGAGGGAGAAGGGTGAAGTCTCGTCAGGACTTTTTTGAGGGATTGACGAAGAGTCTTGACGGAATTTTTTAAGGCGCTCACCAGTGGTCTCAAACGTGGTTTCTTAAGAGTTAGTTAATATTTACTAAACTCAGAGTCTCGTCACTATGGTTTTAAGGGATTAACGAAAAGTCTGGACGACAATTTCGAAAGGGTTAACCAAGGCTCTTAATGGGAGTTTTTAAGGGATTAACCACGAATCTCGCCAGGACTTTTTTAAGGGATTGGTCAAGAGTCTGGACGAGAATTTTTAAGGGGTTTATCATGACCCTCGCCGATATATTTTGAAGGGATTTGCGGAAGCGGTGTCGACGGAAGTTTTTCAAGGCATTGAGTGGAAGCGTCCAGAGACTTTTTTTATGGGATTCATAAAGAATCTCGCCGCGACTTTTTCAAAAGATTCATCGAGATTCTGGTCGAGACTTGTTTCAACAGATCGACCAAGAATCGTGCCAAGACTTTTTTAAGGGATTAGTCAAGAGTCTCGATGGGATTTTTTAAAGAGTCGACAAAAAGTCTTGACGAGATTTTTGCAACAGATTAGCCAAGGGTAGACGAGCTTTTTTAAGGGATTGACTAAGGGCCTCACTGAGGTTTCATTGAGAGATTGACCACGAGTCTCTTCGTGGTTTCCTTGAGGGATTGAACAAGGTTCTCGATGAGGGTTTTTTAAGTCTTTGATCATGACTGTTGTCGGGATATTTAAAGGAATTTACCAGGGGTGTCGACAGAAGTTTTTGAAGAGATTTATTTTATTTCAAGAATAACCAACCAGAACAAATAATGCCTCCATAATTACAAAAAAATGTTGATGAATATCCCGCTTTTCAAAAAGAAGAGAAATCCGTGGAAAAATACTTTGAAAAAGTAAAAAAAGAACGCCAATTTTAAAAGATCGCAACCTCAGTAGAAAAATAATTACTCTAATTACTATTAGAATAAATAATTACTATATATGTGACAGTTTTTATTTTGAAACACACTCCCGCTCAAAAGTATGGGTTCACTTCTCGAAATTTTCAGCTTCGGTATAAGTTCCATATCTTGGTGGAAAAAGGTCGTAAGAGAATTTAATGAGCACCGTTTCAAAGGAGACAGTTTTAGCTTCACGTTGCCATTTTTCATAATTTTTTACAATTTTTATTATAGTCCCCTCACCCTTTTGAGCATGGCAGTTTTTCGATCTTTTTTGCGCTCTGGAAACGGGCTCTCTGGCTATTAGAAAATTTTCCATGCAATTTTATTCATCGCAGTTTCAAAGAGGATATTGAACACTGCATTTTCGTTTCTGAAAAAGTATCGTGCGATTTTTTTTACCAAAATCATTCCAATTTTTGACAAAAATTGATAATTTTATTCAATCCGGCGTATCTTGGAAACGGCGGGTGATCGTAGAAAATAGCAAGAGGGTGAAAAGTTGCAATAGATCATGATGGACGTAGTAGATTTATTTCAGAATTTTTTCCCGACATTTGTTTTTTCACTTGTGGTGTCAAAATGATTTCAATTTTCTCATGATTTTTTTTTTTTTTTAACGGCTAAGGTATTTATTTTATTGGTTTGATATTTATCTTGTCATAATTTGACCTAAAAATTAATTTTTTGTGATACTTGCCTCGAAAGTGCGATTTTCGGTTGGCGTTTTCCGTGGCGAAAGTAGCCTATTTCTCAACGCTTGCTCTTTTGTCTTACTTTACCGCACTAGTGCGGTAATGTGGACTTTACCGCACGGTGAGAAGACTTTACCGCACTAGTGCGGACATTCATATGTCAGATAGCTTAACTGTCAGATGTCAGTCGATGTTTTTTGATCCTCAAATCGAACTTTCGAGGCAAGTATCACAAAAAATATTGTACGCAACATGTGCGAAAAACAACGGAGTACATCGCGCGTTTGCCGCATTCGCCTCGACTTATGATACATATTCGCACGAGTACGAGTGCGAATATGTATCATAAGCCTTCGGCTCATGCGGCAACTTCACGCGCGATGTAATTCGTCGCTTTCCGCACTTGTTGCGTAAAATACTATTTTTTACGAAAAAAATGTACAAAAAATTGTGCGAAATGTAATTTTTAGTTAAAATTACGTCAAGATGCTGATAAAACCGATAAAACAAATGCCTCCGCCGTCTAAAAAAAAAGAAAAAATCATGAGAAAATTAAAATCATTTTGACACCACAAGTATGAAAAAACAAATGTCGGGAAAAAATTCTGAAATAAATCTACTACGTCCATCATGATCTATTGCAACTTTTTACCCCCCTGCTATTTTCTACGATCACCCGCCGTTTCCAAGATACGCCGGATTGAATAAAAATTATCAATTTTTGTCAAAAATCGGAATATTTTTGGTAAAAAAAATCGCACGATACTTTTTCAAAAACGAAAATGCAGTGTTCAATATCCTCTTTGAAACTGCGATGAATAAAATTGCATGGAAAATTTCCTAATAGCCAGCGAGCCCGTTTCCAGAGCGCAAAAAAGATCGAAAAACTGCCATGCTCAAAAGGGTGAGGGGCAGTGGCGTAGCTATCATAGGGCCAGGTGGTGCCGTGCACCAGGGCCCTCGAGCTCAGGGGGCCCTCTAGCCTCAGCTTTGAAAAAAATGAAAAATTTAAAAAATTCAAAAAATTGAAAAAAAAAAAAATTCTTGTGAGCAGGCTCGAGACTCGAGGCTCGAGCCTGCTCACAAGAATTTTTTTTTTCAATTTCAATTTTTTATTTTTTTTAAATTTAAATCAACACCACCAATGATTAAACTCCTTGTTTAACATTTTCAACACATGCGCCAAGCGTCCTCCCTCGATAAGCATGTGCTGTTTGTTTGTTATCGTTATTTCAGTTATATGGTAGTTTGGATGAGTCCGCCCGTAGCACATTGGATCAGCTCACGTGCTTGACGGTCGTGAGATCAATTCACAAATTCCGCCGATCAACTTTTTAATGAAGTTTTCATTCGCTCTTGCCTTGCATCAGTTCTTATTTATGATATTTCCGGCGATTTTTTCAACTTTCTGGGGTCTGGGACGTACTACAGTAGTTGATGCTAGGTGTGTCGCTGACTGTTGTACTTCGTAATTCCCTCCTACCAGCCTTATTTCATCAAGTATCACCACTAATGTTATGATTTCTATTCCGTACATCCATCCATGCTCCACCAAATTCTGGTAAAACTCATTTTCGCAAAAAAAATTTCCGATGACAATTGACAAGATATGTACGATCCAGGTTGCAGCACAACGCTAACCGTATAATGTATGATAGGTCTCAACCTGATCGGCAATAAAAAATAACCAACGTTTTCCTAAACTCAATTCCAAATTGACAAACGAGCAACTATAGAAACGATAATATCTTCTTATGAATTAATATTGATTTTACCACATTATTACCAAACCAGCTGTTTTATGGTTCTTTTCTGTTGAGCTTGCTGTAATCTGTAATCTATACTAAACATTAACAAGCAATATAGGAAAATCTCAGTGAGTACTCCGGATTTCTAAAATTTCGATGGTTACCAATTAAAAATTATGGAACGAAAAAAGGAACGTAGCGGTGCCGCAAAGCGGAAACAACGACAAGAAAGAGAAGAAAGTAAAAAAAAATTGCCCAAGCTAGATAGCTTTTTTACGAAACCGCTTTCTGCTACAGTTCATTCAACAGCCGAAACATCGTTCAAAAGTGCCGAAGTCATCGTTCAAAATACTACCATCAATGCCCCTGCTGAAAATGACTACCTCGACGCTTCCGTGCAACCTACAGTAGAGGAATCATCAATTTGTACATCTTCAAAAGTTCTCGTAATTTCAAATGACTTGGGAAATTACATCAACAAGAAACTGAGTGATACCGAAAAACGTCTGATTCTTGACAAGGGACCTTTGAAACCTCCGGGACCTTTTCCGAAGGACCCCCACCAAGACAACAGGAGCTTTTCAGAAACGTATTACGTTTCTACGTCTCAATACGGTCCAGTTGATCGTTGTTGGATATGTTACTCCAAAATGCTGGATGCTGCCTACTGCCAACCGTGTTGGTTGTTCGCTTCGCAAATAAATGCATGGTGCACTGGATTTCGGGACTGGAGGCATTTATCAGACAGAATCAAGCAACATGGTTCCTCGAAAGCACACACGGAGGCGTGCGCTGTATATGAAGTGTGGCAAAAAAGTTCCACCATTGACAGAGAACTTGAAGATGAAATTCGCAAAGAAGCATCATTTTGGAGACAAGTTCTTCGCAGATTATTTGATATTATAATCACTCTTGCGAAGAGTTCTTTGGCTTTAAGAGGACATCGAGAGGATCTGAGTGAGGGAGGAAATCACGGAAATTTTCTCTCAATTGTCCAACTCGTCGCTAGATACGACCACATCTTGCGTCAAGTTTTGGATATGCCCAAAGGTAAGAAATTATCTCGTTTACTGTGTCTATAATTTATGTTCTCATAATCTGATGTTTTCTAATATCCCCATGTTTTTAGGATCAACAAGATACCTGAGTCCAACGACTCAAAATGAAATGATCGAGTGTTTGGGCACCAAACTCGAGAATCATTTGTTGGATCGAATTAGGGCGTCACCGTTTTTTGCCATCATCATGGATACCACGCAGGACATATCAAAAGTGGATCAACTGAGCATTGTCGTAAGATATGCAGTGATATCCAGATCGGAAAATGGACAACCAATCGACATTGAAGTAAGAGAGGTATTTCTAGGTTTCCACGCAGTCACTAAACACAGCGCCGCGGATTTGGTAAATCAAGTTACTACGTTGTTCTCCGAAAAGGGTCTTGATTTTAAAAAGTGTGTTGGGCAAGGTTACGATGGGGCCAGTGTAATGAGTGGTGCGTATAATGGTGTGCAAAAACAAGTTAAAGATATTCAGCCAAACGCAGAGTACGTACATTGCGCCAGTCATAATTTGAATTTGGTCGTAAATGATGCCGTTCGAGGTTCCGTCAAAATTCAGAAGTTTTTTGCAACAATTCAAGACTTATTTAACTTTTTTGGAAACAGCATTAAGCGTTGGGACCTTTTATCGAAATTCACCGGTGAATCAGAAATTACTTTGAAAAAATTGAATCCAACAAGATGGTCCAGCAGGGTTAATTCAATAACTGCAGTCAAACTTCGTTTTTTCGATATCATCAAAGCATTGTCCGAAATAACGCTGAAGAGTTCCAGTAAAGACGAACGCAGTGAAGCAGAGATTATAAAATCAAAAATGCTGAATTTTGAGTTTGTATTTCTTTGTGAATTCATGCACAGCGTATTGAACAATATCAATTATGTTTCCAAAGTTTTGCAAAAACGTGATATCGTTTTGGACGAAGCGAGTAAGGCTTTGGACGAAACAACGGATAAATTGAAAAAGTATAGAAATGACTTCGAGTCCTTCAAGTCCAAGGCCACCGAAACCGCGAGAAAATACGACATCGATCCTACCTTCCCAGAAAAGCGACGAAGAAAAACTAAAAAGCATTTCGATGAATTGGCTTCTGATCACCGATTCGAAAACCAGGAAGAAGTCTTTAGAGTAACTATTTTCAACAGTGTACTCGACATAATAATCAATCAGTTAGATGCGCGTTTTGTTGGTATGAGTGCAATTTGTAAATCGTTCGACTTCCTGATTCCAAAAAATCTGCTCAGCTGGAATGAAACGATTTTACTCAAAAAATGTGATCAGTTTCAGAAGAAATATTGCGATATAATCGGACCCACTTTTTCGCTCCAATTTCTTAATGTATATCATCTGATCCTCCCTTAATTGATGGAGACGTGGTCTATTCGCCAGCTTTGCAAAGAAATTATAACGAAATTTGGCGTGCTCGAATGTGACCTTACGGAAGTGTATACAGCGATGCTACTGTTTCACACAATTCCTGTTACTTCCGCGGCAGCAGAAAGATCTTTCAGTAAACTGAAGATTATAAAAAATTATTTAAGAAACAGCATTGGCCAAGATCGCCTCCGACATTTATCGTTGATTGCAATCGAAAATGAGGCGGCATCAAACTTGGAATTGAGTGAAATTATAGACGAATTCGCAAACATTAAAGCGCGCAAGAGATTGTAAATCGGGCGGGGAATTCTCTTAAAAATCGTTTTTTCTTTTAATTAATAAATATTCTATATTGTTATGTGCGTCGTTGTTTATTTACTCCCTTTTTCTTCCATTGAACACATGAAGATTTTGATAGAGACGACGTATGGATTTAGCCTACTAGGGATGATTCAACCCACTGTTTCCTATTCTTATTCCCTATCAATCATTTTCATATCAATAAGTTCAAACTACGCGGAAAGAGGGGAAGAGGGCCCGATTCTCTCCCTATGCACCAGGGCCCTTGCCCCCCTAGCTACGCCACTGGTGAGGGGACTATAATAAAAATTGTAAAAAATTATGAAAAATGGCAACGTGCAGCTAAAACTGTCTCCTTTGAAACGGTGCTCATTAAATTCTCTTACGACCTTTTTCCACCAAGATATGGAACTTATACCGAAGCTGAAAATTTTGAGAAGTGAACCCATACTTTTGAGCGGGAGTGCATATGTCGCATGAATATTTGTTTCCATGTGGAATAAATCCCACTGTATTTAACTTTGAGTATTCACTGTTACAATTTTTTTTTATAAATTCGTGTAAAGTGTGCCTCTTGGCACGGGCAACCCACGTTTATTTGCCATGTGGGCATTGCTGCTGCTGCTCGACTTGCGCCGAAAGACTGTGGGATCTCGATAGACGCTGCCCAATCTGCAGGACGCGAGGAACCGAGGCTCCTCGAAGAATTTTTTAACCGGCGGAATATTAAAGTATAAGTCACAGACATAGAGATTCACCGATAATTCACTTGTTCATCTAAATATAAAGGACATACCCACAAAAATATTGGTCGTTTTTGTGGCCCATGATATCCTCATAGTGAATATCAAAATCCACTGAGAAAAAAGTTTACGAATAGTAAAGAAATTCGTTTAGTTGCTATTTTCGCTCAAAAACTCATTAACTGTTACAAAATTTGTTAATGTTCACAAAATGTCCATGTTATCACCATCAAATTTCATAGGCACAGCATTTCTTTGAAGATTATGGTTTATTTGAGCGCTTTCATTTCCCTAAACTCAGTGGATGTTTACAGTAATCAAATAACGGAGTTGCAATCACGATCGAACAACGCAGTTTAAAGGATAATAAATTGATTTACAATCAATATATTTCGAATTGCCGCAATTATTCTGTGTTCAAAGTAAATGAACACGTTCTAATAATCAACGGATCTTTTATTTAAAATAAACGGCTCAGACGCGCGCTACGCGCGCGTTTCACAGCGTGTCTTCAATCATTTTGTTAAATCTGTCAACAATAGTATCAAGAGACGCGGCAGCGGCTCGACGCCAAGTATTAAAAGAAAAGCGTAGCGCGCGAGCCGGCCGTACTCTTATATACAGTAAAATAGGCGTTCTATGACGTCACAGAAACTTTAAATCGTTTTCACAGGAAAACGGGTTGAGGGAAAAATCTCATATTAGATTTGAATTTTCTATGATATTTTATCTTTCGAATGGTCCTTGGTAGAACAAAATCTATTGAGCCAATCCAGAGAAATCTAACATTGAAGATTTTGGACGCAAGGTTTGGGATCCCTTCTGTTTCTTGGAGTCAGCAAGGCGTAAGTTGTGCGCGCAGGCGCTTGGACATACGCCCTTTGCGAGACTGGTGGACATTTTCGGCCTGTGACGTCACCCCCTCCGCTGAACGCGGTATCCCCACTCTTCGCGCGCCACTGAGCGAGAGAGACAGATATATCGGGCCTCTCTTTCCGTATGGTTTTCGGTGTCTAGCTACCATGGTTTTCGTTGTCTAGCTACCATGGTTTTCGTTGTCAAGGTACACGGCTCCATGGTTTTTGTTGTCTAGGTATATTTCTCCAGGGTTTTCGATGTGTAGGTATATTTTTCCAGGGTTTTCGATGTGTAGGTATATTTCTCCATGGTTTTCGTTGCCTCTGTATATTTCTCCATGGTTTTCGATGCCTAGGTATATTTCTCCATGGTTTTCGGTGTCTAGGTCCACGGCTCCATGGTTTTTGATTCCAAGGTATATTTCTTCATGGTTTCGATGTCTAGGTCGACCGCTCCATGGTTTCCGGTGTCTAGGTCGACGGCTCCATGGTTTATGATGTCTAGGTATATTTCTTCATGGTTTTGATGTCTAAGTATATTTCTCCATGGTTTTCGATGTTTAGGTCCACGGCTCTATGGTTTTCGGTGTCTAGGTCCACGGCTCCATGGTTTTTGATCTCTAGGTATATTTCTTCATGGTTTGTGATGTCTAGGTATATTTCTTCAAGATTTTTGATGTCTAGGTATATTTCCCCATGGTTTTCGATGCCTAGGTCCACGGCTCCATGATTTTTGATGTCTAGGTATATTCCTCCATGGTTTTCGATGTCTAGGTACACGGCCTCATGGTTTTCGGTGTCTAGGTCCACGGCTTCATGGTTTCTGATGTCTAGGCATATTTCCATGGTTTTCGATGTGTAGTTCGTTGGCTCCATGGTTTTTGATTCCTAGGTATATTTCTTCATGGTTTTCGATGTCTAGGTCGACGGCTCCATGGTTTTCGATGCCTAGGTCCACGGCTCCATGGTTTTTTATGTCCAGGTATATTTCTTCATGGTTTTTGATGTCTAGGTATATTTCTCCATGGTTTTCGATGTGTAGTTCGACGGCTCCATGGTTTTCGGTGCCTAGGTCCACGGCTCCATGGTTTTTGATTCCTAGGTATATTTCTTCATGGTTTTTGGTGTCTAGGTATATTTCTCCATGGTTTTCGATGTGTAGTTCGACGGCTCTATGGTTTTCCGTGTTTAGCTCCACGGCTTCATGGTTTTTGATGTCTAGGTACATTTCTTCATGGTTGTTGATGTCTAGGTATATTTCCCCATGGTTTTCGATGTCTAGGTCCACAGCCTCATGGTTTTCGGTGTCTAGGTCCTCGGCTCCATGGTTTTTGATGTTCAGGTATATTTCTTCATGGTTTTCGATGTCTAGGTCGACGGCTCCATGGTTTTCGGTGCCTAGGTCCACGGCTCCATGGTTTTCGATGTCCAGGTATATTTCTTCATGGTTTTTAATGTCTAGGTATATTTCTCCATGGTTTTCGATGTGTAGTTCGACGAGTCCATGGTTTTCCGTGTCTAGGAGGTCCACGGCTTCATGGTTTTTGATGTCTAGGTATATTTCTCCATGGTTTTCGATGTGTAGTTCGACGGCCCCATGGTTTTCCGTGTCTACGTCCACGGCTTCATGGTTTTTGATGTCTAGGTATATTTCTCCATGGTTTTCGGTGTCTAGGTCCACGGCTCCATTATTTTTAATATCTAGGTATAGTTCTCCATGGTTTTCGATGTGTAGTTTGACGGCTTCTCGGTTTCCGATTCCTAGGTATATTTCTTCATGGTTTTCGATGTCTAGGTCAACGGCTCCATGGTTTCCGGTGTCTAGGTCCACGGCTTCATGGTTTTTGATGTCTAGGTATATTTCTCCATGGTTTTCGATGACTAGGTCCACGGCTTCATGGTTTTCGGTGTCTAGGTCGACGGTCGGTTTGCTATGTGTTCTTTCAGGGCTCGACCAGGGTTCCCAACGGAAGTTCTTGAAGGGATTGATTCAGAGTTTTATCGAGAGGTTTTCAAGCGATCAACCGAGAGTCAAGACTCTCGGTTGATCGGCTTTAAAAAAGAGCCCTGTCTCGACTGGGATCTTTTTTAAAGCGTTGAAAATAGGATCTCAATTGAAGTTTTTATGGGATTAATCAAGAATCTCGCCGGGCCCTTTATGGAGGAGATTTTCAAGGGGTCGCGGCGGAATTTTTTCAAGTGATTGCTTAATGGCGTCACTTAGGTTCCTTGAACGGATTGACCACGAGTCTCTCCGAGGTTTCCTTAAGGGATTGAACAAGAGTCTGTACGAGAGTTTTTCAAGGGATTGATCATGTCTTTCGTCGAGATATTGGAAGAGTTCTACCAGGGCTGTCGACGTAAGTTTTTGAAGAGATCTATCCTCTCTCAAGAACAACCAACCACAACGAATAATCCCTTGATTATAAAAAAAAATATTGCTGAACATCCTGTTTTCCAAAAAAAAGTGAAATCCGTGGGAAAATACTTTATAAAAGTAAAAAAAGGACGCTAAGTATTAAAAAAGTGCAACCGCAGTTGGAAAATTATGACTCACATATCTATATATTACTTTGTATAAAAATTTCTCCATCATTAAAGTTTTGATAAATATTGCCCTTTCCAAAAAGAAGGGAAATCCGTGGAAAAATACTCCAGAAAAGTAAAAAAGGAACGCCAACTATTAAAAAATCGCAACTTCAGTTGAAAAATAACGACCCAATTTTTTCTTGATATTACTTTGCAATGTAACACTTTTGATTTACTAAATTTATGTATTTTATTTTTCCTTCACTGCAAACCATCTTTTGACCTTCATAAAAATCTTATCAAAAAGTGTCGAACTCAATTGAGACAAAAAAAAATGAAATCATTGTGCCGTAGCCAAGAGCTCATAAATGAATGACTAAATTTCATAGACGAAGGTACGCCCTTAACATATTCGGGTCAAGGGTTTCTCCCCTACAAGGGCACAAGGGCACGCGAACACGTACACGTACTTCCCGGACGAATTCACTGCAAAGATTATACAAAAACTTGGCCTGCATGGTTTTCAAAAATAATTTCGGCGAAGGAATTCCTCATCCATGTTTACACGAGTAAACATGGATGAGGAATTCCCCACCACTCTCTCAGTGGCGTCCCCAGTACGAACTGGGGACAGAGACAACATGGCAAATTTTCCCTCATCTCAGCCTCGCGCGCCGCGCGCGCTTGGTTACAACTTGTCCTGAAAACAGCGCGTTCGTCGTTGACTATCCTCCCTCGGTGCATAGGATACTTTGCAGCAGGGTGTTCAATGGGCGATATTTCATTGGGGGCCGAGTTTGCGAAATTCAACTAGAAAATACTGTCGTTTTTCCAGTATAGTTTGTCTTTGAGGGGGGAGCCTCCTTTAGAGGCTTCACAAAATCGATTTTTTCAAGGATTTTTTTGGAAGGAAAGAAATATCCGATTGAAACGAAACTTTCGGTTTTATTCTTATATATTTCATCAGTCTTCTCAAATTTTTTCATCAAGTCATATGTCATTTTATGCCCAATACAAGCATTTCGCCGAGGCGTCTCGAGGGTGCATTTGTCGTGCGGCGGGAAAGGTGCCGGTCGCAATTTCCATCTGAAACAAAGAACCCGAATTTTTTTTTTCAATAGTATAGCTCCTAGTTGAACCAATAAAATTTATCAAAAAGTGAAAAATTCAACAATTTTTCGCGAATTGAAATGAAAATGCATTTCTTGTTAAAAAAAAATTCATTTTAGATCTTAACTTTCTTAAGGTTTTTTAGGTTCGACTAGATGAGAATTTAATCCCGAATAGAATGCATTTCGTTCTATTTCGATGGGACGTTTAGTTATTTCCCGATCTTTCCCGCTAATTAGGAAAAATCGTAAAAATGAAAAACCGAGAAATCGTGCGTCAGTTTTCGTACATAAAGAATCGTATTTTCTCCAACTTACCGCATTAATATGCTAATCAGCGATTCTTGGTCCATAGACTCTTCAAAGAACTATACAACTAGCCAAAAATCCCCTCCCGGGGAAAAAAGCTTGGACAAGTACATTTGTTGGTGATCCCCATTTCCATTTGTTTTCACAGAAAAATCTGATCCCCCCTTGAAAAAAATTGGAAACGCCAACAAGATAAAGAATTTAAGAAAACACAAAAAAAAAAAAATTCAAGAAGATTGAGAAAAATGCAAGAAATGTGAGAATGGTAGAAAAAAATTAATGGTATTCGCTCAGCATAAAAAATTCTGATATCTATAAAAGGACAAGTATTCCCTGTCTGAAAATCATGTTGATGTTCGAAAATCAATTAACGAGAAAAAAGAAAATCTTCCAAAAAGACACGTCTCAAAAAAAGGAACCCCTAAATACAAAATGGCGAATCGACAGAAAAACTACTTCATAAAAAAATACAAAACTAAAGTTTGCCATCATATGTTGAGCGTATGCGCACAGAGTACTTGGCCGGCCCGAAATTTTTTGTATTAGCTTCCGCTATTTATACATAGGTAGAACAACTCGGTTGTATTCATGAGAAAAATGATAAGCGTTACATAAATGTCACTGAACGTTATACATTCAAATGAATTAGTACAAATTCAAAGTTTTCTCTCAATTTGATATACAATTGATTAATTAAATCATTTGCGCAATATCTTACACAAGTATGGATACGTATAAAAATAATAACTGATCACTAATTAAGGTGGAGCTAAACATTATATCAAATGACCCATAATGCGTCGATGAAAATTGCACTTCTAGCAATTTTTTGTATTACTAGCTTGAAATATAAATCGTTTTAGGAGAGAACCTTGATTGACTCGCGGTTTTCGCCAAGCTTTCGCGTGTCTTTTCTAAGAAGATTTCTGAAACCAAATAATTACGTTATGCCAAGATTAACCAAGCTGAGCACTTTAATTCAAAATTTCGGGCCGGCCAAGTACTCTGTGCGCATACGCTCAACATATGATGGCAAACTTTAGTTTTGTATTTTTTTATGAAGTTTTTCTGTCGATTCGCCATTTTGTATTTAGGGGTTCCTTTTTTTGAGACGTGTCTTTTTGGAAGATTTTCTTTTTTCTCGTTAATTGATTTTCGAACATCAACATGATTTTCAGACAGGGAATACTTGTCCTTTTATAGATATCAGAATTTTTTATGCTGAGCGAATACCATTAATTTTTTTCTACCATTCTCACATTTCTTGCATTTTTCTCAATCTTCTTGAATTTTTTTTTTTTGTGTTTTTTTAAATTCTTTATCTTGTTGGCGTTTCCAATTTTTTTCAAGGGGGGATCAGATTTTTCTGTGAAAACAAATGGAAATGGGGATCACCAACAAATGTACTTGTCCAAGCTTTTTTCCCCGGGAGGGGATTTTTGGCTAGGATATCACTTATTTTTTCTGATTGAAAGTCTCCATTTTCTTCAGTCCGGTGGGAATAATTTGATGATTTTTCCCTAGAAGTGTACTCTGTGAAGCTCATTTTAAGCAAAGAATCATGTCTCTATCTCAATTTTTCACCGATACATGATTTTGGCCCATTTTCTGCTTGAAAATGACGATTTTTCATAAATTTTCGAACGAAATTCGCTCTTCTCCGAGCAACGATGGTAAAATCATGTTTTTGTCCACATAGTTTGTTGAGCTGGAAGGAAACGTCAACGCACGCTATAATCTTAATTTTTCTTGGGAATTGTATTTTTGCCTTGCCACCATCAGCTTACAAAAAAACGAAATTTTTACATCACTTAGGAGCGAAGAATTTATTTGTTTGGCTTCATGAACATAAAATGCTGATTTTTTCCCTAGAAGTATACTCTGTGGACCTTGATTCAAGCCCAGAATTATGTCTCTATCCGAATTTTTCATCGAAAAATGATTTTTTGCCCATTACCATGATTTCAGCTTGAAAATGACGATTTGTCGACAATTTTCAAACGAAAATCGCGCTTTTCCGAGTAAAAATCGTATAATTTATGATTTTTTTCCCAGCCACTCGGTTTGATACGCTGGAACAAAGAGGGAAGACGTGCCAAAGTCTCAATTTATCGCGAGAATTAAATTTTCGACTTTTGACCACGAGTTGGAAAAAATCAATATTTTAGCATGAAGTTGTCGCCAAGAATTTATCTTCTTGGCTCCATAAGAAAAAAATGCTGATTTTTTCCCTGCAACTAGACTCTGTGGAGCTCAATTCAAGCCAAGAATTATGTTTCTATCTCAATTTTTAATCTAGAAATGATTTTTTGCCCATTACCATGATTTGAGCTTGAAAATGACGATTTTTCGACAATTTTCAAACGAAAATCGCTCGAAAACGAAACGTGAACGCGTATGAGAATGGTATTTTGGCCTTTTCACCATCAGCTTGCAAAAAAAACGAAATTTTTACATCACTTAGGAGCGAAGAATTTATTTGTTTGGCTTCATGAACATAAAATGCTGATTTTTTCCCTAGAAGTATACTCTGTGGACCTTGATTCAAGCCCAGAATTATGTCTCTATCCGAATTTTTCATCGAAAAATGATTTTTTGCCCATTACCATGATTTTTGCTTGAAAAGGACGATTTTTCGACAATTTTCAAACGAAAATCGCGCTTTTCCGAGTAAAAATCGTATAAATTATGATTTTTTTTTCCAGCCACTCGGTTGGATACACTGAAATGAAGAGGAAACACGTGCCAAAGTCTTAATTTATCGCGAGAATTAAATTTTCGACTTTTGACCACGAGTTGGAAAAAATCAATATTTTAGCATGAAGTTGTCGCCAAGAATTTATCTTCTTGGCTCCATGAGAAAAAAATGCTGATTTTTTCCCTGTAACTAGACCCTGTGGAGCTCAATTCGAGCCTAGAATTATGTCTTTATTTCAATTTTTCATCGAGAAATAATTTTTTGACCATTACCATGATTTTAGCTTGAAAATGACGATTTTTCGACAGTTTTCAAACAAAAACCGCTCTTCTCCGAGCCAAAATGGTAAAATTATAATTTTTTTTCCAGCCACTCGGTTTGATACGCTGAAACATAGGGGAAACACGTGCCAAAGTCTCAATATATCGCGAGAATTCAATTTTCGACTTTTGACCACGAGTTGGAAAAAATCAATATTTTAGCATGAAGTTGTCGCCAAGAATTTATCTTCTTGGCTCCATGAAAAATAAATGCTAATTCTTTCGCTGCAACTAGACCCTGTGGAGCTCAATTCAAGCCTAGAATTATGTCTCTATTTCAATTTTTCATCGAGAAATGATTTTTTGCCCATTACCATGATTTTAGCTTGAAAATGACGATTTTTCGACAGTTTTCAAACAAAAATCGCTCTTCTCCGAGCCAAAATGGTAAAATTATGATTTTTTTTCCAGCCACTCGGTTCGATACGCTGAAACAAAGAGGGAACACGTGCTAAAGTCTCAGTTTATCGCGAGAATCAAATTTTCGACTTTTGACCACGAGTTGAAAAAAATCAATATTTTAGCATGAAGTTGTCGCCAAGAATTTATCTTCTTGGCTCCATGAAAAATAAATGCTGATTTTTTCCCTGCAACTAGACCCTGTGGAGCTCAATTCAAGCCCAGAATTATGTCTCTATCTCAATTTTTCATCGAGAAATGATTTTTTGCCCATTACCATGATTTTAGCTTGAAAATGACGATTTTTCGACAATTTTCAAACGAAAATCGCTCTTCTCCGAGCCAAAATGGTAAAATTATGATTTTTTCCAGCTACTCGGTTTGATACGCTGAAACGAAGAGGAAACACGTTCCAAAGTCCCAATTCATCGCGAAAATTCAGTTTTCGACTTTTGACCACGAGTTGGAAAAAATCAATATTTTAGCATGAAGTTGTAGTGAAGAATTTTTTTCTTTGGCTCCATGAGAATTTTGGCAGAAAGGAACAAATGCACAATTTTTTCTTGTGGCCCAGCAACATGATTTTTATGTCACTGAGCCCTCGCAGCGACAAGATTTTTATGTCACTGAGCCTTCGCAGCGACAAGATTTTTATGTCACGGAGCCCTCGCAGCAACAAGATTTTGATTTGCCTTAGCGACAAAATTTTCATGTTGCTCAGCGATAAGATTTTCATGTCGCTCAGCGACAAGATTTTTATGTCACTGAGCCCTCGCAGCGACAAGATTTTCATTTGCCTCAGCGACAAGATTTTTATGTCACTGAACTCTCGCAGCGACAAGATTTTCATTTGCCTTTGCAAAAAGATTTTCATTTGTCTTAGCGACAAGATTTTTGTTTCGCTGAGAGATATTATTGCTCAGCGATTAATCTTCATGTGGCTCAGCGACAAGATCTTGATGTCACTGAGAGTTATCCGGAGCTATTAGATAACTTGCAGCGACAAGATTTTCATGCGCCTCTGCGACATGATTTTTATGTAGCTCGAATCAGCGACAAGATTTTTTTATATCGCTGAGAATTATTATGTATAAGTCATGCTGTAAATGAATAAAATGGTGGGAGTAGGAAAGGGTCAAAAGATGTGGAGCATACATTCATTCATGAAGCATATTCTCTCGTCATCGGAGCATGTCGGTAATACAACAGTTGAAAATTCGAAATTGTGAGGTTATGACGAGCTGTCAAAGCTGTATCACAGCATTCGTTCAGACTCGGTTACGAAAAACCAGCAACACATTCTTCTCCCATAACCTTGCATCCTCAAGAAAATAAATGGTTAGCCAACGTTCGTTGTTCGACAAGGAACAATTGTAACAGTTATTTTCTCGAAAATATCAAGGGCGGAAAAGAAAAATATGAACTCATTTCAGCTATCTCTCTCTCTCACATTCACGTCAAAATGGCCCTTCGAAATATCAGCTGACATTTTTCGCTCGCTCGTCTGCACTGTCGTGTGCACACGTCGGATCCATTGGAATCATCGCAGCCTCGACCAATCAGAAATTTCGCAGCCCGGGATTGGCTAAGATGGGCGCAGAGACCCCTTTGAATGTGTTGTCGGGCGGCCATGTACAGACACGTCAAATCCTTCGATGTAGCGTGGTTCTGACGCAGGCTGAGATAGGACTAAGCCCGTGCAAAGTTTTTTCTCAGCAATTACTTAATCAATCGTATCGAATTTGGGCTCTATCGAAAGGGTATCGCGTAATTAGTCTCCATGTCAATTTTCAGGTCGCTAGACGACTCCTGGGCTTTACAGTTAGCTGAAATGTCATCGAAAATTTTTTTCCCACCACCGCGAATCGTTTTACTACGAGAAAGTATAGACTCGGCGAGCGCTCGGGTCAAGCAGACGACGCACAGCTGTTTTCAAATGTACTTGTCCCGAGACTCTGCCGAGTCTCTTGATAGATCACAAAACGTACAATAGATCGAGGGGTGAAGCGCGCGCGCCGCGAGCGATCTCGCTCGTATACCTTCTGTAACTCCGAAAATATTTCGAATTTGCGTCTGAAATTTTAGGGACACATTTTTGGATAGTTTGGGAATACATTTGTGCAAAAAAAATGGATTTTTTGAAGCGCCTAAAGCTTGCCCCCCCCTTAATGCAAACTGACAAATGCTATGTAAAAATGAAAATTCTTCTTTCATAGACGAAAATGAGATGATTATTAATCTTGTTGGTACATTCGATTATTTTTTGTCTTCCCGAAATTATTTTTGAAAACCATGCACGCCAAGTTTTTGTATAATCTTTGCAGTGAATTCGTCCGGGAAGTACGTGTACGTGTTCGCGTGCCCTTGTGCCCTTGTAGTGGAGAAACCCTTGAACCGAATGTGTTAAGGGCGTACCTTCGTCTATGAAATTTAGTCATTCATTTATGAGCTCTTGGCTACGGCACAATGATTTCATTTTTTTTTGTCTCAATTAAGTTTGACACTTTTTGATAAGATTTTTATGAAGGTCAAAAGATGGTTTGCAGTGAAGGAAAAATAAAATACATAAATTTAGTAAATCAAAAGTTTCTTTTATAATAAACACTTAAACGTTTGGTTCGATAAATTTTAATCTTTGATTACATTTTAATTATTCTATTGGGAAACTATTAAGAAATATCGCATAAAGTAATTGAAATAAATAAAGTCTAAACTTTTGAAACAAAATAAACGAATTTCTATAAAAACACAACCGATTTTTGTTATTAATATGCACGCGGAGAATGAACCGCAATCAATGTCTGCAACTATGCCGACTTCAATGCTAATCTGTCACTTGTATCATTCAGTCAAATAGTGACATAATCAAAATATCCTGCAGCTGTAACACGTTATCACCGAAAAAATAAATTCAAGAGTTGTAGAAGTGAACGAGATTAACATCGTGGAAATGACCTAAAACCTTACATTCGAATCAGATTACTACTGAGAATATGAGAAATAATTTACTTCTTGATTGCTCTCTCTAACTCCGGAGATTCTATCTTATAATTTCCCAGATAAGTATTGTAAATACTCATTTATTTATTAGATTATTTTCTCACGATTTGTTGAGCTTCAAATCGTTCTGTTAAATATATCAAGAGACTCGGCAGAGTCTCGGGACAAGTACATTTGAAAACAGCTGTGCGTCGTCTGCTTGTCCCGAGCGCTCACTGAGTCTATACTTTCTCGTAGTAAAACGATTCGTGGTGGTGGGAAAAAAAATTCCGATGACATTTCAGCTAACTGTAAAGCCCAGGAGTCGTCTAGCGACCTGAAAATTGACACGGAGACTAATTACGCGATACCCTTTCGATAGAGCCCAAATTCGATACGATTGATTAAGTAATTGCTGAGAAAATACTTTGCACGGGCTTAGTCCTATCTCAGCCTGCGTCAGAACCACGCTACATCGAAGGATTTGACGTGTCTGTACATGACCGCTCGACAACACATTCAAAGGGGTCTCTGCGCCCATCTTAGCCAATCCCGGGCTGCGAAATTCCTGATTGGTCGAGGCTGCGATGATTCCAATGGATCCGTCGTGTGCACACGATAGTGCAGACGAGCGAGCGAAAAATGTCAGCTGATATTTCGGAGGGCCATTTTGACGTGAATGTGAGAGAGAGAGATAGCTGAAATAAGTTCGTATTTTTCTTTTCCGCCCTTGATATTTTCGAGAAAATAACTGTTACAATTGTTCCTTGTCGAACAACGAACGTTGGCTAACCATTTATTTTCTTGAGGATGCAAGGTTATGGGAGAAGAATGTGTTGCTGGTTTTTCGTTACCGAGTCTGAACGAATGCTGTGATACAGCTTTGACAGCTCGTCATAACCTCACAATTTCGAATTTTCAACTGTTATATTACCGACATGCTCCGATGACGAGAGAATATGCTTCATGAATGAATATGCTCCACATCTTTTGACCCTTTCCTACTCCCACCATTTCATTCATTTAAAACATGACTTATACATAATAATTCTCAGCGATATAAAAAAATCTTGTCGCTGATCCGAGCGACATAAAAATCTTGTCGCAGAGGCGCATGAAAATCTTGTCGCTGCAAGTTATCTAATAGCTCCGGATAACTCTCAGTGACATCAAGATCTTGTCGCCGAGCCACATGAAGATTAATCGCTGAGCAATAATATCTCTCAGCGAAACAAAAATCTTGTCGCTAAGACAAATGAAAATCTTTTTGCAAAGGCAAATGAAAAGCTTGTCGCTGCGAGGGTTCAGTGACATGAAAATCTTGTCGCTGAGGCAAATGAAAATCTTGTCGCTGCGAGGGCTCAGTGACATAAAAATCTTGTCGCTGAGCGACATGAAAATCTTATCGCTGAGCAACATGAAAATCTTGTCGCTAAGGCAAATCAAAATCTTTTTGCTGCGAGGGCTCCGTGACATAAAAATCTTGTCGCTGCGAAGGCTCAGTGACATAAAAATCTTATCGCTGCGAGGGCTCAGTGACATAAAAATCATGTCGCTGGGCCACAAGAAAAAATTGTACATTTTTTCCTTTCTGCCAAAATTCTCATGGAGCTGTTGTGCCCGTGCAAACCGTCACGTGGGGACGAGTTTGGTTGGGACTGATTTGTTCGGGATGTTGCCAAGGTTGAGTTAAACTCCAACTCAATACTGTCAGTTTTAACTCTAAGTTTATTGTGAAGGGTTTATTACAATCGGGCTAATTGCCTCGAGACCAATGACGTTATAATATCTGATCGCAGAGTGCTCGGATCGCAGACTCTGGATTGCAGACTGGATAGCAGACTGGTTGATTTGGGCGTTGCTTTCCCTTTTTATGAAGTTGGGGGTTTTACAATTATTTGTGGAGGTGGTATTAATTGGAGGTGGTAATTAATGGTGGTGGGCAGTCGATCGTCCGATGCCTTGGGGTTATTGTACAGGTGCATCGCGACGGTCGATGCTGAGTTTGATCGTCAGCGTTTTGATATGGCCTCGAAGTTGGAGCGAAGTCCACTCAACTTGCTGAGGGATGCGTTTTTGAAGCGGCGCGTGCACGACAGGTCGCTAAACTGTGCTGACGATAAATGTACTGTTGTACATTTATTTTTAAGGAATTTGGTTGCGCTCGGGGCACAACAATCCTCCCCCCTTGGGAAGACGAAACTTCGTTTCGACTCTTTATGTGTAGCAACTAAATTCTTTTAAATTTTTTGTGTCTCAAGGCTTACAATTTTTGCTTGTTTACAGTGTTTTTTGGGTTTTTCCTTTTTTTTTTTTTGATTAATAAATTTCTTCTTCGATAAACAATTTACAGTGTGTCAGTGTTAATCGATTTTTCGTTGTTTGTTATCGTTTTGTTTGGAGTACCGTATGTTAATTTTACGATTAGTATTCCAACTTTAAAATTTGAGTTGTGTGCTGGAAAAACATTATTATTTTCACTTGAATATTTTCAACTTATATGGTTAATTGCTAATCGGCAGTAGTGACGGAACATTTCCCGTCCAAAACCAGTATTCTTTGTATCGACGATTGTTGTAAACGCGATTTTGTCGTTTTTTTTTTTTTTTTACATTTTATAGTGGGCGTTTCACTTGTTTGTACTACGTAAAGTCATTTATCAATTTTTTCTAGGGTTAATGATACTTTTTTTTTTTAAATAATTTTCACTTTGTGTACATTTGTATTTCCTGGCTTTCTGCCTAAATAAGGATAGTTTGCAAGGGACGGTTTCTCCTAAACTTGCATTGCATATTTCGATACCCGATTTCTATCGTTTTTCATTCTTTAATTTTATCTTTCTATAAATTTTAACGATTTTCGTTTGACAAAAGACAATTTTTGTTTTCTTTGTTCATTGAAAGTATTTTTTTCCGTTGCTTTTAGTAACTGAAATCTGTTTCTATTCATTGTTGTGGATAACGAGTAGACTTTATTTGTTGCGAATTTCGTATTTTCGGCTAATGGGACTTTTTTTTTTTTTTACTACGATAATTATTTGTCTTTTGACTTCGATATGAGCCTAGTACGGTTGATTTGAGCTTGTCTCTATCTTTTTTATGGTTTTGTCAGGGTGCTCATGTCTGGATTAGTTTATTTTTTAGCGTAGGTTAACTGTTGATTTGAAAATTTGTTACGTTCTCTTTTCGTACTTTTTTGTTCAAGAATATTTTTCTTCAATATTTTTATTTATTTCGCTCTCAATTTCTATTATATTGTGTGAACTTCTTCGCATGTGGGTGTTCGCTGCGAGGAGCGTCGTGGTAATTCGAAGTTGCATTTTTCGCTGATGAATTTTTTTTGTTCTGTCCTTTTCTTTTTCATCGGAGCTTCTTGTGAGGCGGTGTCTATTGCGGGTAATGCCCGCAGTGTCGTGGCCTTGAGTGGCCTTTTCCGTCCTCGTTGTTGGGTCGAGTTGACATTCTCGGCCTGATTCAGCATTATTGTATGCAGAATATTTTACTTCGTCCGACTGATCTGATATTTCAGGAATATTGGACAGTGGATGTGAGTTTCCTTCCATGGCTTTGTTGAATTTTCGGAAATCCTTTTTTCGAATTGTTATTTCTTTATTGTCGCCCTTTTTTGGATCGTTTTGTAATGGGGGCTTCCATGGACTTGGACGTTTAATTTTGTCCTTGAGCATTTGTTTTGCTCGACTCGTCATTTTTGTTTTGCGAGTCTTTGGCAATTGACGTCGCCTAACGTTCGATGATGCGGCGCCTTCCTCCGTGTGTATACGGTGATTCATAAAGTGCTCGGATCCGTGTATTTTTTCCTCGAGATGGGATATGTCGGATTTTTCTTTGATGGATTCCTGGAGAAATCCTATTTTCTTTTCAAGGAATGGTGCTTGACTTAGAAGCACTTTCCAATGGTGTGCCCGTTTGCTTGTAGCGTTAATTTTTGGGGCATTTTCCTCTTGTGTTGAAGCTGTATTTGGCCTTTTTCCAAACTTTTCGATTTTCACGGTCGGTCTTTTTTCGTTGACTCCTTGTTTCCGTGCGCTGTCGATTACGACTGGACGTGTGTGTCCTTGTGAGGCGATGATTTCACCTATCGTCATTATTGGCGATTTTTCTTTGGCAGCTACGCGGCCTACGTTCATTTTCTTGGGTCTAGCGTAGTGTAAGCTTTCGGAATGGGGTGGCAATTTCAGTTTTCCCCTTCCGTTGATCAGTGGTTGAGTGTGTCCGTAAATCTTGATGTGACGGCCACCTAGTATGTCCACGTTGTGCCTTTTGATGAAGTCCATGCCCAGAACTCCGTCGGTGTTGATTCCGATCGCGTCGTTGATGACGTAGAATCCGTGGCGGACGTTGATTGCTGGCGTTTCCAACACCAGTTCCACTTTGCATAATGCGTGGAAAATTTTTCCTCCAATCCCTTTCAGCTCGATCGTCTCGTCGATGGCTTCTGTGTCGGGGTGGATGGCACTTTTCTTTATCAGGCAGCATTGTGCTCCTGTATCAATTTTTAATGTGAGAACTTTCTCTTTTGCCTGCGATGATGCGATGTAGAAATCGCTTGCCGAATTTTCGGGCTTTATTGCGTGTATTTGTACGCTTGCATGGGTGACGTGCGACCCATCAGTTTTGAGCTGACCTGTAGCTCGCTGCTCGGAAATACTGCTGACGGTGAAGTTTTGGTCAGCCTCGATGGAGTTGACCGTGAATGACCCTACTGTTGGCTTCTGGTCGTTTGCATTTTTTTCTTCACCTGTCGAAGCGCTGGAACCGTTGTTGCTGTTGTTACGGTTGTTGTTGCCTTCGAAATTTTCTTGGTTTTGTCCGGAAAATCGTCGGTCGTGATTCTGATGTTGTCCCGAATCGTGTTGATTACGATTTCGTTGCCTCAGCCTACTGTGGCAATCTTTCCAGAGATGGTCGGATTTCTTGCAATAATTGCAGGTTATTGAACCGATCCTACCTGTGGGAACTGGTAAATGATATCGTCTGTCTGACGAATTTGAGCTTTGACATCCTGTTGTCGAATGGTCAGGTTTTTTGCACGTTTCGCGAAATTCGTGACGCCTCTCAGAGTGCGTCCGTTTTGCTACTGACTCGTAGCCTTGCAGGATTATTTCTTCGTTTTGGGCTCCTTTTATTGCTGCATTTAAGTTTGGATACCCTTTTGATTTTACGAGAATTTGGTACTCTTTTTTGAGTCCTCTTTCAAAATTATATAACGCCATTTTCTTTACGTAGCGTTCTACCGCGAGTTTATCTTCTAATGACGGTTCGTTTTCTATGCTCGCTTCTATTAATTCCATTGTAAGAATGTGCAGTCTTTTGCCAAAATCGGCTATACTTTCATTGAATTTTTGTTTGCACGTATGCATTTCTACTTGTAGAGCTTCTACCGTTCTTTTTATCCCGTATTGTTCCGTTATGTGTCCTCTAAATGCTTCGTATGATTCTATCGTTTTGTATCGAACGTCTTCCCGTGCGTCGTCTGTTAGTTTTGTTGCCAGTACAATTTTTAATAGAATTGATTTGTCGCTGTCGTCTACTAGGCTATGGGCTAGTTCGTACGCGTCTAGCAAGCTTTTCGCTCGTCTAGGATTTTCGCCATCAAATGTGGGAATGATTGCTCGAGCCTCACTGAGGGGCATGCCTCTGGACCTTCTTAGAGGCGTGAGAGGAGCATCGTTTGTGCCGCCCGTGACACTATTGTGTGTGTCGTCTATGATTAGGGTTTCCGGCATCGTAACGTTATGATTTTAAATAATAAACAAAAATAGATCTGGCAAATTTGTATTATGGAAGCTATTGGTTTCTTCCGCGTCTCGAAAAGATTTTTCCGACTCGTGAGTGCGTGAGTCTTGTTTAAGGTATCTTTGCTTCGATTACGTTGAATCTTTTTGACTGACTGGGGATTTTCTTTCTCGGGGGAACGTGTAAAAGAGATTTCGCTTGAGGAATGAGTCTAGGGATCGAGATAATGAGTGTACGCCTGGTAATTTCAAACGGTTTACAAACTCGTATATAGTTCGTTCGCTATTTTCGCGACTGGTTTTGGCGGGTTACAAGAGAAATTGTTCCGTCACTTACAATACGATGATCTGGTTGATCTGCATGCTGCTGATCCTGTTGATCCGCTAGCTAGGTTCCTCTCGAATCTGGTGAATCTGCTGGGTCGATTGGTCCGCTCTTCCGGGACGGTTGTCGTTTTCCGGGTGTCGAATTGAACTGCTCTTGGGCTGTTGTCCTTGTTCGGCTGGTTCTCGGATACTTGAATGATGTCGTCCTTCTTTTGGCGTTGTGTAAAATTTCCTTTTCACCTCAGAGTCGTAGTCGAGTTCTTGAGTTGCGGCAATCCCACCAGAGATGGTCGGATTTCTTGGCAATCCCACCGCTGCCACCAATGTTGTGCCCGTGCAAACCGTCACGTGGGGACGAGTTTGGTTGGGACTGATTTGTTCGGGATGTTGCCAAGGTTGAGTTAAACTCCAACTCAATACTGTCAGTTTTAACTCTAAGTTTATTGTGAAGGGTTTATTACAATCGGGCTAATTGCCTCGAGACCAATGACGTTATAATATCTGATCGCAGAGTGCTCGGATCGCAGACTCTGGATTGCAGACTGGATAGCAGACTGGTTGATTTGGGCGTTGCTTTCCCTTTTTATGAAGTTAGGGGTTTTACAATTATTTGTGGAGGTGGTATTAATTGGAGGTGGTAATTAATGGTGGTGGGCAGTCGATCGTCCGATGCCTTGGGGTTATTGTACAGGTGCATCGCGACGGTCGATGCTGAGTTTGATCGTCAGCGTTTTGATATGGCCTCGAAGTTGGAGCGGAGTCCACTCAACTTGCTGAGGGATGCGTTTTTGAAGCGGCGCGTGCACGACAGGTCGCTAAACTGTGCTGACGATAAATGTACTGTTGTACATTTATTTTTAAGGAATTTGGTTGCGCTCGGGGCACAACAGAGCCAAAGAAAAAAATTCTTCGCTACAACTTCATGCTAAAATATTGATTTTTTCCAACTCGTGGTCAAAAATCGAAAATTGAATTCTCGCGATGGATTGAGACTTTGGAACGTGTTTCCTCTTTGTTTCAGCGTATCAAACCGAGTGGCTGGAAAAAATCATAATTTTACCATTTTGGCTCGGAGAAGAGGGATTTTCGTTTGAAAATTGTCGAAAAATCGTCATTTTCAAGCTAAAATCATGGTAATGGGCAAAAAATAATTTCTCTATGAAAAATTGAGATAGAGACATAATTCTGGGCTTGAATTGAGCTCCGCAAGGTCTAGTTGCAGGGAAAAAATCAGCATTTTCGGCCTCATGGAGCCAAGAAGATAAATTCTTGGCGACTTCATGCTAAAATATTGATTTTTTCCAACTCGTGGTCAAAAGTCGAAAATTTAATTCTCGCGATAAATTGAGACTTTGGCACGTGTTCCCTGTTTGTTTCAGCGTATCAAACCGAGTGGCTGGGAAAAAAAATCATAAATTATAGGATTTTTACTCGGAGAAGCGCGATTTTCGTTTGAAAATTGTCGAAAAATCGTCATTTTCAAGCTGAAATCATGGTAATGGGCAAAAAAATCATTTTTCGATGAAAAATTGGGATAGAGACATAAATCTGGGCTTGAATTGAGCTCCACAGGGTCTAGTTGCTGGGAAAAAATCAGCATTCTATTCTCATGGAACCGAGAAGAAAACTTCTTCGCTACAACTTCATGTTCAAATATTGATTTTTCTAACTCGTGGGAAAAAGTCGAAAATTGAATTCTCGCGATAAATTGAGACTTTGGCACGTGTTTCCTCTTTGTTTCAGCGTATCAAACCGAGTGGCTGGAAAAAAAATCATAATTGTACCATTTTGGCTCGGAGAAGAGCGATTTTTGTTTGAAAACTGTCGAAAAATCGCCATTTTCAAGCTAAAATCATGGTAATGGGCAAAAAATCATTTCTCGATGAAAAATTGAAATAGAGACATAATTCTAGGCTTGAATTGAGCTCCACAGGGTCTAGTTGCAGGGAAAGAATTAGCATTTTTTTTTTCATGGAGCCAAGAAGATAAATTCTTGGCGACAACTTCATGGTAAAATATTGATTTTTTCCAACTCGTGGTCAAAAGTCGAAAATTGAATTCTCGCCATATATTGAGACTTTGGCACGTGTTTCCTCTATGTTTCAGCGTATCAAACCGAGTGGCTGGAAAAAAAATCATAATTTTACCATTTTGGCTCGGAGGAGAGCGATTTTCGTTTGAAAACTGTCGAAAAATCGTCATTTTCAAGCTAAAATCATGGTATTGGGCAAAAAATCGTTTCTCGATGAAAAATTGAGATAGAGACATAATTCTTTGCTTAAAATGAGCTCCACAGAGTACACTTCTAGGGAAAAATCAACAAATTATTTCCACCGGACTGAAAGAATGGAGACTTTCAATCAGAAAAAATAAGTGATATCCTAGCCAAAAATCCCCTCCCGGGGAAAAAAGCTTGGACAAGTACATTTGTTGGTGATCCCCATTTCCATTTGTTTTCACAGAAAAATCTAATCCCCCCCTTGAAAAAAATTGGAAACGCCAACAAAATAAAGAATTTAAGAAAACCCAAAAAAAAAAAAATTCAAGAAGATTGAGAAAAATGCAAGAAATGCGAGAATGGTAGAAAACAATTAATGGTTTTCGCTCAGCATAAAAAATTCTGATATCTATAAAAGGACAAGTATTCCCTGTCTGAAAATCATGTTGATGTTCGAAAATCAATTAACGAGAAAAAATAAAATCTTCCAAAAAGACACGTCTCAAAAAAAGGAACCCCTAAATACAAAATGGCGGATCGACAGAAAAACTACTTCATAAAAAAATACAAAACTAAAGTTTGCCATCATATGTTGAGCGTATGCGCACAGAGTACTTGGCCGGCGCGAAATTTTGAATTAAAGTGCTCAGCTTGGTTAATCTTGGCATAACGTAAGTATTTGGTTCCAGAAATCTTCTTAGAAAAGACACGTGAAAGCTTGGCGAAAATCTGTAGTCAATTAAGGTTCTCTCCTAAAACGATTTATATTCCAAGCTAGTAATACAAAAAATTGCTAGAAGTGCAATTTTTATCGACGCATTACGGGTCATTTGATAATACAAAATTCGTGAGAGAGAAAACGGGAGAGAAATTCGCTTGGCTCAAATGCCCGAAGATGATGAATTGTTCGAGAAAAAAAATCAACGAAAGTCTTCAGGGATTCCGATCTGTAAATCTATAGACAAAAAAACACACACACACACAAAAATTCTCGCGTCAATCCCTCTGTCTCGTGACTAATCACGTTTCCCGTATTATTTTTTGTCCTCGACACAGACAAAAGAATAAAAACTCGTGTGAACGAGATTCGAGAGAATGAGCGAGTTTTAGGATAGCCGAACTCTAGACGTAGCTTTAACTATAAATATAGCGTAGCGATAAAAACGAAGGAGCATAAAAAATCGTTTCCATTGATCGAGAAAACTTAGAAAACTTTTTTTTTTTTTTCATTCTTATTCAATTTTTTTTATCATCAGGCAGATTCTCAGAAGTTGATAAAAAAAAAGACTGTCGTTCGCGAATAATTAACGATTCGCACTGGATAATTTTGATTTTATGTTCGGCGATCCTCGTGAGTCGTGGCGCGTTGGCAAGGTCAAATTTCGCCAGTCCCCGTCTCGACTCGCCGGACTCGCCCAACGCATCACGAATTATTCGTCACAGAAGACAAAAAACGAAAAAGCTGTTAAAAATGAGGCGCAAGCGCACGCTCGTAACGCGTAAAGCGTCTGGGCAAAAAGGACGAAAATCGTTACTACCAGAAATTTTCTTTCGCGACAACTTTCCTCGGGGATCCTCGGATCCGTGATTTCAAGAAAAAAACAGAGATACACCGAAAATAATCGAAAGATAACATCGCGGACGTGTTTTTCTCGTTCGTCGCGTAAAATTCCGATGTTTTTTGTTTATTTTTCGTCCAAAAATCAAAAGGTGCGCTCGCGAAATTATTATAAAACATTCTTCAACATATCTTTGTCGAAAAATGTCGAGAGACGATAAAAATCTCACGATGACAATGACACCAAAACGAATTATTTCGATATACCTATTTACGAACGTCTCGTTTTACCATGTACAACGCTAGTCAAAATTGACTCATTTAACAGATCTTTATCAGTAAAATCGTATGAGAATATCGATTCTTCACGGATTACAAAAATAAATATTTCGGAGTCAGTTTTGTCTTCGGAAACCATAGCCAAAAAAATAGTTGTTGTAAAGATCACGTAGCGACGTAGCCGTCACCCATCATCCTTTACATCTCTAGCCGGGTTTTTGCGCTCCGAACGACGACGCAACATTTGTAGGTTAGGTTTCACGAAAAAGTCAATTGTGCCATTTGACCGCCGGGATTCCATGTACTCCGAATTTGTTTTCACACATTTCATCAATCAATTTAGTAACAATGGAGGATTTTACGCGATGGGCCTATCAAATAGATCTTTACGGAAAAGCCGTCGCCGAAACTACAATAATTTACCTGCCAACGGGATCGGGGAAAACTTACATAGCGATGATGCCACGCTCATAAGAAAATACAGCGATCGAGTGCAGTTGTACGTATTTTATTCGTCGTTTTGCTAGAACTTTTTCATTCATTCGTTATCAAATTTCATTACAATCATCGTGATAATTTGCACGTAAAAGATTTATTTTCGTTGCAATGTTTCCATTTCGTACTTGAGTCTTGCCGCAACGATTGTTTTTTATGATGGTGAAGTTTGCAACGTTGAAATGCAACGAAAAATATTTGAATTTATTGCTGAATCGTTCAATTTTGAATGCCATCCGAAATTTTCAAGCCAATATGCTTTTCGGGTGGCAAAAATCAATTATTCTATCGTCGTAATTACATGCTGCGCTTGAATAATTATTTTTGCTAAAGATTAAAAAAAAATTCGTTGCATTCCAACGATACAAACTTCAGAGTCATTGTTTTTTGTTGTTATCGCATCCATTAAAAAGGGACAAATGTTCTTTCAGGCCTGTGAGCAAAGGCGGTAAACGAATTGTCTTTGCTGTAAATACAGTGGCCCTCGTGTCGCAACAGAGCGAGT
The DNA here is from genome assembly GCA_037043255.1 of Diadegma fenestrale. Lineage (NCBI taxonomy): Eukaryota > Metazoa > Arthropoda > Insecta > Hymenoptera > Ichneumonidae > Diadegma > Diadegma fenestrale. The sequence continues at coordinate 193,593 of CM073311.1, forward strand.
ACATCGCTCGACACACGGGCTTAAGATGTAAAGGATTCTTGGGCGATATGGGTGTCGATTATTGGTCCAAAGTCGAATGGTTTAAGGAGATCGAAGAGAATCAGGTACGTTGCCGCAAATTCCACAATTATTGATCGGCTTTGCAGCAATAATAAGGAATTCAAACCTATCAGAATATTTGTATCGTTGGAATGTAACGAAATTCTTATTCAATACGTGATCAGGATAATAAACTAATTTTTTTTAGTATCCGAACCAAAAATCGGTTGGAAAATTGTAATGGTATTTTCAATCGAACAAACAAGAAATAGAAAATGATGACTGAAGTTTGCAACGTTGGAATGCATCGAAAACATTTAATTTTATTGAACATTCGTTCAATTTTCAATGTCATCCAAATTTTTCGAGCCGATATGCTTTTCGAATGGCAAAAATGGATCATTTTATCATCGTAATTACATTCTGCATTTGAATAATTATTTTTGTCAAAGATAAAAATGAATGTTGTTGCATTTCAACGATGCAAACTTCAGCGTCATAAGTTTTTTTTACTCATTCAACCTGAAACCGTGACCCGGCGTCAAAAACGAGCCCAGGAGACTAAATTCCGCGCCGTTTTGCCTTCGTTCTGCCGTTTTTTCATCGTTTCACTGCATTTTTTACTGATTTTTGGACTTTGAGCTAAATTGTCCCAGACAAGTTGAACGCTTTTTTTTGAATGTTACAGGTGATATGAATTTTTCAAAATTGCGGTCGTTTATGAGCCCTGAGTGGCAGAAAAAATGAAAAAAAGCTTGTGGTCACGCCTGAAACGCTAACGATGGGTCATTCGTGTTAAAATTTGATTTTTTTGAATGAAAAAAATTATCATCCCTTGGCTCAGGGTTCGAAAAAGGCCCATGAATTCTTTGAGATTGGTTCCAAAGTTCTAAGATTGCGAAATAAGCGAAAGAGACGCAGGATTTCTCAAATTTTCAACTTTCTTTCCGTGTTAATTTTCAGCCATGCACGAAAAAAGCAGATTTTGCTCTATTACCGAACCTGACGATATCGAAAAAGATAGAAATTTGTGGTTTCATATCGGTCGTCGACGTCGGGAGTCCAAGCGCAATATTGCGCGACTTGATTTTGCCTCTGCGAACGGAAAAGACTCCGAGTATGCAGGGAGTCTCGTTGGACGAAGATTCCGACAACGAGGACAACAGCGACGAAAATCAGCCTCGTTTTGCGTTTTGTTGCACGGCGCTCTCAAGGTCGAAAATATGGCAGCGCTTTGTTTGTTGAACGACGATTGGTACGGTTTCATATACTCGTGGGCCGATACGAAGAAAAAATCAAACTTGATGCTGACTGTCCTGGACCAAGGCCGCGACGTCGTTCCTTGGCTCGGAAACTTCAGTCACTTGGGCCCGATCGACGGCGTTATCAACAAAACCGGCGAATGCAGTTTTCCCGTTAAACCAGCGGAAAAACGAAGTTACTCGCAAAACGCACCGTCCTGGATTCGACAAGTCGGCCTCCAGTCCAACATCCAAAAAATTCTCAGACACGCCAGAAAGTTGCCGAAAAAAAACTCAAAATTTTTACAAGGTTTTTATTTCACTCATTCTCAAAATTCTCCACACTAAACTCGACCGAGCGTCTCGAAGAATTATTCCATTTTTTTTCCAGGAATTGAACAGACTACGACGCGCTGCCCTGTCCATGGGCTTTGTCGAACTTCTCGAAGGATTGGCATCCATTTTCGAGCGAGGATGCACGCTCCTGCCTCCGAACTTGCATCCCGATTGCACCATCCAAATGGGCCACGTTGCCGAGATGCTCCGCAAGCCTTATTCCCGAGAACTAAAAAATAATATCACGCCAGTAAGGACGAAATTCCATCCAGGCGATCAGTGAGGACGCGGAAAAATAAATTGGTGAGGAAACAAAAATTCTGTCCAGAGCCGAAACTTTATTTTTTTTTTACCGAAACACAAAATTACTTTATTCAGGATCCTTTAAAAGTTCTGTATCAACATTCTTAACACAAAAACTATTTTGTGTTAAGAATTTTTATGGCACTGAAGTTTGCAACGTTGAGGTGCGACGAAAAATACGTTCTTCCATTAATTGTTTGTTTCAATAACAAAAACCATGCAAATTTTTGTGCTTATATTGTTTTTGGATCCTAAAAAAAATCGTTTTAGTGTCCTAACAAAATATTGAATAAGAATTACGAGCTCTGCTCAAGAAAAAACCGAATTTCGTTGCATTCCAACGATGCAAACTTCAGCATGGTCAATTTTTCACTTTTCCAATCTAAACGTGTGAAAATTCAAGTCGCGTCGTTCATGAGTTGCAAAAGAATGTGTGTGAGATTTTTCCTAAAAAATTTCGGCTCTTCTGGCTGTTTGCAAAAAAATCCTCAATACATTTTTCTTCGCAACTCGATTTTTGCAACTTTTTAACGAAACGAGACTTTACACGCGTTTAGATGGAAATTAAATATCTCAAATTCTGATGATGCTAAAGTTTGCAACGTTGGAATGCACCGAAAAATATTTGAATGTATTGATGATTCGTTCAATTTTCAATGTCATCAAAAATTTCCAAGCCAATAAGCTTTTGTAAATCCGGGTTTTAATGGCAAAGACCGGTTTCACGATATTTTAGATAAATATTGTATGAAATTTTGTTTTCGTTGCATTTCAACGATCCAAACTTCAACATCGTCATTTTTCGCCAAATTTGCTCTAATTTTTCAGAGGAACTTTTTGATAGAATTTCCTTTTTGTGTATGCTCCACGATATTTATTTCAATGATGCATGGAATATTTACATCAAAAAGAAAAGAAACGAAGAAAATAGTTTCAGAGTTATTTTTCTGCCCCGAATAACATTCAACCATTTCGTGTTTTTTTTTTTTGTCATTTGAGAATTTAACTCGCGATTGATAGATAGTGAAGAGAATCTTACTGGAAAGGCCATTTCCCTGATAACTTTGGAAAATTGAATCCAATAAATTCTTTCTTCAGGGCCATATGCAACGCGGCGAATTCCCGATAGCGTCTCGAGCACAAACGACGGCCTGCCATGTAAACATTGAAAACAACGTATCGTTCGTGTTTTCTTTCGCGAACATGATAATCCGGGACACTGATGAATAACTATTTTGAAAATTCAAATTGTCAAGAAAATAATGCAGAAACTTCAAAAATTTATGATATTGCATTAAAACAAATAAATAAATTGTTTTCAGGTTCCATTCCGGTCTCGGAGGCGATATTTGCGTGCATGAAATAATGGCCGAGAGCAAACTGTGCTTCCAATTTCCTCAACAGCTTTTGTAAGTTTCGATATTTGTCGTTTGCCCGATTCGTAATACGGAGGAGGCAGGAAAAATAATTGCGATTTTGGGTGTTTTGAAATTTAGGGCAATTTGGATACACGAGGAGAAAGAATTGCTCCAAGAAGTTGCTGGGATGGGAGAACTTCGGGAGCCTTGGCACAACAAACAAGTGCAATTGCTCGACCGTCATTTACATCTCTTGCATCTTTACTCTCAAGCTCGTGAAAATTTGTGCTCGTTCAAGGGTTCGATATGAATTTTTTTCATAATTGAGAGAAAAAATAAATAATTGAGAACGGAAAATGTAATTTTGACGTTTTTTACAGGCAGTTACTTCAAACGATCCTCCCGGAAAACAGACAGAACGCTCGAGTTCGCTCCGGTCAATTTACATCTCCAGAGAATGTGGGTTCACAACGATACTCTCAACAAATGTGGATTCTACGATTTTATCAGCGTCGGAGCGTTCGCGGCTCATTCGCACAAGAGCAAAAATGGTGGTCTCATAAGGTAAACTCAAAAACAATAAACGAGCCAAAATTGGTAAAAATATGGAGAAAATTCTGAAGTTTCATTGGGAAACAACGAAAAATGTTTTTTTAGTCATTTTTTTGATTATTGATGAACTCGTTTCAATTTTTCTAATGAATTCGGTTTTTGAACGGCAAAAAAAACTTTCCCGTCATCGTAGACAAATACTGTATGGAAATTTTTCGCTCTGTTATGAAAAATCACGAATTTTCGTTGCATTTCATCGATGGGGAACTTCAAGGCTGTAAAAAATATTGGAATTAAATTGATTTAAATGATTTTTATTCATTCGGGACACGTTGAAACTTCAAAGCTGTAAAAAATATTGGAATTAAATTGATTTAAATGATTTTTATTCATTCGGGACGTGTTGAAACTTCAAAGCTGTAAAAAATATTGGAATTGAATTGATTTAAATGATTTTTATTCATTCAGGACACGTTGAAACTTCAAGGCTGTAAAAAATATTGGAATTGAATTGATTTAAATGATTTTTATTCATTCGGGACACGTTGAAACTTCAAGGCTGTAAAAAATATTGGAATTAAATTGATTTAAATGATTTTTATTCATTCGGGACACGTTGAAACTTCAAGGCTGTAAAAAATATTGGAGTTAAATTGATTTAAATGATTTTCATTCATTCGGGACATGTTAAAACTTTGCAGGCTGGTTCAAGCCTTGAAAGAGTCTCCGGTCCGTCACGCGAATCTTTACCAAGGATCGTCAAAAATAACAATGGCCCACGACGCGATACAAGCGATAAAACAGCTGCGTCGAGACGTGGTCGAGGCGATGCGTTCGTTGATGAAATTGGCTCGGGACAAGCAGACGAGTGGGATGTTGCCGATTTGCGAGGACATGATATCGAAGACGCGGATATTATTGAGTCTCTGGGATCCGGGTTTGATCGAGGAGGCCTTGACTTTTCTGGAGGAGCACAAAGTCGCAAAAATTCCTGAAGAAGATCAGCCCGAGCGTGGATTCAACGATTCGACAACGTCCTCGATCGCGAGCCAATCGCTCTCGCCCTTTAAACGCATCACGCAGAGGCTCAATTTCGACCTAAAAACTTCGGATTTCGATGATTTCATTTCTCCCGACACTCCCGACTGCGTTCAAGATCTTTGGGTCGAAGGGACCGAGGCGAGCAACAAATTCACGAGCTTGTCTTGCGACTGCGAAATCAATAGTAATTTGTGCATAAACAAACACGAAAATTTCGTCATTTTTCCGGACGTCGACGACGAAACAGACGCAACGACCACGACCAATGAAACCAGCAGCAAAGAAAATAACAACGAAACGTCAAAAGACGAGCCAACCAACGAGGAAGACGAGGACGACGACGATGAAGACGAAGACGATAAAATTCGTGCCAAATTCGACCTCGGTAAACGATTCTTAGATACTCAAAAAATGTGCAATTCTCCTTCCGCTAATTATTACAAACCCACCGATGAACCTGAACCTTGGGACTTGACGCAATTGAATATCGAGGCCAGCGTCATGTGCTTAGTCTCCAAAGTCAAATTTTTATGCGGACGATGCAGCAGCCCAGCCGTTCGCTTGCGCAATAAAAATTCTATCGGACGCTCACAGAGCCTCAAGTGCTATCTCGTCAATGAACGTGCAAACAATTCTCCTCCGGCTGTCGTTACCATTCAACCCAAAAACGATACAATCATTTCCGACGAGTCCAGCAAATTGCTCCTCAAGAGGAATAACGACAGCCCAAACTCGTGGAAACAACAACAACACGCCGCAAGTCCTCCCAGGAGTGATAATCCAATCACCGCTATCACCAAAGCCAAGGAAGGTCAGCCAATTTCAAAAACACACATTTTTATCGTTCTGCTGCATAATTAATGGCAAAAAATCTCTTGAAAACGTTTTTATTTTTTTTCTCATGATTTGCTGCAGTAAATTGAGAAAAATGCAACGTGACGAGCCGTGGATTCCAAAAATCTCTTGAAATCATTTTTACTTTTTATATTCTCACGATTTGCTGCGGTAAATTTCGGAAAATTGAACGTGCCAAGCCGTGGGTTCGAAAAATCTCTTGACATCGTTTTTATATTTCTCCTTCTTACGATTCGCTGCAGTAAATTTTTAAAAATTCAACGTGTCATGCCGTGGATTCCAATAATCTCTTGGAATCGTTTTCATTTTTTATATTCTCATGATTTGCTGCGGTAAATTTAGAAAAATTCCACGTGCCAAGCCGTGAATTCCAAAAATCTCTTGGAATCGTTTTCATTTTTTATCTTCTCACGATTTACTGCGGTAAATTTAGAAAAATTCCACGTGTCAAGCCGTGGATAAGAAAAATCTCTTGAAATCATTTTCATGTTTTATATTCTCATGATTTGCTGCGGTAAATTCAGAAAAATTGAACGTGCCAAGCCGTGGATTCCAAAAATCTCTTGGAATCGTTTTCATTTTTTATCTTCTCACGATTTGCTGCGGTAAATTTAGAAAAATTCCACGTGTCAAGCCGTGGATAAGAAAAATCTCTTGAAATCGTTTTCATTTTTTAGCTTCTCACGATTTGCTGCGGTAAATTTAGAAAAATTCAACGTGCCAAGCCGTGGATTCCAATAATCTCTTGGAATCGTTTTCATTTTTTATCTTCTCACGATTTGCTGCAGTAAATTTTAGAGAAATTGATCGCGCCAAGCCGTGGATTCGAAAAATCACTTGAAATCATTTTTATTCTTTATATTCTCACGATTTGCTGCGGTAAATTTAGAAAAATTCCACGTGTCAAGCCGTGGATAAGAAAAATCTCTTGAAATCATTTTCATTTTTTATATTCTCATAATTTGCTGCGGTAAATTTTAGAAAAATTGAGCGTGCCAAGCCGTGGATTTGAAAGATCTCATGAAAACTTTTAAAAAAATTCATTTCATGACTCGCTGCAGTAAATTTTTAAAAATTCAACTCTTCAAGCTGTGGATTCGAAAAATCTCTTGAAATCGTTTTTATTTTTCATCTTCTCGCGATTCGCTCGCTGCTAAATTTAGGAAGCTTTAGCGTGCCAAGCCGTGGATTTGAAAAAATCGTTGATTTCGTTTTTATTCTATTTTCTTACAATTCGCTACAGTAAGTGCAAAAATTGCAGTGTGCCAAGCCGTGGATTCGATGATGCGAGTAATCAAGAACAATTCGACGGTGCAAAGAAATAAATTCACCGAAGGCCTGGATTTCGCATCGATCGTTGATTGGACGTGCGAGCTACGGCCTAGTATGAAAAAGTTGCGACAAGCGATGGACGGTCTTTTGAAAACTGCGAGACTCACACATTCGGTATTTCGAGTCCAACAAGATGCCAAGAGAGCTCAACGCGCTTGTAACGTCAGATACCGGCGGGATGTTTGTTTCAGCCAAGCCGTGAGTCGCCAAAATTTCCTCCGTTTTATTACTCAATTTTCAATCACGCAGAACAATTTTTTTCCAATAATTTTGAGGGAAAATTGTCGAATTGTTATTCACGATTTTGCACAATTTTTTTTTCGTTATTATTTTACTAAACGATACCGGAAGCAATAATTGGTTCTTGAGACACGTGCAATTAAAACGATCTCGAAAAAGTATCGTCGCGTTTGTGTATCATTGAAAATTCACACACTTGCGGTTTCGAGCTGGAGTTTTTGTGGAGCTTAACATAAAATATGAAACAAAAGGGTATGAGAAACAAATTCTTATTCGACGGTTCACAGCTGACCGCACTGGTATCCGCTCTCATGGCGAAATTATGGTGCCAGCGTCCAGATCCACTATTTCTCCTTATATTAACGACACTCGGACCTTTGGCGTCCTTCGAATGTCTCCTTAGTTATTATGGAAACGAAATAGACATGTGGGGTGACATGGCTGTTGCTGTTGAGGATATGCACACTGTCACATTCACTCTATGTCGCTGTGGCATCAATTCGAGGTTCGTATCAATACCATTGATGCATTTTATTCCCATAAGTATTTTTCATCTCGCTGTGCCACCGTCCGGCGAGTATTTTGTACAAATTTTCATCGAATTCATTCTAAATTCAAAATATTCCGATTTTTCGAGTGTAAAAAAATTTTTTTTTTACTTTACATTGTTTTTTTCCACCATTTTAACTTTTTTTTCTAAGTTGACTGAAAAAAATAGTTTTTCTCCCCATTCAGGAAGTGTTTTCTGCAAATTTTGATGGAAAAAATTCAAAAATTCGAATCAGTTCGATTTTTCGAGTGTAAAAACTTTTTATTTCGCTAAATTGCAGTTTTTTTTTCAATTTTAACTTCTTTTCGGTAATTTTTTTATTCATCTTCCGCTTATTTTTTGTCTGTGAAAATTATCATGAGAGCCTCAAAGTTGGCGAGGACTGAAAAAAATAGTTTTTTTTCCACACACGGGGAGTGCTTTGTGCAAATTTAACTGGAAAGAATTCAATAATTCGAAATATCTCGATTTTCGAGTGTAAAAACTTTTTTTTTCGCTGAATTGTCGTTTTTTTACGATTTTAACTTCTTTTCGGTAAATTTAATTCAACTTCCGGTATTTTTGTTTTCTGCAAATCATCATGAGAACCTCAAATAGTTTTTTTCCACACAGGGAAATTGTTTTGTGCAAATTTGACTAGAAAGAATTCAAAAATTCGAAATATCTCGATGTTTCCAGTGTAAAAACTTTTTTTTTTGCTAAATTGTAGTTTTTTTACAATTTTAACTTATTTTCGGTAAATTTTATCCAACTTCCGGTATTTTTGTTTGTAAAAATTATCACGAGAGCCTCGAAGTTGGCGAGACGTGGAAAAATGGGTTTTTTTTGTCGATAGAATCCACGAGGGCAAAGATGGGAACATTGCCTCGCAAATTCCACTTCCACGAGTGGTAGGATCTCGTGCTGCTTTGACCGTAATGCTTCCAGTACCTGACGCCATATACTCGTTACTTCCGCTCGTTCCTGCCTCCCGGCAGACCCTCTCGTTCAACGTGACTCCGGTATTTTTCAATATTGGCATTAACGAAAGAGCCACATTGGCCGAAAGCCTCGGAACCATAGGCCCTCAGGAAAAAAGCAATGTTGACAATTTCGATCGACTGAACGAGTATTATTTGCGGTTTAAAAAACTCAACTTGCCCACCGAAACCGGAACAACGAGACGTGAGTCTTTTCTTTTCTTTTTTTTTCCAACCAGTCCCAATTTTCAATACTCTTTTGTGTACGAATTCGTCGAAATCATAATATCGAACAAAACAATACGAAATTATTGTCCAAGTATTGGATACAAAGTTAAAAATTTATTAAAATCGCAACAGACGAGTTTTTTTTCATCAATTCTCGAAATTTTCATTTTATTGGAAAAAAAAAAGATTGCGAAATTATTTTCAAAGTGAATTTTATTGCAAAACAACTCCATCGTTTGGACACAAAGTAAAATTTTCATTAGAATGGCCACAGACAAGTTTTTTTTTAGCCAATTTTGAAAATTTTCATTTTATGGAAAAAAAAATAATGGGAAATTATTTTTGGATTTAATTTTATTGCAAAAAAAACTCCATCGTTTGGACACGAAGTGAAATTTTTATTAGGATGGCCACAGACAAGTTTTTTTAGCCAATTTTCAAAATTTTCATTTTATGGAAAAAAAATAATGAGAAATGATTTTTGGAGTAAATTTTATTGCGAAGCGATTCCATCGTTCGGAGACGGAGTGAAAATTTCATTTGGAATCCCAACAGAAAGATTTTCTTCACTGATTTTCAAAATTTTCGTTTTATTCGAAAAAAATGAGAAATAAAGGAGAAACGATGTTGAATGGTTCGGATTTCAGTTGGGGCGAGATCGCCGATAAATCGTACGCTCGTGGAGATGATAAACGATTTGAGGAGCCAGGTGCACGCGAAAATAGCGAAAAATACGAGCGTATTACAACTGTCTTCGCAAATATGTCGTAGAATGAAGGGTTTGAGGTTCACAAGTTGTAAAAGTGCCAAAGACCGTACAGGAATGTCGTTGACCCTCGAGCAAGTTAATATTCTGGCATCGGAGTATCATCTCTCGGAGCATGAATTTTTGCGTGCATTGGACTGTATGCGCAGGTGAGTTGGCCAATTTGACCCTCGAAAAGTTTGCAGCATTATGTCAGTTGATTGATTCGAAACCGGAGACCGAAGAGCAGATTGTTTCGTCGTTGAGCGAGTTTAAAAAAAAACGATGGGCCAAATGTTTGTTTAAATTTCTTTTCAGCGAGGGTTGCAGACGCGAAAATACATGGAAAAACAAGGGAGTTCGAAAGTACGAGTTCAAGAGTTCAATTTCGTCGTTGCCAAAGCTGTATCGTCCGCCGACAGGGACTTATGGATAAAAAAAAAATCAAGAGAAAGTGATGGGGATCGACGCGTATAGTAACGAAACGACCAAGTACAATTTCCGTCAATAGTTTTCGGGGGATTCCCCTTCGAAGTAAAAAGATGTCACGCGTAATGAAGATTTTTTCATGAATTGAGTTATTCGTTGTTCCGTTTAGATCGAAAAGGACGGAAAAAAATGGTAAAAGTTGTTGAACTTGGTTGAACTTGATGAGATTGATATTGTTTTATTAATCGTCTTGGAATAAATAATTGATACAGGATTTGAATATTTTTCAACAACTGTCCCGCGAGGGGTATCGAGTTTAATGAGAAGAGCGCGCGGCTCATTGCGCTGGAGTTACAGCTGCGCGCAAGGTAACCGAAGGAAACGGGCGCGAGCGAGAGGGACCAGAAAAAAAAACGAGTTTTGGCGGAGAAACGCGGTGGAGAGAGAGAGAGAGAAAGAGAGAGAGAGAGAGAGAGAGAGAGAGAGAGAGAGAGAGAGAGAAAAAATTTTGTTGAAAAAGATCGATATTTTGTTGGATACGCTCAACTAAACGTTTTTTCGAAAAATCACGAAAATTTTGTCATTTCAGCAAAAAACATTCTGGAAAATCTTTTCGGAAAGTAAATTTTTGTCATTCCGATCGTAAATTTTGCTGAAAGTTCCGTTACAAATGAAAAATATTGTCGAAATAACGAAAATTTTGAAATTATCCCAAAATATTTAGTTCGCTGTATTCAACAAATTATCCACGTTTTTTGACAAAATTGAATTTTCAGTGAGTAGAATTTGGGCCGAAATCCTCGTTTTTTTCAAGCTCCGTCAAATCCGCTGATCGGACCCAAAAATTTTGAGTATTTGACGATCCTTCGCCGCGTAAATGAGCGTAAAAAAAAATGAAACTAAATGTTTTTTCGAGCAGTGTATAAATTACGTAAAAAAAATGAAATTCAAGAGGGGTCAAGCGTCGAGATCACAAAGTTGGCGTGGAATGCCTCGCGCGTGTGTGTGTAAATACAAGCGAAACGGTTTTATGCCCACACGGTTGCGTGTGTGCGAGGGCAGGGCAAGAGGATCGAGAGAGAGGGAGAATGGAGCGCGCACCTGCGGTCAGCCAGGTACTTGAGTGCCGGCAGCCGACCTGCGGTGCACGCTCATTTTTTTCTTTCTTTTTCACCTTTTTTTCTTAATTCTCCTTTTTTTCTCATTCTCTCTTTCGGTTTTGGTGGCTAGCAGCTGCCACCCCGACCTCGAGTTGTCGTCCCCCTTATTCAAGCACCGTTGATGCGCTCCAACGTTATACTTTCCATCTTATTTCCCAACTCCACACATCGCCCATGTTATTCCGTTCCATTAATTCCGTATCCAATTTACTTTTATTTATCGGGGACGAAAAAAAAAATGTCTTTCTCTTATGCAACCGAAACTTTCCAACAATAATTTCTCCCTTTATCGCTTCATTTTTCGACGAAAAATTTGCATAAACGCAAATTCCATTTCTCGATTTACGAATAAAATTCGATTAAATTATTAAAAATGCGTTTTTTTTTGGTAAATTTTTTTTCTTTTGGACAGTCGAATTGACGTTTGCTTTGAATTTTATGTTTCAGTTGAGCACCGTGCAAATTGAGATGAAATCTTGCAAGTGTCAAAACTCGGAGTCGCTGGAAAACAAAAATCGTGTAACGGACGGCGAGAACGGAAGAAGCGAGAGTTATTATCGGCATCAAAGGCACGCCGGACACCGGGTAGACGAACGTTTGGCCAGTCTCGAGCGTAAAATATCGATAGTCGCTCGTAAACGTGCGATCGTTGAGAAGAGAGTCGTGTACGAAAACCAGGATGAATTGAAGCAGAAAATATTGAATTTGGAGAAGAGCCAATTGATGCTGGGGAATCGAGTTGAAAACGTGAGCAAAGAGGCGGAGGAAAAAATAGGTAAGGTTGAGGAATCGATAATCCGAGTGTACGAGTCGCTGGAGAATATCGAAGAGAAATTCGAGAACAACAAGTCCGAGGAGAAACGTGAACTTTCCAAGTTGCAAGTTAACGCTGCGAAAAAATACGCCGAGTTGTCGTTGACGAGGGAAGAGCTCGTGAATTTGCGGCGAACCGTACAAGCGCTTAGCGTTAGTGCATCCAAGTTACAAGAGAAAAGTGATCTCCAGAGAGACAGCATTACGAGCTTGAAATCTTCGTTGGTCAACGTAACGAGAACGAGAGATCTCGAAGCGGCTTCGTCGTCGTCGTCGCTTCTTGGGCTCGAGGGAGCCAGTGGAATAACGAAAGAGCTGGAACGAGCTGAGGACGATTACAGAACGATGATCGAGTCGTTGCCGGCGAATTGCGAGGAGCATCACGACGGCCTGACCATGTTGGCTCCGGGAGGTCAAGCCTTGCCACTTTTGGTTTCTTGTCATCGGGGCTGGATCGTTATCGCTCGACGTATCGATGGCACGGTCGATTTCGACAGGAAATGGAACGAGTACGCGGAAGGTTTTGGCTCGCCGTTGAACGAGCTTTGGCTCGGGAACGAAGCGATTCACAGACTGACCCGAGACAATTGCACCAGGCTGGGCATCGATCTCGTCGATATTTATGGCAATCGGTGGCGCGCCGAGTACCAAAACTTTCGCGTTGACTCCGACGAGACTGGATATCGCATGAGCGTTTCCGGCTATTCCGGCAACGCCACCGATGCCTTTTCCTATCAAAATGGCATGGCCTTCAGCGCCAAGGACAAAGACATGGACACCAGCAGCTCCGACTGCGCAGCCAATTATCGCGGCGGATGGTGGTTCAGCCATTGCCAACACGCAAATCTCAACGGACGATATTCTCTCGGACTCGCATGGTACAGAGCCGACACAAATCAATGGATGGCTGTCGTTTCTGCCGTCATGTCTATTCAACGCAAACAAAACTGTTGATTCCCCCTCCCCAAAAATCCTCAACCCTCATACCGCTAAACCCGAGACTCACCAAGAAAAACTTATTTTTAAGCAGATCTATCGATCGAAAAAACCCACAAATTATCTCCGCGAAAGATTTTTCGATCCTTCTCGACCAAAGTCGCTCGGAAAATTCCAGTTTTCATCAGCTCCGACTGGCCGATGAAAAACTTTGTTCAAACTAGTTTTCACCAGCGAGATCGACCTGTGACTTCACGAACGTCGAGTCAAACTTGCGTCCTGCTCCAAAAATTCAGTCACAACGTCTTTCCACTGGAAATATCGTGTTTCACATCTACAGACTCGATCAATAAGTCTCAGGCAATCTCCGAGTCTTTCAAACACGATTCCAACGACATTGTGTCTCATTTTTTTGGAAAATCGTCAAGCAAAGACTCCAAGATTGCCTGTGATCATTTTTTGACTGTATTTGTTTATTTACTCGCACAGTAATATATTCGAGCCCTAAATCTCTAGGGCTCGTGCAAGCTGAACCAAAGAATTAACATATCGTCGCTCTTGAAGGACTTTTAGTCTCTTCTGTTGTAAATAAAAAAGAAATATATGAAAAATTCAAGTTTTCTTGATTGCGGCCAATATCATAGAAATATTATTACGATTAAATTGATAAATTATAAATATTAATAAATAAAAGAAAAACACTCGTAGAATCTTGAGAAAATGGCGTTTGTTGTTCGCATTTTTATTAACATCTTTCCACACCCGTACAATTATCTCGGAACATTCCTAAGGCCCGCGTTGCCGCTCAGTCAATATTTTGTTTTTCAACTTTTTTATCCCCAATTAAAAACACGAGTTTCTCACTTTGTTTTCAAGTTACTCGTAAATCCATTTCTCCGCCCACGACGACCAGTCAAAAAGTTCCTTCGGCTCGCTCGCCCCGAACCACAAATCTATTTCTTTCTTCGCTGCCTCAACGGAATCTGAACCGTGGATTATGTTACGACCGATCTGCACGCAGTAGTCTCCACGGATCGTGCCCGGCTTGGAATCCTTCGGGTCTGTCTCGCCCAACATCACTCGGCCAGTTTTTACGGCGTTCAGACCTTCCCAGACCTGATGGAATCCGGGAAAATTCGTTTATTACAGGAATCGAATGTGCGGAGTGACGAATTGCGTTTTTTCATCAGTTTATCATGGAATTTGCAAGAATTTTCGGTTTTAGTGTGAAAAATGACGTCATTGATCTTTTTGTCGGTTGAATTTCGAAAAAATTCATTTTTTCGGCATTTTTACGATTGAATGTGGAAAATTTCGGTGAAATTGACTTTTTGGACATTTTGATAAATCGCGCGATCGAGCACGTGCAGAATTGGGGAAAAATTTGACACGGTTGTTTCGATACGGCGGAGGCAAAGGCGTGAAAATAAATGAATTTCGGATTTTTCAGTTTTTGTTTTTTTGCATTGTCGTGATCGTCGATCGTACTCACCATTGGAACGACTGGTTCGGTGCCCATGTATTTAAGAGGATGCAGCAGTCACCTAACCTCACATCGAATTTCCGAAATGAAAATTCTCCGCTGTCGTTTGACTAATCAAAAAAAGGCCCTGTCAGCGGACGCGGAAAAATGGCAAAAATACGCTGACAGGGGCTTTTTTTTATTGATCAAACCGTGTCAAAGATATTCAATTTCGAAAATTGCAGCTATCTCTCTCGCACTCACGGTGGCGAGATAGCAACTGCTCCATCCTCTTTTAACGAGACCAGGGAAGAACGGACGCGCCGACAAATCGGCGTAATGTTTTTTCAACAGCTCTTCCGAAGCCTACGAGAAATATAGAAAAAATGATTTAGAAAACTGTGGCGAAAAATCGACAGATTACGAGCATCCGTAAGACGAAAAAATCGAAAATTTGGTTATCTTACCACAGTCATTTTCATGGCGACGAGCTTGAAGCCTTTTTCCTCGAAACGTTGGATTATTTTACCAACGAGCCCGCGTTGAACGCCATCGGGCTTAATCATAATAAAAGTACGTTCGGTGTTCGACATGTTGTATTAAAATTCTAATGAGTTAACAATGGAATAAAAAAGTGGAAATGCGAGCCGGTGGCAGATGCGAACGAGGTTGCAGGACTCGAGGAAATGAGACGGAAACGGCGAGGTACGAGCGAGCGGAGGAGCGCGTTGGTGTCACGCGCATACGTGTCTCCACGAGCGTATATATATATGTGTATGGAAACAAGCAAAGGGCAATCCGTTCTCAATGCTAAGGGACGTAAGCTCTGGGCAATCCAATAAAAGAGATTTATATTCTGTGCCCAATAAAGTCTCAAGGTCTTTATTAATCGATACATAAGCTGATAAAAATCACATTCGATTGCAATAAGCCGTATTTGTCGAGCGGCAAATTCAAATTTCCCGCATTTTTTCCGAGCGGATAATCTCGAACCCAGAATTACAAAAGCTGCTATATCGCAGGCTCGCGTCGTCAAAAATACTCAGCGGAAAGATTCTAATCTTTCCAGTAGACAAAAATAACCTTGAGCATCTAAACACTCTTTGACTTTTTGTTGCCCATAAATAAAATTACTATCATTAGCTGTTACGAGAGACTTTTGCCTGCTCTTTTGTTCGCCAAGCAGTGTCACACATTGTTACGAAAAAAAGATCGCGCGCGCATCGAGTGGCGGAAAAACGCCGGTGGGGAGTAGAAAAAGAGAAGGGATGATGTTTCGTCTCTCGTCTGCTCTCCTCCTCCTGCCTCCTGCTGCTCGCGACTCGCGATTACTGATCGTCACTTCAAAATGGCGCTGGTAGAAACATCGCGTTCCTCCAGTTTGAGGTGAAAATAAAATTGACGAGAGACGTACTATCTTCTCAAAGTTATCAAAGTGATTACCAACGCAATTAACCTCAATTCTCGTGTCTTTTATAACAACTAATAAGTTTTGTGAAAAAAACCATTGATTTGGGAACGCGGACGATTATTTCGGACTGGAAGTTTCCGCATTACACATATATATAGATATCTATAGCTATATATTACGCATATATATATGCATACGAGTCTTTCGCGCATATACAGAAAAGTGTGCGTGCCCGTTTGGTCGCGTCATCGTCGTCCATCGTTCACGCGATAACACGCCAAATTCAGTGTCGAAAAAAAAACACAGTGAACAAACAAAATTCTCGATGATGCAGTCGTCGCAGCCGCAAGGACATCAACAAATCGCAACAGCCGCAGCCGGTGGTGCAGCCGCCGCTGCTGGTGTTATTCTCAAAATGAACGAGATACAGCAGCTGTCCAGCGTGTCCACCGTTGGTACGTACATCCACCGCAACTTACCGTTTCTTTCTCTCCCATAAATCTCACAAAACTCGTCGATAATTCGATCCTTTTTGTCGCCAAATCCAGGACTTTTGGAACTGGCTCACAGAGAATATCAAGCCGGCGATTACGAAAATGCGGAACGCCATTGCATGCAATTATGGAGACAGGAAACAAACAACACCGGAGTTTTGCTGCTTCTATCGTCCATCCATTTCCAATGCCGCCGACTCGAAAAGTGAGTTTTTACGACATTTTTTCCATCGCTTTTTCGTGAATTGTCGTTTTGCCGCGTCGCGGCCAATAAACAATTCAATTTTCTCCCAAAATCGTGACAAGAGGCTCGGCGAAAATTTAATGGAGCAATTTTTTGTCGTCAAATCCGCGCACTACAGCGGATTGGCGATAAAGCAAAATCCGTTACTCGCCGAGGCATACAGTAATTTAGGCAACGTTTATAAGGAGCGAGGGCAACTGCAGGAAGCCTTGCAAAATTATCGACACGCCGTCAGGCTGAAGCCCGATTTCATCGACGGCTACATCAACTTGGCGGCTGCTCTCGTCGCCGCCGGCGACATGGAGCAAGCTGTTCAAGCCTACGTCACGGCTCTTCAATACAATCCTGCAAGTTTAGAAAACTCGAATTTCATCTTTTCCAAAAATTGTGCAAATTATTTTATTTTTCTATTTATTTTTAAATTGTGGAAATTTTTTATTATTTGAACAATTTTTCGCACGCCGATTCGTGGAAAACGCCTCGGGTCAGATTGACCCGGTATGCACTCGGAGGGAGTGTACACTCGGAGCGTTATAATTAATCTAATTATTTGTTGTTTAATTATTATCATAAAAAAAAAACAAATTAATTTTTTTACTGAATCGATTACGGTTGAATTTCTCAAATATTTTCATGATTTACTTTTTGGGTGTCCGATCAGTTGGATTAATCGCTCGGGAGAATAATTTTTTTTGTGTTTTTCGGTCCCCAGGATCTCTATTGCGTGAGGAGCGATCTGGGTAACCTTCTGAAAGCCCTGGCAAGATTGGACGAAGCAAAGGTACGAGCGAAAAAGCGACAGAGGTTTAGTAAAATTTCGCCGGGTGGAATCCACCGCGAAATAATATGAATTATCGCATAGAGTACATTATGGATTAATAAATACGCGACGCGCCAAATTACGTCAACGATACGCAGTCGGGCGGAAAAAAAGACGATAACGAGAGATAAAAAGCACGTTGAACGGTCGAAAGTTGTGTAATTACGCGGAGACGTCTGTCGGCTGTAATTACTAATCCAAATACGTACCATCGTGCTCAACTGAAGCGCGAGGCCGAGGTCCGGGGAATTCATTGCGCCAAGTTCATTAATCGCGCATGCACGAAAAAGCTGTCCCCTCCCCTTTTATCGCGCGATCCTTACACAATTCCCTCTTTCTCACTCTCTGTCTCTCTTTTTTCTTGTTTTATACATTTCAAACTCGTTTTATGGTGTTGCAGCGTTCATTGTTGGAATCCAACGAGAATTTCTCGAATTTGTAGCAAAAACTTTTGTTTTTTTTTTTCGTAAAACCAGAAAATTGAATTTTTAACAATTGCCATCGTTTTCACGCGGTCCAACGTTGAAACTTCAACATCATTTTTCTTTCTCTTTCTCACCCTTCATCCCCGACACATTTGTTGTGTAAATAAGTCTCGTGCGAACGAGCGGCAGCGCGTTTTCTGCGGCGATTGATCCTTTTCGATCCTACAATTAAAATATTCGCTCGTTTCTCATTTTTCACTGTAGATCCGGACGTGGAACAGCTCTCGATATTTGTGTATATATTTTTTACTATTCCGATAGAATCCCCGTAGGAAAGAACAGGATCAACGCCGCCGAATAAAAAAAGGATTTTGGAGCCGTCGCAGCCACCGGAGCCACATCAGCAAAAGCGCGCGCGCGCGCGTTTGAAAGCATTTTTTAACCTTCTGAGGCTTTCTTACGAGGTGAAAAATACTTTCCCGTATTTCCTTGTCGATTCCAGAGGTTCTCGCCTTTCTGAATACATTTTTTTGGTTTCACCTATTTTTTCGGCTCAAAATTGCCAAAATTCGAATATTTTTGCAAAGATTTTTATTGTTTGGCCGCAAAAAAGTCGAAATTGACTTTATTTTGCTGGAAAATTTTCATGCTCCATTCTGGGCTCGTTTGCCTCGATTTTTGATTTTTCTGCGATCGAAAATTGTCGCAATTTTGTCGCCAAAAAAATGACTGAATCAGAATTTGTATTTTTTTTAAGCGAGTTCCTCTTTTCCTTTCCCGCGAATCCCTCTGGGTTTTGCTCCAACGAGCAAAACTAGCGCGAGATTTTTTGACCATGAAATCGACGTCGCAATTTTCTTTTTATTCGGACGAAATATCGATGTGAGGTCAAAAATTCTTCTCTGCAGCGCGGCGCTGGCGATCGCAAGGCAATCACACTCGATCATAAATATCGTGATAAAGTTAAGCTTTGAAAATGCTCATATTTGAGAATAAATTTGTTTTTCGTAGCTTGAAAAATTGTTCAATCGAATCGAACGTGGTTGCGCTGTTTTGTTTGTTTATTTATTCGTTTGTTTGCAACAAGTACGAGATGGAGGCGAGGGGGGACAGCTTTTTGCAAACTTGTTTCAAGACCTCGTTTTCCCATGGACCTTTGCCCTGATTAACCAAACGTTTTCCAATTTCCAACTCGCTCAGCCACGCCTCAAAATCTCCTACGATCTCTTCATATTTTTCTATCCACGTAAAAAAACTCATTTTTAGTCTAAAAAAAAAAAATTAACATTCAAGTGGATAAAGAAAACGAAAAAAAAACGGGATAAAAGTCTTGAAACGATGACGAACCGATTTGGAGGTTCATTTTGTGTTTGGAGATTTGAAAATCTTCGACTTTTTCTTTCGAATGTATGTGGTAAATGAAAATTGAATTAAAATGGAGAAAAAATGTAGGATAGTGAGAAGAATACAGACAGAGAGTGGCTGACGAGTGTGGCAATTCGTAAGCAAATAATTGAGAGTCGATAAGATCGATTGTCGATGAAATGTTTTAATTGGCGCGATGTTTAAGAAAACGGGGATTATTAGGTAAACGTTTGACTAGAGAGAAAGTTTGGTGGGTTTGGAAAAGCGCATATTTGAAAAGAAGAAAAAAAACGATTAACGCAGCTGTCTTATTGTTGTGGATGGAATGATCGACTCTAGGAGGGGAACTCGGAGCTATGCACAATTGCTGATCAGTTTCCGCCGTCAGTTCCTACGCCAATGCGGTGAAATTCTGAATCTGGTTATTCAGTAACACACACACACACACTCTCTGTCTCTCAGTCTCTCTAAAAAGTTTAGTACGAGAGGGTTAACCGAGAGCCGGTTCTAATCGTCAACTTCTTATCCAAGGGTAACTCGCAGGTAATGTACCTCCCGTGGCCGGTCTCGTTAATTATCACTCCATCATCCCTAATTTCCATCTTGACCAAATTTAACCGAATCGTAGCTTTTTTAGTTTTTCATATTTCAGGAATTTTCTATTAAAGCTGCTTTATCATTTTATTCAATTTATAATTCCGCAATTATTCAAACACGTAGTTTGCAACGAATCCTTCAACCCTGAACCCGTTTTGAGACCGGCCGAACGTTATGAAAAAAAAAGCTATGAATATCTGTTTTATTTCATTTTTAGGTATGGATTTTACAATCGCAACTTGCGGCCCTCCTCTCGAAACGCGCGATCACTGGTTCATGTTTTTTTTTGTTTGTTTGGCTTTTTTAGTTCCTTTCGTCTTCATTTTTTTCTTTTTCACTCTCTCTCGCTCTTCTTCCTTCTCATTATTTTTCTTTCTGTCACGGGAGCGTCACGCAGTCGATAAATTTATAAAAGGAGCAAAAAACAAGTAGAAAAATGCGGTAACGAATGCACTGTCGAGTCGAATTGTTGATTTTTATTGTGAAGGGTCGGCCAAGGAAATTGGACGCATTCCAATCGATCGTCGACCTTTCCATCGTGACGCTCCTCGCGCGTATCGTTTTATTGAATCCTCGCTCGCATTTCCTCTGCCCCACGTGTCAAAAAAAGTATCAAATTTCGTTGTTTTTCGACCCCTAGAGAGACTTCAAATTTTGTGGAGAATTAATCTTGATAATTTTGAGTCGTCGATACTTTTTTTTTTCACGTCGGGCATTTTTCTTGTCAATGTCATCCGGAGCACCACAATGTGAAGAAAAATATGTTTCTCGACTCAGGAGAGTACGAGGAAAATATTTATGAAAAATTACGATATTCAAATTTGCGTCGCATTTAAATGCAACGAAATTTTTCTCGAGAGCTGCTTATGAAAGTATTTTTTCAAAAAAGCACTAGATTTTGTGCTGGAAATTTAAAAAACACAGAAAATCGATTGCATTTCGAGTGTGCAGATTTGAAAATCGTTGAAAAATGTGTTTGTCCCGAGTTGGTCGTCCTTGGCAAATTTCGCAAGCTGAAAAAATCGTTTTTTCTTTCTTTTTTTTTCTGTTTCTATTTCGAACCGGAATCGCGACTGCGAGATTGTTCGATCGACGAGCAGCAGGTGGCTGAAGGGAAAAAAAATAAATGAAAATAAAACTGTGCGCGTTGCGGCGCGACAGAGCAAATGGAGAGAGCAGGAGGGCCAATCTGCGCGGCGCGAGCGCGAGCGCGTGCGTTAAAATATTTCCATTTCTTCCTCTCTCTCTCACTCACTCTCTCTCTCTCTTTTTATCTCCCTTTCTTTGATTTCGTGGTTCGCGAACAATCCCCTGATTTTAATAAAATTTATCTTCAATTTCGACTCCCTCAGGCTTGCTATCTCAAGGCCATAGAAACGCGACCGGATTTCGCGGTTGCATGGAGCAATCTCGGATGCGTATTTAACGCCCAAGGTGAAATATGGCTGGCGATTCATCATTTTGAAAAAGCTGTCGCTCTCGATCCCAATTTCCTCGATGCCTACATCAATCTTGGCAACGTTCTCAAAGAGGCTCGCATTTTTGATCGGTAAGTTGACCTTGCTCTTCATTGATTTCTCTCTCTCTCTGTTTTTTTTTTGCATTCATTTCACTTTCTTTTCGCACGCCTGCCCTCGCATTATGAGCGGGATTCGGCGCGTATTAGTTCTCTCGAGACTACGCCCTTTCGTTATTCTATTGATCCGGAGGACCAAAATATCCTCTTGACGACAACATGTTTTTTTTTTCCATTTCACTCACGAAATTGCACTCGCCACTCGCTCAGTCAGCGAAATCATAAACATTCGAAATGAGACTCTGGGAATTATTTTCATCGTGAAATGTTTTTTTCATTCGGATTTTTGATGGAATATTTTTCCGTGAAAAAAAAAACTCCAAACTCGTATTTGACTCTCAAATCTTCGAAAATGTTGAACAATTTGCATGAAAATCGAAAAATTTCGAATATTTCAATCATTTTTGTGGCTAAATTACTACGAGCTCGATATTTTCAATGAAATTGAAAGAATACAAGCAACAACTTGGAATTTTATGGAAAAATGATGATTTTTTGAAAAAATCTGTGGATGGAAACACGATTTTGGATGTAAATTTTGGACTGGGTGGTGAAATATATTTGATAAATTGCGTATACGATGAAAATCGGGTGAATGCGCGTGCGAAATGGGAGCGAGAGAGAAAGAGCGAGCTCGAGTCCTGGTAATATGCGGAGGGAATGAGGAAGAGGGTACAGCGTCGGCGCCTCAATCGCAGGATAAAAATATTTTTCATCATTTGAGCATTTTATATCATTTTTTTCGTGACTTGAAAAAAACGTTTGTGCACAAATTTGATTTTTGTTTGAATGAGGAAAAATGTCTTGATGAAAAAGAGCCGAATTGATATTAAAAAATTGGGAAAAATTAGGGGCTGCTGTACCTGCTTTTGGGACATCAATCGGACCCTTCATTGTCGTCGCGTGTTTGGTCGATATTGCGGAGCCTTTGGCCAGCGATGATATCGTCGAAGCCATCGGAAAAACTGTCGGTTATCCGTTTGAAGGAAAAGCTCATTAAAACGATTAATTTGCATTTTTCAATGATCGGAATTCGTTAAGAAGTGCCGGATAGTTGTGTCAGGATGGGTTCAAGTTTGTGGCAGAATTCACCGCGTCCGAAAGTTTCGCTACCGAGTGAAGAAGAAATTGTCCGAGGTCGGCTGAGCCTCGAGGAACTCAGCAAACACAACGAAGAACTTTACGACGGCCTTTTGAACGATCTGGTGCATTCTATTCTCGAGGAAAATCCACATTGGCGTCATCGATCGATGGCGTTCAGCTTCATCAAGAATTTGAACCATACCGAGCGATCGTATCCGGCGAAAGTTGTTCGGTACTTCGTCAATGCGCTTATCCACGAGCTATTGGACGAAAGGAAAATCGCTGCTGATACTGTTCTCGCTATATTTAGACGTTAAATATTTTCAATTTTTCATTTTCTAACATAATTTATTTTTGTTAATTCAATTTAATTTTTTATTATTATTTGTTTATTATTTGTTGGAGCGATTAACTGTGCGAGTGCCTTAATAAATAATCTGTACGAAAATGAAAAAATCTTGCTTCAATCTGAATTAATTTATAATTAATGCCCAACTCCAATACGATAAAGTCGAAAGAATAGAATTGAAATAAATGAAAGAAATCTGTTCGGGATCGAGAGGATAAAAGATCGAAAAATCGCTTTAGAAAATTGAATTTTATTCAAAAATAAAACGCTGTAACGAGCGGCCTAGTAGATTGCTGTGATAACTGTTTCCAGGCCGTTCATTATGGGATAAAAAATTTCTTGGAATTATTTGATTTTCATCAGTTTCCATTATTAATAAAACAAAAATTGCCACAAAATTAAAAATTCCGCTGGAAACATGGATTTATACAAATAAGAAAAGGAAACAGAAAATTCACTGAAATTCTCTCGGAGTCGAGCCTTACGCGATAACGCTATTTCCTTTCAAAGCTCAATTTCCGAACGAGTTGAGCTTTGCCGAAGGCGAAGTTGTGCATTTGGTGAAGCATCTCGACTCGGAATGGGCGGAAGGAACGATCGACGATGCGAGAGGATATTTTCCGATTTCTTATGTAAACGTCATAGTCGATTGTGCGGAACATAATAAGGAAGAAGCGAGTTGTAGAAATTCACCGGAAGTTGAAACTCGCTCGCCGGATCGATTGGAAATTGGAGCTTCCGTCAAGGTCGATTACACCTTTGACGCACAGATGGACGGCGATTTGAGCGTGGTCGAGGGCGAGCTCGTCGTCGTCGTTGAAATGGCCAACGACGATTGGGTCAGCGTGAGAAATTCTCACGGCGCCGAAGGTTTGTGTCCTCGCGGTTATTTGAGCACGGAAATTCCCGTCGTTTCCGAAAGCGAGTCCGAGCTTCTCGAGGATTTTGTCGTCCTCAGAAACGACAAAAATAACGTCGAGGAAATCCCCAACGACGACGTCGCGCCGAAAAGACTCTCGGAACCCCATCGACCTGCTCCACCCGCTCCTGCACCCGGACGCTTGCCTCTGTTTTAATCACCAAAAGATACGACAAACTTTTGGATTACGACAACGCCATATCTCGGAGCGACAAGAACAAGGAATCTAAAATTGTAAATTACGTTTTTTCCTCGCTTATCAACGATGCTGAAGTTCGCATCTTTGAAATGCAACCAAAACATTATTTTTCAAAGCAGAGCGTAAAATTTCATACAGTTTTTATCAAAAATAGTGGGACAGAATTCTTTCCCGTTCGAAAACCGAATTTACTCAAAAAAAAAATGGAAAAAGTGCATTAATTATCAAAATAATTAATAAAAAATAGTTTTTTCGTTGTTTTCCAACGATGCAAACTTCAGTATCATACGAAAACGATGTCAAAGTTCGCGTCGATGAAATGCAACGAAAACTCTTTATTTTTCAAAGCAGAGCGTAAAATTTTCATTCAGTATTTTTCAGAAATAGTCAAACAGCCTTTTTTGCCATTCAAAAACCGACTTTACCGAAAAAAAATTGGAAAAAGTGCATCAATTATCAAAATAATGAATAAAAAATGTTTTTTTCGATCTTTTCCTACGATGCAAAGTTTAGTGTCATTGCATATTATCAAGAACCATCGTATTTCGTGTTCACTTACGCGTTAATTTTCTCGTTCAAGGCGCAGGACGAATTAAATAGTGCCAAAACAAATTTCGAGGCTCTGAATCAACAGCTGCTGGAAGAATTGCCGGTCCTCATCGACGCTGCTACTTCCATCCTCACCAACTGCATCGGCGCTTTCGCGAGTGCCCGACAACGACTTAGCGGCAGAATTACCAATCAATACTTGTCCCTTTCGGCCGTAAGACATTTTACAACGAGATTTTTTTCCATGACACGGTGGCCCATGATATTCAACACCATAAAAAAATGTTTATTTGTTCGCTTTTTGTTAATTTTTAAAGAAATTACAATTTTTTTTAGCGAAAAATTCTCGAAATACTGAGGTAAAATGTTTTCATTGCAGTTCGCGACCCAAGTCTCGCCGCAGAACATACACGAGTCGTTTTTGGTGAACCACAATTTAGTGTGGAACCAAATACAGCGAAATTCGTTTGTGGAGGGAAATCCAGAGCCTGCAGAATCGCGAGTTGATTATTGTCCCCAGGACGAGAAGCAACGAATGACCTTGAGGAGTAGATGTCCGCCTGAGAGTTTATACGTGACGAAGAGAAATATAGCGAGCACCTCGTCGTTAGATCTGAGCGCGAATCGGGGCACTCTCGTCGCAGTGATAAAAAAACAAGATCCAGGAGGCGACTCGAATCGATGGTTCGTCGACAACGGATCGATTCAGGGCTTCATGCCGGCCCGTGGCTTGAAACGACAATCTCCTTGCCAGGAATCGAGTCGGTCGAGCGTCGACGTTGTCGACAGCCTTTCCGATCTCATGTCGTTCGATTCACCGAAAAAAACGGTCCCTCGGAGCGCCAGTCTCGACTCTCGAACCAACTGGTACGACAACGTCAGTTGCGGGAGTGCCGAAAACGTTGCCAGTTCGAATTTGGACCTTTCCACTATGCCTCAGCGTTACGAAAACGTAGAACCTCAGGTTTGTCCATTTTTTTTGCCTCCTTTCACTTCAAACTCGATTAAAATTTTTTCAAACTTTCTTTCGAATAATAATTTCAGTTTTTTTACGCCGCGTGGCCTTTCCAACCCGATAACCCGGCCACTCTCGGTGCCTATTTGAAGCAATAAAACAAAAAATTACAGTTTTTTGCTCCAAACTAACGTCGACCGTGAATTAAAGCCTCCGGGAATCGTTTTTGCTTCTCGAAACGTTTTTTTTTTCGAAGCAAAACGAATGCAACGACTCGACGCTTATGGAATCTCAAAGTAGCGTCGATGGAGGGTATTTCAGAATTTTTGCCGATTTTTTTCTCTCCAAATACGTCGCATACAACGGGCAGGACGAAAAAAACCCATATGGGCCGGGACGCCATAAAAAATCATGTGATTCGCGGAGGCTTGACTCTCGGGTATTCGTCGCGAAGCTTCAACTGCACGTGCCTTCGTCTCTCCATTTTTTAATTCTCTTTTAATCGATTAATCGTCGCGAAGAATTTCGTGCCTCGTCGCTTCGATCGTGTTTTTCGATCGAACTCGATTCCATTATGTTTTATAAGATTTTATCAACTCGTCGGCATGTAAACGACTCAAAACTCTGTGATAGTGCGAACGCTTGTAAAAAATATCGATACTAACTCAGAGTCTCGCTGCGGAGCGTTGTAAAAATGGAAATTCAAGATCTATTTATTTATTATTGTCTATTGAAACTTTTATCATCGGATTGAAGTTTTACATAAAATTTTTCGAGTTCGTAACGCCAAGAATCTATTTCGCTACTTGGGATTGAAGAAAAATGAAGTTTGCGTCGTTGAAATACAATGAAAAATATTTTTTATTCATTATTTCGATAATTAATGCAGTTTTCCAATTTTTTTCTAGTAAATTCGGTTTTCGAATGGCTAAAAAGGCTGGTTCGCTATTTTTGACAAATGCTGTATGAAAATTTTAGCTCTGCTTTGAAAAATCATGTTTTCGTTGCGTTTCATCGATGCGAACTTCTAAATCATGAAATTTTTAAATATCGACCACACTGTAAAAATGTAAGACAAAACTCAAAGATTTTTAATGCCCAATATTTACTAAGTGTTTTTGGAAATATGTATAAACAACGATTTATTGTCAGATTTGAGGATATCGATAAATTCTTCTCGCTTATACAACGAATCGTTTGATTGAAACCCGTTGAAAAAATATATTCGTTTATACATGGAAATATAAAACGTGCAAAGAGGAACGTACGAATGAAAAATCGAAGAAAATTGTGGCAAAAAGTCGTCATCCACGATAATTGTCCGCCGTGAAATCTTTCGCCCTGGAGCCTTGTTTCCAGACGGTGTCCTTCAGGTAAGAACCCGTCGACGCATTCGCCAATAAATCTTCGATTATTTTCTTAAATCCCAACTGACTCGCCAGCACGTATTTACACTCGACGTCCTTTAGTTCGGAAACGAGCAGCTGCATGTTTTCCGTCATTTGTTTCGTTATTGTTCGTTCCGATCGATACCTGTTCGCGGCGTGAAGGGAAATGAGAATTCCGAGAGTTATTTTTGCGAGAAATTCTTTTTTTTTTTTACCTGCAAACGCAGTCGTGGACGATGGCGGACGAGAAGAGATTGCAGGCGAGAAATTCTTTAAGGTATCGAATTTCTCCGTTGATTACGACGTGATTGTAGATCGCGATCGACCAATCGCCGTGGTGATTGTAGGCCTGGACGAGGATCAGAGATTGCGGGAGGGTCAGATCTTGGGAAATGGTTTTGTTGACTTCGTCGGGACTGAGATTGAAGAGGCAAGGAACTTGGTGATTCTGAGCTGCGCCGACGAGCAGAGATATTTGTAGAGCTGCGAGCTGGGCCTGGTGCGAGCAGCGACTCGCCAGGTTTAATTTATTGTCCTGGGGGAAAAATTGAACGCTTGAAATTCGAAAAAAAAAAGCAAAAAGTCTGCATTTTGGTGGCGATTTTTTTTCGGAATCTCACCTGAAAATAATACTCGGTGGCGTGTGTAAAATTCTCGACAACGACTTGCAACTTTTTCTCAACATTTTCATTCCTGGAAAGTTTCAACAAAGTTTGCTGAGCGGACGAACTTTTTGGCTGAGTTTTTCGCGCCTCCGCTACCAGTTCGTTTATTATTTCCTTCGCCTTGCTCTCCCACTTGAACGCGATTTCGTTGTACAGTAAAAAATGCAACGCAATCAAAGTGAATAATTCTTTATCGCCGGGACACTGACGCTTGCAAAATTCCAATAAAGCTGTCTTTAAGCCGGACGTCTGAAACGAATTTTAAATTTCATTTTTTTTTGTCTCATTTTACTTTTTTCACGCTTTGTCTCACCTTGTCCAATCCTTTGCCCAACAAAAACTCGAACTGATCGTTTTCCTTCAGTATCTGGAAGACGTAATTCATCTCCGTGAACCGCCCGAGACCCGTTACCAGACGAACCTGCAGAATTTTTCATCAAATTATTCGGAAAAACGAAAAAAAAACAAAATCGTCTCGAAAAAATCGTTTTTTATGAAGAAAAATTAAATTTTAAGCCAATCACCAGGAGACTCCAGTGTTTTCGTTGCTGCAAGGTGTACGCGAGATACTGAGCTTTTCTTAATATCGAAGCAATGCCCTCCATGCTGCAGGATGCGGTGAAGCAGTCGTGGGCACGAATGAGAAGTTCAACCGCGACTTTGAGAGTCAGAACTAAAAAGAATAAATAGTCGAAATTGTAATTTTCACTTTTACGACTGAAAAATCGTCGTGGACAGTGCAAAACTCTGTTTTGTCTGAAAAACGCGTTGAAATGTCAACGACGAAGTAGGAAATTGGGCAATAAATTTCATTCGACCGTTTCGTCGTTCACCATGAGAATTTCCCAAGCTCAGATTTCGATGTTCGCATGGGGAACAAATTTATCAGACTCGAATACGTCAGTAATTATCGATATAAGGATAATTGGAGACGATAATAATCGCATTTTCTCGAGGCACCTCCGAAGAGGAGAAAGAAATGTAACGATCTTTTTAATTGAGCGTTCCGAACAAGCAAACGCGACAATAAGTATCATTGTCCTTCATTGGAGCACGAATGTGACGTGAATAAAATAAAAATAAGAGGGATGAAGAAAATTTTTGGTTAGGTCGTGGTGAGGTCCTTATTTTCCTGCCCTAGGCATGTAATATACTATTTTTCCCCGCTCCGTGTTTTCATGTACTTCTTATAAAGACTCACCGTAAGCGGTGTCCGATTTCTCAACGCCATCATTAATCAAGAGTCGCGGCAGCGGCTCGACGCCAAGTTTAAAAGAAAAGCGTAGCGCGCGAGCCGGCCGTACTCTTATATACAGTAAAATAGGCATTTTATGACGTCACAGAAACTTTAAATCGTTCTCACAGGAGAACGGGTTGAGGGAAAAATTTCATATTAGATTTGAATTTTCTATGATTTTTTATCTTTCGAATGGTCCTTGGTAGAACAAAATCCGTTCAGCCAATCCAGAGAAATCTAACATTGAAGATTTTGGACGCGAGGTTTGGGATCCCTTCTGTTTCTTAGAGTCAGAAAGGCGTAAGTTATGTGCGCAGGCGCTTGGACATACGCCCTTACGTGCCTGGTGGACATTTTCGGCCTGTGACATCACCCGCCCCGCTAAACGTGGTATCCCCACTCTTTGCGCGCCTCTGAGCGAGAGAGACAGACTATATCGGGCCTCTCTTTCCGTATGGTTTTCGTTGTTTAGCTACCATGTTAGTAGTACAGAACATATTCGGAAAAATAAAAAATCTCAAAAGCCGACAATTATTTATTTTCAAATTAGTCTTTCTCAATATTATCTCACGACGATCAACCAACACACCACACCATGTGACTCTCTAAATTATCTATAGGCCTCTTGGATAACATACTGAAATGTTATTTCCTTTTATTTTAGGTTCGGGACACGAATAGAGGGCAAATTAATATAAATCGTTGTGGAGAAACTTAATGTAAAAAAAAATATCTTCTTTATTCACATACTCCTCTCTTCTTTATCATAACAGTAGTTTATAATCTCGTGTGTTGGCAAGTTCGTTGCGCCGTTATGTCTCTTCGCGCAGACGCCGTACTGATGGGGCGCTACCGTCTTGATCGATGTACTCGTCGATGACAGTTTCTCAAGATGGCGCCCGCTCTAGATCGCACGCTGGCGAGTGTTCGGAGTCGCTTGATATATTTTGTTGTTTCGGTGTCCTGTGATTTCGAGAGTAACAGTGACTTTGTCCTTGGTGTGGTGCCGGAGGAACGTTTGTTAAATCGTTTTGGTGTGGGAATAAGTGTCGTTCCTCGTATTTGCGCGTAATTGTGGGAAATCAGCACTCGTCGGGTTCACTTTTTTTTTGTTGTCTTCGCTATTTTTTTAACTGTGACGTCTCTCTTTTTTTTTTGTGTTGATTTCGTGTTTCGCAATTTTATCGTTCAGAATCCTAACGGTGAACGCCGGTTTCTTGGTGTTTCCCGGGTCACGATGGCGGTACTACGTCACTCGGTGTTGGTTAGAGATCATAAATTTTGCCCTTTTCTCACTCTTGTTGACTTCCCCTGGCAGCTTCGTCCCGATGGAGTAGCAGTCGAGTTCGCCTTTGTTTCGCTGGTCTGGATTCCGGGCCAACGATTTGAGAAGTCTCCCTGACAGGTAAGATTTCTGTTCGCTCTTTCTCACTCACTTTGTCACCTTATAGACAAGCCTTGATTCGTCTCCTGCAATCACCTCTTTGACGAAACTTCCAACGATATGTCGGGTTCGTCGAGGGTTTGCTAGGTCTCGTACCTTCGCTTGATCTATTCGAAGATACTTTTCCTTGCCAGTTTTCTCCTTATATTTCCTTTGTCTCGACTATTTGTTCGCGAGAAACCCTGCCCTCTGTTTGTTGTTGTGTTAACCATTATTTATTTATATTATGATTGTTAAATTTTTCTTTTTCTTTTTCTTTCAGGTTTTCCTGACAGGTGGAGCCGTTGTGCTAGCTCTATCGTCGCGTGTATCGGGGCATCCTCCGTTACATTGTCCCCCAGGATTTTCGTCGGTCTCGCCTTTGGTAGCCCGAGGAAAATTCTTCAGTGGTTTCTTTCTGCTTACTGCTTGGCTTTGTTTATTTTTTTTTTTTGAATAAATCTTCTCGCTGCTTTGGTTTTGTCTTATTTTTTTTTTTTTTTGAATAAATCTTCTCGCTGCTTTGGTTTTGTCTTATTTTATTTCTTTCTCTCTTTTTTTTTTTTTTTAATTGGGTTTGTGACAGGTTTAAGTACATAGTTTAAATTGACGTGTCTGTACGATATCCTTCGTCGTCCTCGTCATCGCTTGTTGCAGGTTGTCTCGCGATAATGCCCCATTCTTCTAGGAATTCCCTCTCTTCTTCTGGCAGTTCGTCATCGTTCGGTTCCTCATTGTTTTCCTCGTTGTTTTCACTCATTTCTGGGATCGCTGTGCTTATGTCATCGTCGTCGTCGGCCTCGCTATTCTCCGGAGTGTTTATGCTTTCGTTGTTGACATTTCCGTTTTCGTGTGAAAAATGTCTGAGCTTGTGGATCTTGTCTGTGACGCTTGCTCCTTCTGGTCCGTCGCTTTGCCACATAAATGGTCTTCGTCGCGGAGTAATTTTTGCCACGTGTAGGGATTCCAGTATTTCGTGGTAGCTTATGAATTTTCCATTTCTTTTTGTAAATAGTTCCGCCCATATGGCGTCTGTTCCTGTTTTCTCCTCTTGTACGATGAGGCTCCATTTTTTGTTCTCGACCCAGTCTCTGATGATGGTTTTTTGTTCGTTCGTGAACGTTCGACCACGTGGTGGTTCGAGATTTTGGATACCGCAAATAAGGGCTTGAAACGGAATCTCAAAGGTCCATTCGGGAGCCGTGAAACATCCGTTCGGTTGAACTCCGATTTCTCGACCGAAATCGCCGATCCAAACAATTACATATTGGTTTCTTTTTACTATGATATTTGCCCGAAAGAACGCTTCGTTCGTTCTCACCAAAATTCCCTTACCTGGGAAATATTCCTCCTCGATAAGTGGATGAATTTCGTCATGGTTTCTTGGTAATTGTTGTATTTTGGCGATTAGACGTCGCGTCCGTGATTTGGATGCATACTTGGTCCAGGTTGATGACGCCACTGATCTCGACTTCGGCAATTTGCTGCGGTGCCACGAGGTCTCCGGCGTAATTCTCGAAAAACATGGTGCTTATAGAGTGTCCAGTGTTGAACTGATCGAGCTTCTGTGATGTCCGAGCCCGCGCTTTCCTTCTTACTTGCTCTTTCTTTCTTTTTTTTTTTTTTTTTGTTTTTATAATCCTAGTGTTTGTCCTGGATACCAACCTCGGATATTCTCGTCGGTGATGATTTTTCATTCGTATTCGTCCTCCACACGTTCTTTTTTTACTTTAATTTCACTTGGCTTTTTCCATTTTAACTGTTTGTTCTTCTTTCTCCTTTGATTTTTAGATAGTTTCTTTTCCTCTTTTAGAGGTTTTTCAGCGGTTGGAATTTTTTTGTTTTCCATTTTCCTTTTCACTGATTCGGTGGCTCTTGTTTGTCGTTGTGCCTGTGGATACGGATTACAAATTCATCCTAATTCGACATGCTGACCGGTGATGTCGTTGCTCCCTCTTTCCTCTGTGTGGCGCTCTGATCGCTTTCCTTTGGATCGTCGTTGTCTTGCGTGGTGCTCTGTTGTCCTGTTGGCTCTTTCTTTTTCACGTATCTTTTCATTAGGCATGCATGGAATTTTCCCCGATCTCTTTTTGTGATTGGGTCTTGGAGTAGATATGTCGCAATTCCCACGCATTTTTTGATTTGATATGGTCCTTCGTAAAGTGGTAAGAATTTTGCGGTGATATTCTTGCTCGGGTCTGATACGTTTAATGCCCTGATTAATACCAATTCTCCCTCTTCAAAATATGTTGTTCGGTGTGTTGAGTTGAATCTATCTGCCCGTAGTTTTCCTTTACGAATGATTCGGGCCCGGACTGCGGCTAATTTTTCCTCGTGTGATAGATCATCGATCTCTTCGTCTTTTAATGCGGTGATCCATTTCCGCCAAATTCTATATGGTTTTCTTTGGGTTTGTAGTTCTGTTGGTGTAGTTTCTGTTGTTTCGTGGTGTGTGTCATTGATGCAAGTTTCGATAGTCGGTATCCATTTTGACCAGCCATTATGTTTTTCTTCCAAAAATGTTCGAAAAAATCGTGCAAGTTCGCGATTTACTCGCTCCACGATATTTCCTTGGGGGTGCCTTATGGATGAAAAAACTCCTTTGATACCTTCTTTTTCCAGATGGTTTAGCCATACCTTTGAGGTGAATTGGGTTCCGTGGTCGAATTGTATTCTTTTGGGTTTCCCGTACTTTGGGATGTAATCCCCGAAAATCTTTTTAATCGTTGTTGCTGCGTTTGCTTTTCGAATTGCGTATAATTTTACGTATTTTGTGAACGCATCTATGGTGACTAATATGTGTTTCACCCCCCCCGTCGAGGCAGGTAGTGGTCCAAAGAAATCGATGGACAGGAGGTCCCCCGGTCCATCTGGGATGATGTTTTGCAGCTTCGCGTAGTTTGTCTGGTTGGGTACCTTGTTTCTTTGGCATGTGTCACATTGTGCCGTGATTTGTCGGATTCGTCGTGCCAAGTGTGGGTGTGTGAAATCTTCGTCTAGCATATAGAAGAGTTTCCTTGCCCCTAGGTGTCCGTACAGCTTGTGGATGTCTTCGATAAGGCAGTCTACCATCATGCTTGGTATCATAATTTTCCACTTCCCTGTTCGGGATGATTTTTGTAGACAATTTTCCGTAACCCGATATCTCGTCCTTTCATTCGGCTTTGCTTCGACGAGTTGCCAGATTTTCCCCAGGATGTCGTCCTCTCTCTGGACTCCTCCAAACGTCTTTAAGTTTTCTTGTAGTTCTGGGCTGAGCTCGCTTGCCAGCATGGTTGCAATAATCACTCCCTTTTTCTTTGTGTTGTCCGCGTCGCCATATGGTCGGCTGAGCATATCCGCAGCGCAGTTTTTTTTTCCCGGGCAGTGCTCGACTTCTAAATCGTAATCTTGTAGTAGTAGTGCCCATCTTAACAGCCTATCACCCACAAAACGGCAAGTTTTCATAAATGTTAGTGCCTTGTGGTCAGTGATCACTTTTACTTTTGCTCCTAAAAGGTATGTTCTGAACTTTTGGAGTGACCAGACTATCGCGAGTAATTCTTTCTCTGTTGTTATGTAGCCCCTCTCGGCTCCTTTCAGCGTCCGACTTGCGAAGGCAACTACTCCTGTTTCTCCGTTTTCGTCCTCTTGTCCCAGTACTGCTCCTATTGCATAGTCGCTTGCGTCGGTCGTTAAAACGAATGGTCGCCGCATATCGACGTGTCTGAGTATCACACTTTCCGTAAATAGTTGTTTGATTCTCTCGAACGCTTTTTTGCGTCGTTCATCCCATACCCATGCCTCTCCCTTTTTTAGTAATTCCAGGAGTGGCACCGTTTCTTCGGCGTGCTTGTTGGTAAATTTGGTGTAAAAATTTATGAGTCCTAGGAAACCTCTTAGCTGTTTCAAATTTGTTGGCGTCGGGAATTCGTGAATTAGTTTTATTTTTTCTGGTTGTGGTTTGATTCCTTCGGTTGTCAACAAATGTCCTAAGAAAGGTACTTGTTTGTGGAAGAACGCTGATTTTTTGAAATTTAGTGTCATTCCGTGTTGGTGTATGCGTTTTAATAGTGCTTCCAGGTGGTCGAGATGTTCCTCTGGGCTCTTTGATACACATAAAAGGTCATCTACGAAGTTTATTACTGATTGTCCGAGATCTTGTAGGACGATATCGAGTCCTTTTATCAAGCTGGCTGTGCTTGTTTTTAGTCCGAATGGTGTTACTGTGAATTGGTAGCATTTTCCTTCGTGTAAGAACGCTGTGTACTTTCTTGAGTCCTCATGTAGTGGAATCTGCCAGAAACTACTCGTCATGTCGAGGCTTGACATGACCCTCACTCCCCCGCATCTTTGGAAGATCTCGTCTGTTGGTGGAGCGGAGTCGTGGTCCTCGACGAGGTATCGATTTAATTGTCTTGCATCTAGACACAGTCTGATCGATCCGTCCTTCTTTATTACTGTGACCATGGGGTTAAAGAATCTGCTGGTTGCCCGTTCTATGACGCCGTGGCCCAACATTCGTTGAATTTCTGTTGTTACCTTCTCCCTATACTGCATCGGGACCGGGTATGATCGGTGCATGTACGGCTCCGGATCCTTCATTTCCAGTTTGTGGACATACGCCGACATTTTTCCTGGTCGTTTTGTAAACAGGTGACGGTACTGATGGATCAGCTGTTTGAAGCGTTTGTGTAGGGTTACCGGCAGGTTCTCTGTCTCGCTAATTTTCTCATCCATCTGTTCCTCGGTAAGTTCTCCATCAAGTATTTCTCTTTTTATCTCGATTTCCTGGATACTTTGTAGTTTTTCTGCCTCTTCCCTTGGCTTCCTTATCCATTGTCCATCGATAAGATGCAGTATGATCTGCTCTTTTGCTCTGACCAGGCCCGTTTCTGTGTCGACAGTGATTTTTAGCCCTAACATTCCGTCAATTCCGAGCAGTGCATCCCTACGGAGTCTTGGAACGATCATCAGTGTTAGTATTCCCTCGGTTCCTCCCACAGATGCTCTAACCATGATTTGGCGTTTAATTTTACTCATATTACCGTTGAATGCCCCTTGGACATCTCCCCCTACTACTGGGAGTTCCGGGCACCCCTTGAATTTCTCCTCGTTCCGTCTAAAAAACTCTTCTGCGATACACGAGATCTCACTTCCACTGTCTACCAACATCTCGATCTCGATGTCCTCTATTTTTATGGCTGCGACCGGGCATTTGGGATATGTTTCATTGCTTCCCATCTTCGTTATTCCTTCGTCCATCAGGTAATCCCGTGGACTTTCATATGTCGCATCTTTTTCTTTGTCTTCCTTGCCTGTTTCCATTGTGCATATCTCCAAACCCTCGATTGCATGTCCTTTTTCTTCCTCTTTTTCTCTTTTCTTTTTCTTTTCCTGTTTGCGAGTTTTCTTTTTCTCGTTTTTTCTTTGTCGTTTCCTCGCTTCCTCGAGTTCTCGTTCGATTTCGT
This sequence comes from Diadegma fenestrale, assembly GCA_037043255.1. Lineage (NCBI taxonomy): Eukaryota > Metazoa > Arthropoda > Insecta > Hymenoptera > Ichneumonidae > Diadegma > Diadegma fenestrale. The sequence goes on from CM073311.1 coordinate 229,321, forward strand.
CGTCGTTCGTTGCGCCTCGTGGTGGCTCCTCTTTTCTGATTTCCATCGTTACGGGCGCAACGTCTACTCGTTTCCCTGGTTCATGTTTGTTGGTTTTTGGTGTTGGTCCCGTTGTTCGTTGTATGATCCGCCGGGTTGTGCTAGGTGTTGTTCCGGTTTCGGGGTCCATGCCGCAGTGGTTGGGTTTATCTCCGGATTATTCGTCCAATTTCCTCTTGCCCATGAGGTTTCTGCTTGTCTTGGTATTCCTTGCTGACCCATGTTCCATGGGCTCTGATTCTTATCCTAGGTCCCTTGCCATCTTCTGTTTTCTGTTTGTTGATAGTTTCTCCATGGCGGCCCGTGAATAGAGTTTTCACGGTTTTGGAACCGGCTTTGTCCTTGAAACTCTCTTTGTGGCCCCTTATATCCGCCATTTCCCTCTGCGTGTATCGGGATTCTACCTCTTTGAGCGTTCAGTGGGCCTGCTCCATCCAGACTTTCGAGTAATTCGAGGAACTCGTCGATTGTTCGGACGGTTCCTATTTGTACTGCCGCCCTTACTGTGTCATTAAAGTGATTTCCCAGATATCGGATGATTTCGTCGTTGTTTAAGTCTTTGTTCAGGTCTTTCGCATTTCCGAAAATCCGTGTCGCGTATTCTGCCCTTGTTATTTTATGGCTACCGGGGTCATACGCGCCGAATTCTAAATTGCGACTTACTTTATCCTGAATTTCCCTATTCCAGTATCTTGATTTGAATTTCTTTGAGAAATCTTCGATCGTTTTAACTTCATCTTCTACGACCCGCCACCAGTCTTTGGCCGCATCTTTCAATGATTGGCTGATCATGAACTGAAGATCCGTATTTCCGGTTATCCTCCAGAATTGTTGAAATTCTTTAAGGTACCGCATTGGTCTCTCTTTCCCGTCACCATTGAATGTGGGTGGGCGTTGTTTCGCGACGTACATCTGGCTCATGTTCAGCCCTCCTTGAGTTATATTCATGGTTTGTGATAGTCTGCCTCTGATTTCTTCTTCGCAGGCTTCGATACGTTCATGGTTTTCTTTTGCTAGGACCAGAGTGTTTTTTGATACGATGCTGACTTGCGAAATACTGCTCATTGCTCGCTGCAGCTTTTTCTCTAGTTCTTCGAAATCTCTTTGACGGTCGTGGTCCAGCGCATCAATATTGGCCTGACATGTATCCTGTGAGATCGTGATCTTCCTATCAGTTTGCGCGGTCATCCGATCCAGCTCCTCTTGTATCTCGTTTAGCGTGATCTCCTTCGTCTGCCGACATCGCATTACGCATTTCTCATCGAGGTCCTTCAAATTTGCCGTTGCGAGTATCCTCTCGCGTCCTTGTTCTTTTTTCAGCTCTTTTAGCTCTCTTAGCATGACCTTGATTGTATCGTCTATCTCATTTTGTATGTCTTTTGTGAGGTCATTTTCCTCAGTTTCGGAATTATTTTGATCCGTTGGACCCTCACCGTCTGGATATATTGAGGATATCCTACCCGCATCGGGTTTTCTTTTCGCCTCGTCCAGTAAGTTATCTGCTGTTGTTGACTCCCAGTGCATAGTGTCTCTTTCTTCTTCCATCGGCATTTTGTTAGGTGTTCCTCCCACTTGGTTTTTCTTTGCCTTTTTCAGGCCCCACGTTGGGCGCCAAATGAAATGTTATTTCCTTTTATTTTAGGTTCGGGACACGAATAGAGGGCAAATTAATATAAATCGTTGTGGAGAAACTTAATGTCAAAAAAATATCTTCTTTATTCACATACTCCTCTCTTCTTTATCATAACAGTAGTTTATAATCTCGTTTGTTGGCAAGTTCGTTGCGCCGTTATGTCTCTTCGCGCAGACGCCGTACTGATGGGGCGCTACCGTCTTGATCGATGTACTCGTCGATGACAGTTTCTCAAGATGGCGCCTGCTCTAGATCGCACGCTGGCGAGTGTTCGGAGTCGCTTGATATATTTTGTTGTTTCGGTGTCCTGTGATTTCGAGAGTAACAGTGACTTTGTCCTTAGTGTGGTGCCGGAGGAACGTTTGTTAAATCGTTTTGGTGTGGGAATAAGTGTCGTTCCTCGTATTTGTGCGTAATTGTGGGAAATCAGCACTCGACGGGTTCACTTTTTTTTTTTGTTGTCTTCGCTATTTTTTGTAACTGTGACGTCTCTCTTTTTTTTTTTGTGTTGATTTCGTGTTTCGTAATTTTATCGTTCAGAATCCTAACGGTGAACGCCGGTTTCTTGGTGTTTCCCGGCTCACGATGGCGGTACTACGTCACTCGGTGTTGGTTAGAGATCATAAATTTTGCCCTTTTCTCACTCTTGTTGACTTCCCCTGGCAGCTTCGTCCCGATGGAGTAGCAGTCGAGTTCGCCTTTGTTTCGCTGGTCTGATTTCCGGGCCAACGATTTGAGAAGTCTCCCTGACAGGTAAGATTTCTGTTCGCTCTTTCTCACTCACTTTGTCCCCTTATAGACAAGCCTTGATTCGTCTCCTGCAATCACCTCTTTGACGAAACTTCCAACGATATGTCGGGTTCGTCGAGGGTTTGCTAGGTCTCGTACCTTCGCTTGATCTATTCGAAGATACTTTTCCTTGCCAGTTTTCTCCTTATATTTCCTTTGTCTCGACTATTTGTTCGCGAGAAACCCTGCCCTCTGTTTGTTGTTGTGTTAACCATTATTTATTTATATTATGATTGTTAAATTTTTCTTTTTCTTTTTCTTTCAGGTTTTCCTGACAGGTGGAGCCGTTGTGCTAGCTCTATCGTCGCGTGTATCGGGGCATCCTCCGTTACAATACATGCGTGTTATTAGTGTGTGTGAAATCCGTGTACATATACGCCTATCAGCGCTGCCTTGCGGAGTTTTATCGCGATACTGGGTCGTTTTTTCCATGCATATACACGCCACACAATATCATTTACCAAGCATGTATATGTATCCCTCTGGTATATACCACCCCCACTCCTGGGAGTTGCAAGACCTGTATGTAAGACCGTGGTTCAAACTACTGAAAATGTCAATATGGCGCTGGGTTTTGTTGTGATTTTTTAACGGCCGCAATCGTAGTCTCTGTCTAATGTAATTCTAATCTGTACAAATAGCGTAAGTCTAGAGACGCGGTAACGTCTTCGTCATAACCACCAAAAAGGTAAGAATCGTCGAATCGAAACATCGCAAATTCCGGCGTATCGCGTTCTTTGACATTTTCTACGACGCCGCGATCTTGACGTCGTAATTTGAAAAATCGTGCTCTTCCACTCGAATTCTTTGCCAAACATGGAAATTCATTTCTCGATCCTCGATCGAGCTTCTCGATAATCAGAATAATTCGAACGTGACGTAAAACATTTAAAAAACACCCCAAAATACTGATTTACCGGTAAACAACATAACCTACAAATGCCAAAGTTGTTGATTTCTGCGATTGCCATCAGCGACAAGATTTTTCCGTGCAATTTATCCAACACCGAAAAAAATGCAATTGTGAGCAAACGCAAACGAGACAGACTCAAAAAATTTGAACATTTGTTACTCAATTAATTTCCGCACTCGTTCACATCGGAGATTTCTCTTTTTCTGTCAATTGTTCGATAAATTTCAAAAACCATGACAATTTTCGTACCGATTTTCTCGTTGGTTCCTGAAAAAATATCGTTTTTTCGGTCCTGAATAAATATTTAATCAAAATCAAGAAGAAATTTTAAGATAACAGAGAAAACACGACATTTCTATTCATTTTTTGTTAAATTTCAAAAACCACGACAATTTTCGTGCCAATTTTCTCTTTGGACCCCAAAAAAACATCGATTCATCGTCCCGACCAAATATTTCATAAGAATCTCGAGATCTGCTCGAGAAAAAACAGAATTTCTTTCTGAGTGAAGCTTCCGAGACTAAATTTGGAATTTCTTGACGCAGAGAATAAAAACAATGTTCCGAAAATCAGTAAAAACGTACGTGGGAAAAAACTGGCCTTTTAATTGCCATCCGCCATTAAGCGCAACGATTATTCGTGGAGAAATTCCTCCCGAGCGGACAATTGCCCAGACGTCGTCCAACGACGACGCGAGTCTCCATTACGATCCCTTCGACACGACTTTTGATCGAGTCGTCAAAGACGAAATGTAAGTTTGTTTTTCTGCCATTATCGTCGCCCCGCGGATGGATAATTTTTTGCTAGACGTGAAATTTGCCTTTCCACGCAGAGAACATCCCGTTCCAGAGGGACCGAGAAAGATCAAACGAGGACGGCGAGTGCGACAAAAACAAGAGGACATTTTCAAGGACGAAAGTTCAGATCCGAATGACGGAAACGCCGAGACCAAAAGCTCCGGAATTATGAAAAAAAAACGTGCGGGAGAACGTGCGGGTTTTGCAGAAACGCTCGGTGGAGGAAAAACCTGAAATGTCTCACAAAAAGTTGAAATATCACGATGATTTTAAAGTTTTTCGAGGATGCAGCGTCGAACTGGAGCGCTTGAGTCTTCCCTTTGGCGCATCTTCGAGCCGAAAAACGAAGAGGACAAAAAATTTGAAAAAGCCTCAATTGTCAATTTCCAATAGATTTTCGAAACGACGAGATTCGATGCAGCCAGTTGTTTTGTTGTCCCGGCTGAACGATCCGTGCAGAATCACACGGGGACGAAAAACGTATCGCGATCGAGGCTCAAATTTGAGCGCGATATCGGAGATCGAGGCCGAAAAAGTTTCCACGAAGAAGAAAAAGTCTGAGCGAGTCACGAGGGCGTCGAAAATGGACGATATTCGAGAAGAATTTTCACAGTCAACGACGATCGACGTGGCGACTGAAAACTCGCAAAATCTCCATGAAATTTCACAGAAATTTGAACAACCATGCGGCAATTTGTTAACGCCCAACACATACAACGATTCTGTCAAGGAAGACAAAGCTGGAAAATCTTGGGTGACATGTTTATTAACGTCGAATCAAATTCATAGCCAAGAAGATTTGGAATTACTGCCTGTTGGAAAAGGCAAAAAATGGGGGCAGAGTGTACAAAATGTTTTGGAAATACAACAAAGAGGTATCAAATTTCTTCAATTTCATTACTTTCCCAATGCATTCATGCATTCTGCAACGCATGCATTTGCAACGTCTTCGTGCATCTCGATCAACTTTTGAAACAAGAATTGCGGAAAAAGATCAATTGAGAAAAAAAAAATGAAAATCCTTCGTGACTGGCGTTGGCGTTTCGAGCCGCGTCGTGCCCGACAGGAGTTCTGACAACGTCAAAGACACTTCGTTCATCGAAGCATACGGCGTCAGCGCATTTAAAATAAACAAACGCCAGCGCAGAGAAGTACGTTGAAAGGTGAACAGAATTTCTATTTTTTTAAGGAGTTTGTATGGCGAAGCGGGAATGTAAATGTTTCTTTTCAGGTTTTCTTACATACAAAATGCTTTGCGAGCCAAAGTTCGTGAAAAAAAGTTTTTACAAATTGACTAAAGAACAATAGTACATTATAACACTAGGACGAAAAAGTTTTTCGTACGTGTGTTATACGAAATTTTATATTACGAGGTGCGGAAATGGGGATTTTGTGTACGCGAAGCGTACGCAAAACGCCCTTTTACGTACCGCGTGATATAAAATACTTTAAATTCAAGATTGTCCGAGTTAATCTGTATTTTTTATGTAATAACCAAAATTTCGAACAAATTTTACGACCGATTTTTTTGAAAATCTAAATAAAACTTCTTCGATGTTTCATAAACGCGTATGCAAAGTTTTAAGAGGCTTCACCATTTAGAAATGGTAATATTAAATGTTGAAAATTGCAACTTTTGACCCGCGCTCTTATGAGAAAATACTGAAAATTGTGATTTTTAAAAATAAATGTCTCGACTTGTACATGCTGACACGTCTTACAATTGGGCGAGCTATTGGACAAATTTAAAGGAATTGTATCAATAGAAAACTTTGCATACAACGCCCTTAATGGCATGCATTAAAAATTCGAGAGAAATTGGCTAATTCTTTGTTTCATTACTATTTATGATGACAGATCTGAGAAAAAGTCTAGAAGTCATACTAAAACGTTTGTCTACCACAAAATCGAGGGACGCTGTACTCGCGCAGTGTGGGCAAAAATCAAGTTTGCCATTCGGCGAGTGTTATCCGCGATCGTGAGTATTGAGAATTGCAAAATTCTCTCAACTCCAAATGTTTTTATGTTCCGAATTTAGTAAGTTTGCTTGTTGTTCAGAATTCTGAAAAACTGTCGAAATATTGGTGAAGGAGCTTACGGCGAGGTATTCCTGTACGAAAAAGGAAAAGAGAAGAGCGTGCTAAAAATAATCCCGATCGAGGGAAAAATGAAAATAAACGGCGGGCGGCAGAAAAAATTTGACGAAATTCTCTCGGAGATCGTGATTGCCAAGTAAATAATGAAATAATCAAAACTTTGCGTCACATAAACTGAAGCCAAATATTAAAATGTTAATTTTCCTCCTCAGAGAGCTTCACAATTTGAGATTCGCCGATAAATCCACGACGAACTGTTTCGTCGAGGTGAAAAAAATAAGATGCGTCAAGGGCAAATATCCAAAGATTCTAATCGACCTGTGGAAGACATTTGAAGAGGAGGAATATTCTGAAAACGATTGTCCAGAGATTTTCAAACAAGATCAGTTGTACATAGTTTTGGAATTGGGCCACGGCGGCGAAGATATGGCGACTTTTGTTTTTCAAAATGCCAAAGATTCGGTCAGTGTCTTTATGCAGGTAAACGCAAACGCAAACCAATCATTCTATTAATTATCATTATAAAAACAATTATAACAATTTAAACAATTGTAATGAATCAACATTATGAATTGATATTATGAATCATGAATCATTATTATTACATTTTCATAATAATAGTTAATTAATTAATCAATTTATATAAATAGGAAAAGAAAAAATATAATTATCAGAGTTTTACAATGAATATTAAAAATTAATAATAATTAATTAATATTCAGAAATATAAATTATTCAATATTTTGGAATATTGTGATTATTGATTACATCAATTTTCATCAAGAGACGCGGCAGCGGCTCGACGCCAAGTTTAAAAGAAAAGCGTAGCGCGCGAGCCGGCCGGACTCTTGTATACTCGAAAATAGGCATTTATGACGTCACACAAATTTTTAATCGTTTTAACTCCAAAACGGCTTGTAATTATTATATTTATGCAATGAATATTGATTAATAACAATTTATTAATATTCCAAAATACAAATTATTGAATATTTTGGAAAACTGAATTTTTTTAAACTTTTTTTTGTAAACTCTCATTTTTGGAAATGATTCAGACTGCCTTGGCTCTCGCTGTCGCCGAGGATTCCATGGAATTCGAGCACCGCGATCTTCACTTGGGAAATTTGCTGTTATCACGAACGAAGGAGGCGGTAATTGAGTTTAAACTCGACAACGAATCGTTCAGAATATCGAGCGAAGGTGTCAAAGTTTCCGTGATCGATTTCACTCTGTCACGGATGTCTCATCAAGGATGCAGCATTTTTAACGATCTCTCCGTCGATGAAGATCTTTTCGTCGGCCAGGGCGAATATCAATTTGAAATTTACCGGCTCATGAGGAAAAAATTGGAGTAAGTTCATTAAATCGCCACGAAAAAAATCGCTGAGTCATTTCTCGCGTTGAAAAAGTCAAAACTCTCAGCCCAAACTTTGACCTTCTTTTTACTTTTATTCACGAGCATTTTTTGTTTATTTTTTCACAGAAATAATTGGCAACGATTCCAGCCCTACACCAACATCCTTTGGCTTCATTACCTCCTTGACAAATTGATCACCGCCGCACAATATAGAAGAAAAAATACAACAGAGCACAAAATTGGACTGTCCGTTCTCGAAACGGTGAAAAATGGGATTCTCAACTGCAAAAGTGCCAGGGATTTCTCGAGTAGGTTTTTCAGCAGTTTTTGAGCCGCTGCCGCGTCTCGTGATAAAGCGAATTCGATACGGTTGTACGAAATATCGAGATGTTTGACTCTTGAAAACGGCAACCCAGGACTCAGAGCCCTGATGGAAAAATAGTTCAATTCATTAAAAACACAATAATCCTTTTTTTTCCTCATTATTATCAATTTTTATCATTTTTTTAATTGAATTTCTGGTCCATTCGCTGAATTAGAAACGCGGGAAAAATGGAATTTGCTGAGAAATTGATGAGCGAGCATAAAAAATCATAATTCCTTTTTTTGTCATTATTATTATAAATTTTTTCATTTTTATTGAATTTCTGATCAAATCCCTGGATTAGAGACGCAGGAAAATTGCAATTTGCAATTCCTGTACATCCGAGAGATTTCAAAGTCAAAACTTGAGAGAAATAAAGAGACTCGTTAACGACGATTATTATTTCCTATATATACAAGCTTTATTTCCAGATTTAGCCTAAAGACACTCACGACGATTTCGAATGGCAAAATAATCACAAAATCTCGTTCCTTATCCATCAATTCGCCATTTCCCTGAAATTTCAAATCGCCCTATGACGATAACTTTCAAACCCTGCAACACTTTTTCGCTCGATTCGAAATTTCCATCGTTGCAAACAAAAAAAACATAAATTGTATTTTCGACTCTTTGATTTGGGATTTTTTGAAAATCTCCCATTTATTCCTTTGGCTGAATTCCAAGGGCCGCAAAAATAAAAATTGCGCAATTTAAACGAAGTTTTTGTTAATTTTTTTAATCGATCATTTCCCGGATCCCGTTTCCCGGACGCAAACTCGACCGCAATCGATGATTTGCGATCCTTACACGATTTTGCAAAGTTTTTTTCTTCTTCAAGTCGCATCACGAGCTCTCACGATCAATAGCAAAATTGAAGGGGTCGTGAAGGCTTGAAAATGTTTAAATCGAGTCGTTGAATCGGCAGCGAAGCCTGGCGTTTAAAATAATTTCCAAAATACATAATAAATATGGTTAAAATGTTGACATTCAAAGGCACTCGATAAGCGTAATAAGAAAAAAAAAGAAATAATTAGACTCAACAGAATGGATTGCGCGCTCGAGAGCGATTTTGAGTGAAATTATTTCGACGCTTTTTCGAGAGTATAAAAAATAAATATAGTGTATAACAATAATCTGCGTTTTAAATCGTTTCTCGTTTGATCCGAGCAATACTTTTCAAGTCTCGCAAGTTTTCGGCGAAAAAAAAAAGAAATATTAATTATTCAAATTCTCGTATTTTTCGATGTGCAATTGATTTTTATTGAATCGAAATATTCTACACGCATTTTTCAATTTACATGCCAGTTTCCAATTTCTTTTCTCAATTCGTGCGTGTGCGTCTGGATGTGTGAGAGAAAAATGGTTAAACCGGGAACCGCGATTTTTGTTGAATTGCCCACGTGTCGGTGTGCGAACGAATGTTTCGTGCGTGCGGAGAAAATACGAGAATTTCGAGATGATTCGAGAATCGAGCACAAATTTTGAGTTCTACGATTTTTGTCCATTTGAGTGGAATTTTCAAGATTTTACAATCTTTTTTTAATTTCGATTTGTCATATTTTGCATTTCTAGTAGTCCAGAATTTTTCATACGAATTTTCACCATGGCCAATATGTAATTGTACGAACTTTTTTTTAAAATTTGGACTGAAACCCGAACCAAAATATTTCTCGTGAATCGACCCAACTTTTACATTTTCAAGATCACGTCGTTTCGCTGATTTTTCTTTGAAAAAAAAACTCAAGTTTCGCTTTGCTTCACACGAGCAGTGACGAAAATGACGAAATTTTCGAAAAAAAGGTCGATGCCGCTTCGATGACGAGGTAGAAATGGAAAAACGAGAGGCAGCGAATAGAACAGAATTTTTTTATTCATTTTTTTTTGTTCTTGAGTGCGCAATGAATTGAGGAAAGTTTGGTACGCCCTCGAAATTCGGATAAACGTTGTTCGCGTTCGCCGGACGAGCATTTTCATGTATAAGGAATCCGATAATCTCGCTGATGGCGATACTCGTTGGAAACGCGGAGCTAGCTCTTAAACTGCCATTTTGGAGGAGGAGGAGGAGGAGATTGAGAAAACGTTGTAAAGAGGATTGAACACGAGAAAAACAAAAATAAAAGGATAGGGAGGAGGGGGAGGAGGAAGCAGAGAGAAGGATGGAAATAAAACGGACATTTGAGTAGAGAATCGACCGATCGTTTTGTTTTTTGCATCGACAGATTTATTTAGAAACTAAAGCACAAAATTTGATATAATATTTAGCTCCACCTTAATTAGTGATCAGTTGTTATTTTTCTACGTATCCATACTTGTGTAAGATATTGCGCAAATGATTTAATTAATTAATTGTATATCAAATTGAGAGAAAACTTTGAATTTGTACTAATTCATTTGAATGTATAACGTCCAGTGACATTTGTGTAACGCTTATCATTTTTCTCATGAATACAACCGAGTTGTTCTACCCATCTATAAATAGCGGAAGCTGATACAAAAAATTTCGGGCCGGCCAAGTACTCTGTGCGCATACGCTCAACATATGATGGCAAACTTTAGTTTTGTATTTTTTGATGAAGTAGTTTTTCTGTCGATTCGCCATTTTGTATTTAGGGGTTCCTTTTTTTGAGACGTGTCTTTTTGGAAGTTTTTCTTTTTTCTCGTTAATTGATTTTCGAACATCAACATGATTTTCAGACAGGGAATACTTGTCCTTTTATAGATATCAGAATTTTTTATGCTGAGCGAATACCATTAATTGTTTTCTACCATTCTCGCATTTCTTGCATTTTTCTCAATCTTCTTGAATTATTTTTTTTTTGGGTTTTCTTAAATTCTTTATTTTGTTGGCGTTTCCAATTTTTTTCAAGGGGGGATTAGATTTTTCTGTGAAAACAAATGGAAATGGGGATCACCAACAAATGTACTTGTCCAAGCTTTTTTCCCCGGGAGGGGATTTTTGGCTAGTTTTAATATATAATGAAAATATATATTCAACCAATTGGTCTATTTCTTTTCGTTTAATTTTTTAATTTCAATGCATACTGGCAAGTCCATGGTTCTTTGAGGATATCAGTTATTTGAACTTTTTAAAACCACGTAAAATGGGACGTCGAAAAATACAACGTACACCTGAGGAAGAAGTATTTAAACGTGTTCGTCTGGTACGAAACTTGGAAAATCAACGGCATCGACAAGCACAGCGAAATGAAGAAGTTCGAAATAAACCCGGTCCGTCAACTGCTGCACAACTGGAAATAGAGACAAAGCGTAACCAGACGGAAACTGTCATTTGTGGTACTGTAAATACCGTAACGAGAAATGCAAATAACATTTCACTTTCACGACAAAATGCTGCTCGAAATCGTCAATCAGACCCAAACAAAAAATCGGCACATTTCAACGAACAAGAGGTTACTCACGATGATTATCATGAACATTACATGGGAGTGATGGATGTGAAATGTATTCATTGCAGTGCTTTGCATTTTGCAGCAGAGAAAATTCGTAACAAAGGTAACTCGTTTAATAATTGCTGTAGTCATGGTGCTGTTAAATTGGATAGTTTGCCCGATTTCCCTGATAAGCTTCGTGAACTTTTTCAAGGAAATGATTCTAGGTCTAAAGATTTCTTCCAACATATTCGATGTTACAATAATACTTTATCATTTGCGTCTTTTAATGCAAATTTGGTAAGTTTACAAGATAGACGTCCTGGTCCATATTGTTTTAAGATACAGGGTCAAATCTACTATCAAGTTAACACAGCACTTTATCCAGAATATAATAAAACACCAACATATGGTCAACTATTTATAGTTGATTCAAATGAGGCAACAGATTATCGCTTAAATGAGGATTCTAAATTAAGTCGAAATATTTTGATAGACTTGACCACATTATTCGAGAGAATGACGTATTTGCTCAAGCCTATCAAATGATGGGAGAGGAAGTAGAAAATCAACGCCGAATGGCATCGCAAAATCATGAACCGATGTCAGAAGTTCAAATGGTATTCAATTTGAAGCCTGGCGTAGATCGTCGGCGGTACAATTTCCAAAGAACTAACGAGGTTGCTGCTATTTTCACGACATGAGCTGATGGTGAGATTCCGGAATCCTTCGTCACGATTCGTAATCGAAATACTCGGATTTTACAATATGTTAGTTCCATGGATCCGAATGTTGAACCATGGGTGTATCCATTGTTCTATCCCCATGGTTCTCCAGGCTGGCATCGTGATTTAAGGGGTCTAGCCACCGGCGAACCGAGAAATGCACTTTTTCATTTTTTAATTAATAAATCCGAAACTATCGGTCGGAATATTTTTATTATTTAGGTCATTATCATAAAGAGTGTCAAGAGTAACATCATAACATTTTATTTGCAAATATTTAAAAATGACGCCGTGACGTTAGTTGCCGCGGGGGTCCTCCACACGATACGCGCGGTCCTTGTCCCACCTGGAACTCGGTCATGGTACATCTGAAAAATAGAATAAAAATTCAGGTTATTACAATGTAGTGTGACTACAATGTAGCGTAGCCGTTTTGTTTTTCGAACGTTAGAAAAATTATGGTGAGCCGCAAAACAAAAATTATCATTTTTTACCGATATTTTCCAAGCAAAAGCATTAATTAGAAAAAAACTAATCAAGTTATCGAAAAAATCCTACGTAACATTGTAGATAATGCATTTGAGAATATTCGGTGAAAATTTGAAAGCAATCGAATGGCTAGTCTCCGAGATTTCGAAGGTACCATGTCAAAAATATAGTTTCGTGATAATCGCAAAAGAAAGTAGGCGAGTCTTACCTTCAATCAGCGATCCCTGGACCATAGACAACTCCTTCGGCAGCTGATTGCCAGTCTTGGGCCCTTCTTTGACCGTCCCTTCGTGCTGTTCTTGCTTCCTTAGAATCGTTTTGAGCGCGAATTTGCGCTGTAGCGCAGCGCTCATCGTCTGCTGTAGTGCAGAAACTGTAGCTGCGATCTCCGACGGTTAGATTGAGTACGTTCATTATGAGCAGAATACTCTGTGTTTTTACAGTACTTCAGGTACTTTTTACAGTACTTCAGGTAACAAAGTAAACGATTCATAACATAAAAGGACACAATACGACAGCGGTATGGGCTAATACGCGCAAGTTTTGAAGAAAGGTCGCAGCGCGCGGTCAACCGCGCGGTCAACCGCGCGCAGTGGGACTCAACCGCTCGCATGAGCGCAAAATCGGCCGCAGTAGCGCCAAACAGCCCGCAGTGGCAAATAACCGTCCCGAATGGTGCTCAAACTTGGAAAATGTGCCTGTAATTTTTACAATATCGAGTGTTTCCATACGCAACAGGTCTTAAAATGTCCGTTGTAGTAAAGGGTTCATAAAAAAAAAAAAAAAAATGACAAAAAATAAAAATTCAGGGTGGCCAGACCCCTTAATGCGCATGAATAGCACAAAACGTGTTTCCAGAAATGCTTACATAAAGTTTCGCATAGCTATAAGAAATGACTTCAATCGCTTTTTGATGGGACGCCGATTATTCTAACAATGGATGGTAGACAACTATGTTAAGATGGAAAAAGATCGGATCACATGATGCAGAGCGCATCAAAATGATTTACGCGCTAAAACTTATCAAGGACTCGTGGATTACCTTCGAAAGGAAGCAACTAATGCTAATGCTCGCGTAGGCAAAATGGTAATATTACCCTCCACGTTAATTGGTTCTCCACGGAATATGCTGCAAAATTATCAAGACGCCATGGCTATTATTAGAAAATATGGAAAACCAGATCTTTTTATCACCATGACATGTAATCCCAAGTGGCAAGAAATCACGGGAAATCTATTACCTGGGCAGCAATCGGCTGATAGACCTGATATTTGTGCTCGAGTTTTTAACGTAAAAAAAGATTATTTAATCGATTTAATTGTGAAACAAAAATGCTTTGGGGATGTCAGCGCATATGTTTATGTAATAGAGTTTCAAAAGCGTGGATTGTCTCATATCTATTTGTTCGTCACGTTGAAACAAACTTGTAAGATAACATCACCTCAAAGAGTGGATCAATATATTTCTGCAGAGATTCCTGATCCAAAGGAAAATAAACCTCTACATGATATTATCATGCGGCATATGATACATGGACCATGTGGAGATTGGTGCATCGTGCAAGGAAAATGTTCAAAACACTTTCCAAAGAAAAACCAAACTGAGACAACAATGGACGCTGGTGGATATCCATCTTACCGACGCCGCGATACACATAATTTTTACGAACGACCGGGTGGAAACATGGTCAATAATCAGTATGTTGTCCCATATTCACCTATGTTATTACGTACTTTGAACAGCCACATAAACGTTGAAGTCGTTTCAAGCGTGAAATCAGTAAAATACTTATGTATATATATGTTATGTACAAACCTCGCAATCGTATAATGCGCGCATTGTACGGGGCCGTTTGTACAATCCTGGTCTATGCGGGGTTTGTACAAGTTTTTCTGTACAGTGCGCGCAATGTACGTTTCATGCCGTACACTGCGCGCATTGTACGAGAAAATTTGTACAATCCTGCACTAATTACATTTGTGTGTGGGCCTGCGGATAAATATTTACATGCGAACGAGTTGATAATTGAACGAAAGTTGATAATTGTTATTTTTGTCTCTACAAGATCATAACCTAGCCAAAAATCCCCTCCCGGGAAAAAAGCTTGGACAAGTACATTTGTTGGTGATCCCCATTTCTATTTGTTTTCACCGAAAAATCTAATCCCCCCTTGAAAAAAATTGGAAACGCCAACAAAATAAAGAATTTAAGAAAACCCAAAAAAAAAAAATTCAAGAAGATTGAGAAAAATGCAAGAAATGCGAGAATGGTAGAAAAAAATTAATGGTATTCGCTCAGCATAAAAAATTCTGATATCTATAAAAGGACAAGCATTCCTTGTCTGAAAATCATGTTGATGTTCGAAAATCAATTAACGAGAAAAAAGAAAATCTTCCCAAAAAAGTCTCAAAAAAAGGAACCCCCAAATACAAAATGGCGAATCGACAGAAAAACTTCATAAAAAAATACAAAACTAAAGTTTGCCATCATATGTTGAGCGTATGCGCACAGAGTACTTGGCCGGCCCGAAATTTTGAATTAAAGTGCTCAGCTTGGTTAATCTTGGCATAACGTAATTATTTGTTTTCAGAAATCTTCTTAGAAAAGACACGCGATAGCTTGGCGAAAATCTCGAGTCAATCAAGGTTCTCTCCTAAAACGATTTATATTTCAAGCTAGTAATACAAAAAATTGCTAGAAGTGCAATTTTTATCGACGCATTACGGGTCATTTGATATAATATTTAGCTCCACCTTAATTAGAGATCAGTTGTTATTTTTCTACGTATCCATACTTGTGTAAGATATTGCGCAAATGATTTAATTAATTAATTGTATATCAAATTGAGAGAAAACTTTGAATTTGTACTAATTCATTTGAATGTATAACGTTCAGTGACATTCGTGTAACGCTTATCATTTTTCTCATGCATACAACCGAGTTGTTCTACCTGTCTATAAATAGCGGAAGCTAATACAAAAAATTTCGGGCCGGCCAAGTACTCTGTGCGCATACGCTCAACATATGATGGCAAACTTTAGTTTTGTATTTTTTTATGAAGTTTTTCTGTCGATTCGCCATTTTGTATTTGGGGGTTCCTTTTTTTGAGACTTTTTTGGGAAGATTTTCTTTTTTCTCGTTAATTGATTTTCGAACATCAACATGATTTTCAGACAAGGAATGCTTGTCCTTTTATAGATATCAGAATTTTTTATGCTGAGCGAATACCATTAATTTTTTTCTACCATTCTCGCATTTCTTGCATTTTTCTCAATCTTCTTGAATTTTTTTTTTTGGGTTTTCTTAAATTCTTTATTTTGTTGGCGTTTCCAATTTTTTTCAAGGGGGGATTAGATTTTTCGGTGAAAACAAATAGAAATGGGGATCACCAACAAATGTACTTGTCCAAGCTTTTTTCCCGGGAGGGGATTTTTGGCTAGGATATCACTTATTTTTTCTGATTGAAAGTCTCCAATTTTTTCAGTCCGGTAGGAATAATTTGCTGATTTTCCCCTAGAAGTGTACTCTGTGGAGCTCATTTGAAGCCAAGAATCATGTCTCTATCTTAATTTTTCACCGAGTCATCATTTTGGCCCATTTCCATGATTTTTGCTCCAAAACGACGATTTTTCATAAATTTTCAAACGAAAATCGCTCTTCTCCGAGCAACGACGGTAAAATCATGTTTTTCGTCCACATGGTTTGTCAAGCTGGAAGGAAACGTCAACGCACGCCATAATCTTAATTTTTCTTGGGAATTGTATTTTTGCATTTTCACTATCAGCTTAGAAAAAAACGACATTTTTACATGACTTGGGAGCGAAGATTTTATTTAGTTGGGTGTATGGGAATAAATTCCGATTTTTTCCCCAAAAATATACTCTGTGGAGCTCAATTTAAGTCCAGAATCATGTCTATATCTCGATTTTCCACCGAGATATGAATTTTTGCCCTTTACCATGATTTTTGCTTGAAAAGGACGATTTTTCGACAATTTTCAAACGAAAATCGCGCTTCTCCGAGTAAAAATCGTATAAATTATGATTTTTTTTCCAGCCACTCGGTTTGATACGCTGAAACAAAGAGGAAACACGTGCCAAAGTCTCAATTTATCGCGAGAATTAAATTTTCGACTTTTGCCCACGAGTTGGAAAAATCAATATTTGAACATGAAGTTGTAGCGAAGAATTTTTCTTCTTGGCTGCATGAGAATAGTATGCTGATTTTTTCTCTGCAACTAGACTCTGTGGAGCTCAATTCAAGCCCAGAATTATGTCTCTATCTCAATTTTTCATCGAGAAATGATTTTTTGCCCATTACCATGATTTTTGCTTGAAATAGACGATTTTTCGACAATTTTCAAACGAAAATCGCTCTTCTCCGAGTAAAAATCGTATAAATTATGATTTTTTTCCAGCCACTCGGTTGGATACGCTGAAACAAAGAGGAAACACGTGCCAAAGTCTCCATTTATCGCGAGAATTCAATTTTCGACTTTTGCCCACGAGTTGGAAAAATCAATATTTGAACATGAAGTTCTAGCGAAGTATTTTCCCTCTTGGCTCCATGAGAATAGAATGCTGATTTTTTCCAAGCAACTAGACTCTGTGGAGCTCAATTCAAGCCCAGAATTATGTCTCTATCTCTATTGTATTTCGTGCCTCTTCCTCGAGATCACTTGGTAGTCCTCCACTCTGTGCCGATATTACCACCTATTCAAAGTCAAAAACGAGACGGTGGCTCCCCCGCGCCCTCGCGGTGGCCGTTCTTGGATACTAGTTCATTCTTCATTTTGGTGCCGAAGGAACCACACGTGAAGATTTTTCGTTAAAACAATTCGTTAAAAAGAAAAAAGAAAAATGGGGAAGAACGAGGAAAGGAAACTTCGAGACCACATAAGACGGCTCGAGAAGGAGTTGCGGAAAAAGAAAAAGCGGAGACATCGTAGGGAACGTAAGTTAATCTAATTTGTTACAGCTCGGCTCAACAACAGCGAGGCTGACGGGACCAACATAACCTCTCTCGTTACCTCTCTCATCATACTCGATGGTTAGGCCAAAGAGTCGAAAAAAAAAAAAAAAAAAAGACAGAGAGAGAGAGAGAGATGATATAAAGTAAAACTACGTAAGGCGTAGAATTTTACGAATAATGGGAGACGGGTCAGGCCCACGCTCCCAGCAGTCCAGGACTGCTAAATACATGCAACGAGGGTTTATTTCGTTTACCCGAGGGACATGGACGCATTTTGAATCGGCGAATGTTTTCTTTCTCCCGATCGTAGGTTATGAAAGCTCACCGTCGTCCAGCAATAGCAGCAGTGAGAGCAGCAGCAACGACAAGGAGAATGAGAGGGAGAGAGAGAGACGATCGCGCTCGTATGCCTCGAGCCGACGTGAGGTTTCACGCGCGCGCTCTCGCTCGCGCTTTCGTGGTCGATCTCGTTCGCGGGTTCGCGGTCGCTCTCGCTCAGACGACAGCTGGCATGCGCGTTCTCGCGTTCGCTCCCGCTCTCGGCCCCGCTCCCATTCTGGCTCAGGCGAGGCAAGCCGGGCGAGCCAGGCGCGTGAGAGAAGTACAGGTCCGGCCGAGGATCATAACCTCAACCAAGACCCTCCCGAAATGACAAACGAAGACGCGGGCGGCCAGGCCACCCTGTCGGTAAGAGAGGACGTGACGCTGGACGAAGACATGTTACTCGTTATCGGTAAACGATTACGAACGGACAAAAAATTAACAGAGCCCGTCCACAAGGATATACAAATTCGCTGGGAGGAAATATACAAAGATGGGTTGCCAAAGGACATAAAAACCGAGCTGCTGAGCAAACATCCTCAACCGCCGAACGTCGCCTTCCTGGAAGCGCCAAAACTCAACTTGGAACTGAAGGCCTCCGTACACGAGTCGGTCGCTACTCGAGATAATCGGCTTATCGAAAAACAGGAAAAAGTCGCGGTTTGCTTAGCAGTGTTCGGCTCCCTCCTATCTCGACTCTTGAATAAGGAAGAAGTAAAATCGATTGAATTGATCGAGAAGATAAGCGACTGCTGTAGAATTCTCGTCGATTTACAAAGAGACGAAACCCTAACACGACGCTCGCTGATTTTGGCTAACATCCGGTCTTCGTTGAAGGAAACGCTCAAGACTGCAGAGGTGGATGAATTTCTTTTCGGTAAGCAGCTCGAAGAACAAGTGAAGGCAGCAAAACTTCTCGAAAAGTCGACCAAGGATTTGAAGCTGCCGGAAAAGAATGCTGTTAAACACGTATCAAAAAACACGAAGGGCCCGCTTCAACAGACGAACAGGAAATACGTGCAATCACGACCACCGCAGAGGAAGTCGTGGGGCGGGCAATTCAAGCAGTACCAGTCCTCTCCCCGCGGACCATACCCAGCGAACAACAAAACACACAAGAAACGCAATTAGAAGAGGTGAGTAAGTTGGCTGGTAGACTGAAGCATTTTTCCGAAAACTGGAAAATAGTCACGTCCGATAGATTTATCCTAGACACCATCGCGGGTTTTAAAATACCATTCAAAACCGAAATCTGTCAAGATCAACCACCTGGCGAACCGTCGTGGTCGAATATCGAAATTGAAGCCGTTACAGAACAAATAAATAAGCTATTGCAAAAAGGAGCAATTCGTAAATGTGACGGTGAAGACGGTCAGTTTATATCGAGAATTTTCTTGACGCCCAAATCCGATGGCTCCAATCGTCTAATATTAAATCTTAAACCTCTTAATGAGTTTATAGACGCAGCGCATTTTAAAATGGAGGATGGCAGGACGGCACAGAGGCTTATGTATCGCGGATGCTACATGGCAACAATAGACCTTAAAGACGCGTACTACCTTGTGCCTATTGCGAACGAACATAGAAAATACTTACGGTTCTTATTTCAGGGTCAACTTTTTGAGTTCACGGTCTTACCGTTTGGGTTAAACTGCGCGCCGTTAATTTTCACGAAATTAATGAGACCGATAGTCACTTTTCTAAGAAAAGGAGGGTTTATGTCCGTTATCTATCTCGACGATTTGTTACTGTTTGGCAGCTCAGCTAAAGATTGTTTAAGCAACGCGGAAAAAACAATATCGCTGCTAGAAAGTCTTGGTTTCGTGGTGAATTACGAAAAGAGCAGATTGTCGCCATCGCAAAGATGTAATTTTTTGGGTTTGTGTCTGAATTCCGAAAAAATGCAAATCGAACTGCCCGCGGAGAAACGAACAAACATGTCAAAACTAATACGTAAATATCAGGGGATCAAAACATGTAAAATTCGAGAATTTGCTTCGTTTATTGGATCTCTTGGCTTTTGTTGCCAGGCAGCGACGTATGGTTGGGTATATGTCAAAGATTTCGAAAGAGAAAAAATTAGAGCCCTAGAAAAGTGTCATGACAATTACGAAGCCGTTATTGAAATAAACCGCGAGCTGCAGACCGATTTCGAATGGTGGAGAGACAACATATTCAAGGTCGTTAAGCCAATACGCAATTCCAAATTTGCTTTGGAAATATTTTCCGATTCATCATTAACGGGATGGGGAGCGTATTGTCAAAAGGAAAGAATTCACGGCTTTTGGTCTCAAGAGGAACGTAAATTACACATAAATTACTTGGAGTTGCTTGCGGCTTTTTTCGCATTAAAAAGCTTCGCAAAAAACGCAACCAACTGCAACATCTTGTTGAGAGTTGATAATACAACGGCAATCTCATACATTAATCGTATGGGTGGTATGGGCAGTAAAAAATTGAGCGAGGCGGCGAAGAAGATGTGGATTTGGTGCGAACGCCGCAACATTTGGCTCTTTGCATCGTATATTCAGTCTAAAAATAACTCCGAGGCAGATTTAGAATCTAGGAGACTGGAGCCTGAAACGGAATATGCATTGTCGGGAAAAATCTTTCAAAGAATTCAGAAAGTGTTGGGTACTCCAGAGATCGATTTGTTTGCGAGTCGAATTAACAAGAAATGTGGCACTTACATTTCATGGAAAAAAGATCCTGGGTCGATCGCAGTTGACGCATTTACCGTTGATTGGACACATTATTTCTTTTATGCGTTTCCCCCCTTTTCGGTGATTCTAAGAGTATTAAAGAAAATTGATCAGGAAAATTCACGGGGAATTGTAGTAGTGCCAGACTGGCCATCGCAAGCCTGGCACCATTATTTATGAGCATGACGGAATCGAAACCCTTAAGATTTGAACCGGACATTGATTTACTGCGCTCCTCCAACAGGGAACCCCATCCACTGTGGCCACAGTTGTCGTTGCTAGCAGGGATTTTATCAAAAAGGCGTTAACAGTGAGAGGACTCTCTGAAAAAGCAGCAACGGTAGCCTTGGCTTCAGTCACCGAATCAACGCTGAGGCAGTACGAGTGTCCAATTAAAAAATGGCGTCAGTTCTGCACTCGAAAGAGTTTGGACCCCTTATCGATCAACTTCACGGAGCTTCAAGACTTCCTCGCCGAAGAATTTCTCAACGGAGCGTCGTATACGACGATTAACTGTTATAGATCGGCTCTGTCGTTCATATTTGGGCCTAGGATCGCAGAGGATCCAGGGATCAAAAGGATATGCAAGGGCGCGTACAAGCTCCGCCCGCAGAGGCCCAAGTATGATGCTACATGGGACCCGAAGATTGTACTCCAACTTCTCGCCACATGGACACCCAACGACGAAATCACACTGGAGCAGCTCTCTATCAAACTGACAACGCTGCTAGCCCTAGTGACGGGTCATAGGATACAGACATTGTCGTTGATCAACATTAATGACATAATTATATCGGAGGACAAAATAGAGATTAGGATACCGGCTCAAATTAAAACGTCTGGGCCAAAGAGAAAGCAGCCTATCCTGACCCTACCCTTCTTCGATAAAAAAGAGATTTGCGCGGCCCAGACGCTTCTAGACTATTTAAAAGCGACACAACAAATTCGTGGAGATACGGAAAACTTGCTTTTGTCGTTCAAGAAGCCGCATAAGGCAGTGGGCACGCAGACCATAAGCAAGTGGATAAAAAAAGCTCTAAAAGAAAGCGGGATCGACACGGATCGTTTTGGAGCGTACAGCGTTCGTCACGCGTCGACGTCGGCGGCAAAACGCGAGGGAGTCAACATAGACTCGATCAGGGCAACAGCGGGCTGGACTAAGGAGTCTAAGACTTTCGCAAATTTTTATGATTTAAAGATTGTAGAAGATCAAACGACATTTGCTAAAGCTATATTAAACTTATAAAATTACTTCTGTAACCTCGACATCGTCAAGCTTAATATTTCTTTTTCACAAAAAAAAAAAAACGAATCGAAAATTTCGTTCACGCTATAGGAGCAATGGAAACTTCGAGCGAAGCGTGAATTACAGGGAGTGGAGTCGTAACGTAGCTTTAAACATCTACCAAGTGATCTCGAGTGTTACGTCCTGGCATTCTTGCCAGCACCCCATAATTTTTTTCTATTATCTCTCTCTCTTTTTCATCACAAATAGATTACCATCAGCAGGTAAATTCGCAAACGTCATCTTTTGCCGATAATCTATTATTTTTACCTATAATTTTAACTATATAACGGAATATATAAATTCCAAGTAACATTATATATTCCTCAATATTCCCCAACATTAATACATAGTGTAGCCAAATATGGTCAACTCATGTCAACGAACCCTATTGTAAACGGTCCTCATATATAACTCCTCTATATACCCAAAGCGCAGCGTATAAAAAACACGTAGCGCCTGAATAGCATCCAACTCTACAGTCACATCGAGACATAGAGACCACTTGAAAAGGTCTCACGACAGTCACCAAGAAAATCTCACGATCCTTTTCCCAGAAAATCTCAGCGACAGTCTTCAACTCAATATAAATAATACTAGACATAAATAATCAATGAACACCTCATTACTCGAATCAAAGACGCGCATTGATTCTCAAGCAACGACCAAATCAATTCTCACGGCTCACGCGTAGCCGATCGAAGCCAACAAAATCAACTCTTTATAAACAATACGCTTCGGCCGTTCCTCCAATCAGAACCTTTTTCTTTTCACTAACGCCTAAATGCTAAACGACTTTTCTTCCAATCATCTTTCCAGAAAAGTCTCCCCTACTAATTCAACCCAATCACAAATGAACGAACGAATCTTCTACCAATCCCAATATTGGACTATAACAAATTCAATCCCTTCTACAGCATCCTATCCCCACAACTCCACGTACTTTACAAAGAACTCGAAACAGAAAAATGATTAACTAAATTAGTTAGTTAGCATCGAGAGTCCAAGTCGACAACATCAAAATCCCAGTGAAAATCATAACCGAACTCTGTCAGAATTTCGCGACGATCAAATAATTGTACGCGATTCCAAATCTTTAAAATTCGACTGTCTTAAGACTCCATCAGAACCTCAGTGTAAAATAATCGCTAACCGAAATGTAAACCTAAACCAAAGAAACAGTGTAATTACCAAGTGTAAAATTCAACCATCAAAACTTTCAATTACATTAATAAACGAACAATATATTTCATATGTGCAATAGTACAAAAGTGTTCAATTTTCATTCAAAAGGGGCGTCAAACTCGAACCCCTGTGGTCAAGAACCCAACTCAAACCTCATCTACCAAAGGTAAATCGTTTAATATAGTATCGATAAATTAGGGAATCTCGGAAGTCAACTCAAATATTCCGAGCGAGTCGGTAACTCAGTAAATAAAAACGAGGCCAAGCTTCGGCTCCGAGATCCCTTCGAAATCCCCTCTCTCGGGACGTAACACGAGGAAGAGGCACGAAATACAATTGACCGATTGAACGAACTTACCTGTAAGTGATGTTCGATCGTAATTGTATGAAGGGCCTCTTCCGAAGAGATCAGTCCCCCCCGGAAAATACGGTTTTTCCTTTCTTCCCATAGCTGATTACGATCAGCCCCGTACACGTTACGACAGAGACTTAGAATAATGAACTAGTATCCGAGAACGGCCACCGCGAGGGCGCGGGGGAGCCACCGTCTCGTTTTTGACTTTGAATAGGTGGTAATATCGGCACAGAGTGGAGGACTACCAAGTGATCTCTTCGGAAGAGGCCCTTCATACAATTACGATCGAACATCACTTACAGGTAAGTTCGTTCAATCGGTCAATTTTTCATCGAGATATGATTTTATTCCCATCACCATGATTTTAGCTTGAAAATGACGATTTTTCGACAATTTTCAAACGAAAATCGCTCTTCTCCGAGCCGAAATGGTAATATTATGATTTTTTTTCCAGCCACTCGGTTTGATACGCTTAAACAAAGAGGAAACACGTGCCAAAGTCTCAATTTATAGCGAGAATTCAATTTTCAATTTTTGACTACGAGTTGGAAAAAATCAATATTTTAGCATAAAGTTGTAGTGGAGAATTTTTTTCCTTGGCTCCATGAGAATTTTGGCAGAAAGGAACAAATGTACAATTTTTTCTTGTGGCTCAGCGACAGGATTTTTATGTCAGTGAGCCCTCGCAGCGACAAGATTTTTATGTCACTGAGCCCTCGCAGCGACAAGATTTTTATGTCACTGAGTCCTCGCAGCGACAAGATTTTTATGTCACTGAGCCCTCGCAGCGACAAGATTTTTATGTCACTGAGGCCTTGCGGCGACAAGATTTTCATTTGCCTCAGCAACAAGATTTTCATATGGCTCAGCGACAACATTTTTATGTCACTGAAAGATATTATCGCTTAGCGATCAATCTTCATGGGTTGGGCGACAAGATTTTCATGTCACTGAGCTGACGCAGCGACAAGATTATCATTTGCCTCAGCAACAAGATTTTCATATGTATTAGCGACAAGATATTTGTTTTGTTGAGAGATATTATTGCTCAGCGATTAATCTTCATGTGGCTCAGCGAAAAGATCTTGATGTCACTGAGAGTTATCCGGAGCCATTAGATAACTTGCGGTGACAAGATTTTTATGTGCCGCTGCGACAAGAGTTTTATGTGGTTCGAATCAGCGACAAGATTTTTATACCGCTGAGAGTTATTATGTATAAGTCATGCTGTAAATGAATAAAATGGTGGGTGTAGGAAAGGGTCAAAAGATGTGGAGCATATTCATTCATGAAGCATATTCTCTCGTCATCGGAGCATGTCGGTAATATGCCAGCTCAAAATTCCGAATTTGTGAGGTTATGACGATCTGTCAAAGCTGTATCACAGCATTTATTCAGACTCGGTAACGAAAAACCAGCAACACATTCTTCTCGCATAACCTTGCATCCTCGAGAAAATAAGGTTAGCCAACGTTCGTTGTTTGACAAGGAACAATTGTAACAGTTACTTTCTCGAAAATGTCAAGAGCGGAAAAGAAAAATATGAACTTATTTCAGTTATCTCTCTCACACTCGCGTCAAAATGGCCCTTCGAAATATCAGCTGACATTTTTCGCTCGCTCGTCTGCACTGTCGTGTGCACGACGGATCCATTGGAATCATCGCAGCCTCGACCAATCAGGAATTTCGCAGCCCGGGATTGGCTACGATGGGCGCACTGACCCCTTTGAATGTGTTGTCGGGCGGCCATATACAGACACGTCAAATCCTTCGATGTAGCGTGGTTCTGCCGAAGGCTGAGATAGGACTAAGCCCGTGCAAAGTTTTTTCTCAGCAATTACTTGATCAATCGTACTTATTTTAGGCTCAATCAAAAGAGCATCGCGTAATTAGTCTCCATGTCAATTTTCAGGTCGCTAGACGACTCCTTGGCTTTACAGTTAGCTTAAATGTCATCGAAATTTTTTTTCCCACCACCGCGAATCGTTTTACTACGAGAAAGTATAGACTCGGCGAGCGCTCGGGACAAGCAGACGACGCACAGCTGTTTTCAAATGTACTTGTCCCGAGACTCTACCGAGTCTCTTGATACATAAAAATTAATGTATCGAGTCTTATACTACACATTTACTTATTGCAACATGTACTGGAATTATGACAACGCGAGTTGCATAAAACATTGTTCGTTCGGCAGATGCATCGGTTATTTTTACATTTCGTAGTCCAAGAGCATCGGAGGAAACCTTGCCCTCCCACCAACGAAGATTTATTATTGGCTGCTCTAACAGAAGTCATTTGTTGAGGGACATCCGTTTCCTGGAGAAATTCGGCCGTAGCTGGGGCTATTTGATTTCTACTGAATAATCCAGAAATAATTCCGTTCTGGGTCCCGATCTTATAGAATCCGTCTTCAGGAACTTCCATGATGACCCCTGTACCATAACACTAGCTTTAATAATGATAATCGTAGCAAGGGAAAAATAAATAGAATACGCAAGTTACCTATTAAATTTCTTGAATCGGCCTTGCTCTTGTCAACATCGGGAACCGGTAATAATGCAGACATTCCCCTCTCCAACGGTTTGAATTTAGCATCACTAGCGAGTTTCATTCTCTTTGCTTGCTTTTCGAGGCCTTGAAACGCTACCTCATGACTTCGCTTAATACTTTCGTGAGTCTCGGCTATAGTTTCCTCTTCAGGAATTGAAGGCAAACTGGAGGTGGAATTATTCAGAAGTTCTTCAATTTCTTCTTCCGTATTGAATAATGCCAATATTTCTTGTGGCAGTGCCGAGTCCTTTGTTGCGCCCGCATAGCAACCAATTCCATAAAACCATCATATTATAATCAGCGACAGGAAGTCGTGCACGTGCCGTTCAAAAACGCATCCCTCAGCAAGTCTCGTGGACTTTGCTCCAACTTCGAGGCCAAACCAAAAACGCTGACAATTAAACTCAGCACTCGACCGTCGCGATGCACCTGTACGATAACCCCAAGGCATCGAACGATCGACTGCCCACCACCATTAATTACCACCTCCAATTAATACCACCTCCACAATCATTCGAAAACCCCTAGTTCATAAAAAGGGAACGCAACGCCCAAATCAGGCACTCTGCGATCAGATTCCGAAATTATCAAATCATTAATAACACCGACATTGGTCTTGAGGCATTTTATACTCAATTGTAACGAACTTATCCACAATAAACCTTAGACGTTAAAACTGAAAGTATTGGGTTGGAGTTTAACTCAACCTTGGCAATATCCCGAATAAATCAGTCCCAAGCAAACTCGCCCCCACGTGACGGTTTGCACGGGCACAACACCTTCAACCGAAATTTCGCTTCTCGACCAAAGATTGCCCGGTAAGGTGACTGCTTGATTCCCGTATGGAAGCTAATGTTTTTCTGAAATTGAACGAAACGCAAGCCCTCACTCCATTTTGTCGTATTATTATCGGTCATCCACGCCCGTAACATATCTTCCACATCTCGATTTGATCTCCCTACGCTTCCCTGGCTCTGGGAGTGGCGAGGTTTCCCATGGACAATTTTTAATCCGGGCCACAAGAGCAAGAGTTCATTTATGATCGAATTCACGAACTCACGTCCATTATCTGACTGAAGAACTGCAGGAGCACCGAACACACAAAACAAGTCAACCAAAACATATGCCACTTCTGCAGCGGTCTTCGTTTTTAAAGGCCTGAGGAGTACAAATTTAGTCAAATGCTCTTGATAATTTAAAATAAACTTGTAGTCGTGATCTTTGCAAGATTGCATATCAATGAGATCCACTTGCGCCCGGGCACTCACTTCTTTGAACAATAATGGTTTCACTACGACACCCTTTTTTGGAAACGATTTTTTCCTTTGGCACACTTCACAATGTTGCAGAAATAACTAAATAACTTTTCGTTGGACATTTTGATATTTTCGATGAATCACTTCATACATCTTGTGAATACCACCGTGCCCTGTTTCAATGTGAGCATTTTTCAGAATGTCAAAAAGTTCACCGTTATGTACGAAAAATTTGATGTTGTTCCTTTCCTCGGTTGGCACAATTAATTTATTGGTCGCTCCAATCGCTCATCGTTTCAAACGCCGATAGTCACTTCTCTTTTTTTTTTCCTTCGATTTCGCTGACAGAAGTCCTTGCACTATTCCATTGTAACGACCTTCATCTTTAATCGTGAATTCTGTAGCAGGAAACTCAGAAAGTTTTTCTTTAAATATTTGCTCGAATCGAATCCACAAGTCTGTATTGTCACTCTGCATTTTGTATACCGCCTCGTTCACTGTTATAGAGAAGACTAATTTCAAACCTCTCATAACTGCGAAACATAAATATTTGTTGGCTATATAAGACGCCAGTATAAGACTCGATACATTCATTTTCATGTATATTGTGATCTTGTAGCAGACAAAACGAAGAATTATCAACTTTCGTTCATGTGAAATGTAAATATTTATACGCAGGCCCACACACATGTGTAATAAATGTAATTAATGCAGGATTGTACAAATTTTCTCGTACAATGCGCGCAGTGTACGGCATGAAACGTACATTGTGCGCACTGTACAGAAAAACTTGTACAAACCCCGCATAGACCAGGATTGTACAAACGGCCCCGTACATTGCGCGCATTGTACAAAAAGTCTGTACAATGCGCGCATTGTACGATTGCGGGGTTTGTAAATAACATATATATAAGTGTTGCGTGACTGACTGACTGACAGACAACGCACAGCCTAAACCAATGAAGTTAGGATCGCGAAATTTGTCACGGTTACTCCTCTCGCATCGTAGACGCTCACTAAGAACGGATTTTGTTCGTTCTCTATCGAAAAAAAAATTATCGAATTTTTTTTTTTTTTTTTCATTTTTTTTTCCATTTTTCTTTCGATTTTTTTTTTCTATACTCTTCTACCTTAGTAAACGCTCACTAAGAACGGATTTTGTTCGTTCTCCACCAAAAAAAAACTTATCAAAATTTTTTTTTTATTATTACATATACCGGGTGTCCCATTTTAATCTTCCACCTAACTTTTCTCGAAAAATATTGCTTGGACGAAATATTGTGTTGAACAAAACTTTCAGGGGTTGAAGGGGGACGTTCGAAAAAAAAAAATTGTGGAGCCAGAATCAAAAATAGCGGGGTTACAATGGAGAACATGTATTTTTCAAACGGTAACATAACTTTTTTTCATTGCCAAAAATTTTGTCAGCTTGAAACTTCAAACTTTTGTTCGAACATTTTTTCGATCAAGTTCATAATTTTCAGGTGGGAACATCATTTTCATTTATTTTAGAGACATGCAGCATGTACCGCATGTTTGTGCGTACGCGGAGGTGCGTGTGTTTTTTTTTATTTCTATTTTATTTCACAATTTTTTTTTCCAATTAGAGGAGGAGTGCCTTTCTGCTCATAGGAACAAGCCCCGCGTAATACTAAGGCCACCCTCCTTTTCTTCTTACCCTCGATCTCCCTACGGAACAGCCATCAGACAATACTTCGCGAGAAAGGGGTCAGTGAGTAACTGTTCCTCCAGTGCAGGCGACCACCTGATTGCTGGTAATGTCCGGTTTTTAGCGCTGTCGTCGTGTGCCCTTAACTCCCTGCAGAAGCTTCTTGATTATTATTGCGCCGTACCAGCCGACCAATGGCGTACGAGATCTTGATCAAGAAGATCATCCCTTCAATTTCCTTATCGACATTTCTATTGTCTCTCACGAATTCGTCAACTGACTGATCAAACTCGCCAACTTTGAAAAGGCTTTCTGCTCCTTGCTCTCACCTGTGGCTTCAAATGTCCCCATAGCCAGGGTGTCCACTACTGGGGCGCTGCGACCGTTGGATAATGATGGCTGGAAGTCTGCTTCAAGGGAGTGTGTGGAGGGATTTTTGGCGCATCTTAATATTTTTCGAGAAATCGAATTTTGAAATTTAAATAATTTTTTACCATTTCTGAATAACTTTTACATCCGATTTGACTCAAATTTGGTAGAGACCTCCTTTTCGACCATAAAAGAAAGTGTGCGAAAAAATTTCTGGCGCATCTCAATATTTTTCGAAAAATCTAATTTTGAAATTAAAAAAATTCAGACTATTTGTACTAACCAGAATGCACCACGTGGAGGTTGTCTGTTCAGCATTCCTAGCCCTGATAAGGGCTGTTTGTTCGGGTGTGCGCGCGCGCGCTTGTGCGTGCGTGCGTGCGTGCATGCGTGCGTGCGTGCGTGTGTTTGTGTGTGTGTGTGTGTGTGTGTGTGTGTGTGTGTGTGTGTGTGTGTGTGTGTGTGTGTGTGTGTCTGCGTGTGTGTGTGATTCTTTTCTACACATGTTCAAATATCCCTCCATTCATGTTCAAACACGCTTCAACCCTTCTCGTGAAACCGTCCACTGTGCGCAGAAGAACATCTCTCGGGATTGCACGGCAGGCAGCTCTTATGCGCTCTTTCATATTTTCTCGTGTTGTTGGAGCTTCACGGTAGACGGCATCTTTTAAGTACCCCCACAAAAAGAAATCGGGAGACGTAAGATTGGGTGACCTTGGAGGCCAATTCACAGGACCGTCACGACCAATCCACCGTTGCCCAAATGTTGCATTCAGATGATTCCGGACAACACGAGCCCAGTGAGCTGGCGCACCGTCTTGCTGGAACCACATCTGTTGACGTGTGTCCAAATCCAGATCTTCTAGCAAAAGTGGCAGTTCATTTTGCAGTAAATCGAGGTAACGCACAGTGTTCACACTTCCTTCGAAGAAATGGGGACCTATTAATTGTCCGTCAACAATACCACACCAAACGTTTAAACTCCATCGATGCTGGTGATCGATCTGTCTCAACCAATGTGGATTCCGATCGGACCAATATCGGAAGTTCCATCGGTTTACTTGAGCGCGGCTGTTGAATGTGCATTCGTCGCTGAAGATAACGAAACGAAAAAAGTCTCTGGATCGCTCGATTTGTCTCAACGCCCACCGACAAAAGGTCACCCTTCGCAACGGATCAGGATTAGGAACGTCTTGGTGGAATTGTAGTCGGTACGGGTGAAGTCTTGCACCTCTCAATACTCGGTGCACTGTTGATCTGGCAAACCCCAGTCGTTCCGAGATCACTCGAACACTCAAATGAGGATCAATTGCTATCATGGCTAAAATAGCCATGTTTCGAGCCTCATGCGGGCCACCAAAATCGTAGCCGTTTTGGGAACGCCGGCGGTAGCGGACCATTCGACCTGCCCGCGCTTGCCGTTCAATGGTTTGGATTGTCTGCCGTGATGGGTGACGACGACGAGGATATTCACGGCGAAACAAATTCTCGGCGCGTAAGTAATTGCCACGACATCTCCCTAAAATGAGGAGCATGTCAACAATTTCGTTGGGACTGAAATCAGCCATTGTTGCTCGTTCTCAGAATTTTTCTCTGATTTAAGAACGGGTGTTTCCAAAATACCAAAGTGCATAGAATTACAAACAGTCAGACGATGTCAGAAATACCAGTGATGTTTCTTTCAATCTCGCTTACCTTTCAGAGGCAACAGACAGACAGACAGACAGACGGACAGACGGACACAGACAGACGGACACAGACTGACGGGCACAGACAAACGGACACACACACACACACACACACACACACAGACATGCGCGCGCGCGCACGCACGCACGCGCACACACACACACACACACGCACACACACACACAGACCCACGCACACAGGCACGCACGCACACACCTCATTGAAGAAAAAAAGTCAAATAAAATAGAAATAAAAAAACACATACGCACCTCCGCGTGCGCACAAACTTGCGGTAAATGCTGGATATCTCTAAAATAAATGAAAATAATGTTCCCACTTGAAAATTATTAACTTGATCGAAAAAATGTTCGAACGAAAGTTTGAAGTTTCGAGCTGACGAAACTTTTGGCAATGAAAAAAAGTTATGTTACCGTTAAAAAAAAAATATGTTGGCCATTGTAACGCCGCTATTTTTAATTTTGGCTCTACAAATTTTTTTTTTTCGAACGTCCCCCTTCAAGCCTTGAAAGTTTTGTTCCACACAATATTTCGTCCAAGCAATATTTTTCGAGAAAAGTTAGGTGTAAGATTAAAATGGGACACCCGGTATAACTGTTGCATGACTGACTGACTGACAGAGAACGCACAGCCTAAGCCACTGAAAAAATGATTTTCATTCGGGTCTATACGACCATCGTGTGCCCAGCGAAGCGGGCGTACGGAGGCTAGTATCAAGAGACTCGGCAGAGTCTCGGGACAAGTACATTTGACAGCGTCGTCTGCTGGCCCGAGACTCACCCGAGTATATTATCTCTAAGAAAAGCGATTTCGCCGGTGGGGGTGGACACTTTCTTGAATTACGAAGTCCAGGGGTAATTTCATGATACGAAATTTGAACTGGAGACTAATTACGCTATCCCCCCTCGATTGAGCCATAAATCAACCCGATTGATGCCGTAATTGCTGAGAAAAAACTTTGCACGGGCAAAATTATGCGCTGATCGAAGTGTGCGTGCGTGTATGTATACGACACAGAGAAAGGGCTCAATGTTCCTATCGTGTTTCTGATTGGTCGTGACTGACGACATATCCAGCTGTTCCCATCCGAGGAACACCTACTGGTTGCCAGTTCACGAATACATCTTTATACATGTGTCGTTCAATTTTACGGTGATAAATATAGAAACATTCGAAAGTCAGATTGTCAAAATTAGAAAAACATAACCTAAAATTCCGCTAGCAATCGTGTATATTTTGACGGCCGATATTGACGCGAGTGTAAGAGAGATAGCTGGAACGGGTTGACATTTTTTGCCGACTTTGTGATGAATAATAGGCTAAAAGCTCTGACAGCTCGCCATAACCTCACTAATGCTAATTTGCAGGTAGCATTAACGACATGCTCCAGTGACAGGAGAATATGCTTCAGGAATGAATATGTTTCACAACCATTGCCCTATTCCTAAGCCCACAATTTTATTCATTTACAGCAAATCTGAAATCGCCGCTGGCATATTATATTGATTGCAGAGCGACAATAACTCTCAGCGACATAAAAAACTTGTCGCTGAGCCACATGAAAATCTTTCCGCTGAGCCACGTGTAATACTTATCGCTGCCAGCTATCCGGAAGCTCCACATATAACTCTCAGTGGCATAAAAATCTTGTCGCTGAGCCACATGAAAATTTTGTCGCTGCGAGTTATCCGGAAGCTTTGGATATCTCGCAGCGACAAGTTTTGCTTCAAAAGGAACCAATTATTGTGGAGCATAACTAACATCGCCGCTGGCGTTAGATTAATCGCAAAGCGACAATAACTCTCAGCGACATAAAAATCTTGTCGCTGAGCCACATGAAAATCTTTCCGCTGAGCCACGTGTAATACTTATCGCTGCCAGTTATCCAGAAGCTCCAGATATAACTCTCAGTGGCATAAAAATCTTGTCGCTGGGCCACATGAAAATTTTGTCGCTGAGAGTTATCCGGAAGCTTTGGATATCTCGCAGCGACAAGTTTTGCTTCGAAAGGACCCAATTATTGTGGAGCATAACTAACATCGCCGCTGGCATATTATATTGATTGCGGAGCGACAATAACTCTCAGCAACATAAAAATCTTGTCGCTGAGCCACATGAAAGTTTTGTCGCTGCGAGTTATCCGGAAGCTTTGGATATCTCTCAGCGACAAGTTTTGCTTCGAAAGGAACCAATTATTGTGTAGCATAATTAACATCGCCGCTGGCGTTAGATTAATCGCAAAGCGACAATAACTCTCAGCGATATGAAAATCTTGTCGCTGAGCCACATGAAAATCTTTCCGCTGAGCCCCATGAAATTCTTATCGCTGCCAGCTATCCGGTATCCAAAAGCTCCAGATAATTCTCAGTGGCATGAAAATATAAATTCTTCGCGACAAATTCATGTTAAAACATTGATTTTTTCCAACTCGTGATCAAAAGTTGAAAATTGCATTCCCGCGATAAATTGAGACTTTGGCACGTGTTTTCTCTTCTTTCCAGCGTATCAAACTGAAAGGCTGGAAAAAAATGCATAATTTATGCGATTTTTACTCGGAGAAGAGCGATTTTCGTTTGAAAATTGTCGAAAAATCGACATTTTCTAGCAAAAATCATGCTCGTGAGCAAAAAATTGTATCTCGATGAAAAATCGAGATAGAGACATGATTCTGGACTCAAATTGAGCTCCACAGAGTATATTTGGAGGGAAAAAATCAGCATCTCATTCGCATGGAGCCAAGAAGAAAAATTCTTGGCAACAAATTCATGTTAAAACTCTAATTTTTTCCAACTCGTGATCAAAAATCGAAAATTGCATTCACGCGGTAAATTGGGACTTTGGCACGTGTTTTCTCTTCCTTTCAGCGTATCAAACTGAGTGGCTGGAAAAAATGCATAATTTATGCGATTTTCACTCGGAGAAGAGCGATTTTCGTTTGAAAATTGTCGAAAAATCGTCATTTTCAAGCAAAAATCATGCTCGTGAGCAAAAAATCATATCTCGATGAAAAATCAAGATAGCGACATGACTCTGAGCTTAAATTGAGCTCCACAGAGTATATTTGAAGGAAAAAAATCAGCAGTCCATTCTCATGGAGCCAAAAATATAAATTCTTCGCGACAAATTCATGTTAAAACTCTGATTTTTTCCAACTCGTGATCAAAAGTTGTAAATTGCATTCCCGCGATAAATTGAGATTTTGGCACGTGTTTTCTCTTATTTTCAGCGTATCAAACTGAGTGGCTGGAAAAAAATGCATTACTTATGCGATTTTTACTCGGAGAAGAGCGATTTTCGTTCGAAAATTGACAAAAAATCGTCATTTTCAAGCAAAAATCATGCTCGTGAGCAAAAAATCATATCTCGATGAAAAATCGAGATAGCGACATGTCTCTGAGCTCAAATTGAGCTCCACAGAGTATATTTGATGAAAAAAAATCAGCAGTCCATTCTCATGGAGCCAAGCAGAAAAATTCTTGGCAACAAATTCATGTTAAAACTCTGATTTTTCCCAACTCGTGATCAAAAGTTAAAAATTGCATTTCCGCGATAAATTGAGACTTTGGCACGTGTTTTCTCTTCTTTTCAGCGTATCAAACTGAGTGGCTGGAAAAAAATGCATAATTTATGCGATTTTTACTCGGAGAAGAGCGATTTTCGTTTGAAAATTGTTGAAAAATCGTCATTTTCAAGCAAAAACCATAGTTATGGGCAAAAAATCATATCTTGGTGGAAAATTGAGATAGAGACATGACTTTGGGCTTAAATTAAGCTCCAAAGAGTAAATTTCTGGGAAAAGAAATCAGTAATTTATTCCCATAAAGCCAACTAAATAAAATCTTCACTCTCAAGTCATGTAAAAATGGCGTTTTTTTTTCTAAGCTGATGGTGAAAATGCAAAAATATCATTCTCGAGAAAATATAAGATTATGGCACGCGTTCACGTTTCCTTTTAGCTCAGCAAACCATGTGGACGAAAAAAAAAACATGATTTCACCGTCCTTGCTCGGAGAAGAGCGATTTTCGTTTGAAAATTGATGAAAAATCGTCATTTTCGAGCAAAAATGATGGAAATGGGCAAAAAATCATATTTCGGTGAAAAATTGAGATAGAGACATGATTCTTGGCTTAAAATGAGCTCCACAGAGTACACTTCTAGGGAAAAATCAGCAAATTATTCCCACCGGACTGAAAAAATTGGAGACTTCCAATCAGAAAAAAGAAGTGATATCCTAGCCAAAAATCCCCTCACGGGGAAAAGAGCCTGGACAAGTCCATTTGTTCGTGACCCCCGTTTCCAATCGTTTTCACCGACAAATCCGACCCCCCTAAAAAAGAATTGAAATAAAATGAATAATAGAAAAAAACCCTCGGAAACATGGCTCCTAGAGAAATGGACAAAAACCTAAAAAAAAAAAATCAAAATAATTGAAAAAAATACAATGAATGTAAAAATAGTAAAAAAAAAAAATTGATTATTTTCGCTCAGCACGAAAAATTCTTGATATCCATGAAAGGACAAGTATTCCGTTGATGGCTGAAAATCAATTAACAAGAAAAAGGGAAAAGTTCCAAAAAAACACGGCACAAAAAAAAGAAACCCCTAAATACACAATAGCGAATCGACAGAAAAACTTGCGCGACGTGATGGAAAACTAAAGTTTGCCATCGCATGTTGAGCAGTTGAGCGGATACGCACAGAGTACTTGTCCGGCCCGAAATTTTTTTATTAGAAGTGCTCATAGGTTTTGAACTTGACATAACGTAATTGTTTAGTCTCATTGTCAGAAAGCTTTTTAGAAAAGACACGTGAATGGTCGGTGAAAATCTCGAGTCAATCAAGGTTCTTTCCAAAACCGATTTACATTTCAAGTGAATAATACAAAAAATTGCTAGGAGTGCATTTTTTTCCGATGCATTACGGGTCATTGAATTTAACTAGCTGCACCTCAATTATTCATTAGTTGTAATTTTTCTATGTATCCATACTCGTGTAAAATATTGCACAAATAATTAATTTATTAATGGCTGTGGCTATTCGTCCGGATATTTCATACACTAAAAAGCATGGTCGGACGAATAAGCAACCCTTAATCGTACGGATAAAGCGGAAATCATTGGATAAAGCGTGTCCGGACGAATATTATTCGAAATAATGTTTCAAGAGGCAATGACAACTGGACAATCGCAATATATTAAACTCAACGCAGAACAGAAAAAAATATGTCGTTTTGGATCGTGTAGACAATCCAAATTCCAGTGAAGCATCTTGTTTTTACGTTGATGGCCCTGGAGGTTCTGGAAAAACTCATATATACAGCACATTATGGTATTTGTTAAAAGGTCGAAAAAAAAGTCAGTACCATGGCTTTTACTGGAATTGCAGCAACTCTCCTGCCACAGGGCAAAACCGTTCATAAAACACTTGGACTTCCAGTTCCATTATTTCCAGATTCTTCATCAAGCATTAAAATCGGATCTAAAGACTGTAAATATCTTAAAGAAACGGATGTATTATTTGGGATGAGGCGCCAATGGCACCACGATACGTTTTAGAACTGATGGATCGTACACTGCGTGATATTATGGATAACATTTTACCTTTTGGAGGAAAAATTGTTATATTAGGTGGTGATTTTAGACAGCTTCTTCCGGTCAACGTAAGAGGAACCCGAAGTGAAACTGCAAATCTTTCAATCAAATTCAGTGCAACGTGGGAAAAATTCAAGCAGTTTTCTTTGACGCAAAATATGCGAACATTACCCGAAGAGATAGGTTTTGCCGATTTTTAGTTAAAAGTGGGTATTGGATTACTCAACGATACTGCCGACAACATAAAAATTCCTGAATCATGTATAGTAAATCCGAACTCGGACATTGTCGATAATATTTATGGTCAGTTAATTCAAGAAAAAAAGTATAAAGCAATCGCTAAACGCGCTATACTTTCTGCAAGAAATGTGGACGTCGACGAAATCAATAAAAGGGTTGTCGAACTTCTAGATGCCAATACTGAACGATTATATACAAGTGTTGACAGCGCCGAATGCAATGATAATGGAAATATGGCAGAAGCTTTGTTGCCGGAGTACTTGAACACCCTGAATCCGAGTGCACTGCCTCCATACGAATTGCGATTGAGGAAATTTTGTGTTGTAATGCTTATACGCAATCTCAGCATAAATGAAGGCCTATGCAATGGTACCAGGCTGCTAATTCTCCAGCTTAAAAATAATTTGCTTCAATGCGAAATTCGGTCAGGTGATAGAGCGGGAGCAATAATTTCCTTGAACCGAATAACACTATATTGTGAAAATGAATATCCATTCATTTTTAAACGGAGGCAATTTCCAGTGAAATTAGCTTTTGCTGTAACCATCAACAAATCTCAGGGACAAACATTTGATAAGATCGGAATCGACTTGCGAAAAGATGTGTTTAACCATGAACAATTATATGTTGCTCTTTCGAGAGTACGTTCGTGGGACGCACTGCGAGTTTTTTTGGGTAATAGGGGGCAAGATGCAATGGTAAAAAATTATGTTTACAAAGAATTATACACTTAAAGCAGAAAAGAACGTTATATGCGCTTGTCTATATACGCAAAAGGTTACGCAGTATTCGTTTTGTGCACTGAAAAACGGAAAATTCGTTATATACTCTACGACATTTTGTGGAGTATTATTTTTGCCAAATTTAAATGACAGATTAAACGACGAGTGTTTTGTTGCTAGTAATTAATTGAAATTTAATATAATCAAAAAGTGAAAATAAAACATTTGTTTAGACATTGATCTGCGCTGTGTGCGTTCCTAATTCGCCTAGTGTATTAACAAACAACTTCCATGCCACACGCGAACGAGTAGGCGGTGTAACGTCCATATTGATTTCGATAGTCAATTTTTTAGCTCGTTGCTCACATTTTTCATCGAATCATTGCCTGGACTGGTCTGACAAAACCACAATCTCCGGACAAATCGAATTCGACGATGGCAAAAAAAACGCAGAGCAAATTAAGTACGTATTCCCGAGTATTCTTATTAGATCAAAAATTAACTAATCTATGTACTTTGTGAAGAATTTTATTCGACATGAATTGCGGTTTGAGCTTTTTTTTCAATGAGTTTTTAACAAATGAACCCACAATTATTTTCGTCGTCAGGACTCAATTTGTCAATCAAGCAGAATTATTTTTTCTTCTTACAAAAAAGTGTAGAAAAATGTTCATTCAATCGCATTTTTCCAAGACTCTTGAACGTTATGAACGTTATTTGAAAAATATCAATTCCCAAGAAAAATCGTTTCTTCGTACTCAAATTACCAACTCCATTTGGCATTGCGTGAAACAGTTAGATTATCGGTCAGAGAATACTTTTCCTTGAATATTAAATGTAAATTCCTTTTTCCTGTGATTTTTCATTGAAAATTTGTTGTTCCAATTCTCTTGCTCATAGTTCTGGACTTTACTTTTTACACAGAAAACGATTACAACGACATGGATATTTTGGAAGAATCAAAATTATTAGAAGAGGCAGAGGGTGAGTTGATATTATTTAAAAACTGAAAACATTTCATCGAGGAAGAGAAACCGTCTTCTGATTTATTTGGACATTTTCAGATAATGACGGTCATGAGTCCATTCCAGAAAATTTATTATTTAAAGACAAATCAAGCTCCAGCAGTGAAGAAAATTGCAACGAATTTGAAATTTCTAGCGCTAATATGGTGAGAAATCTACAAAAACCGGACAATACAGTGTAAGTGTTTATTTATAAATAAAATTTTGAATTCAATACTTGATTTTTATTCTTAAAATTCTCAAAATATTTTAGTGAAATTATTGGCTGCATCAGAGAAGTTAAAGCTTCAAGACTTGTGGGAAAAAAGAAAATGCTCATTTTCAAATTCCTTCTTGGTCTGACAGACGGGGACGAAATCCAAGTAACCGCTTGGAATAATCAGGTTACGAGAGCTGAGGCCGTTATATCCGGCAATAAGGTGAAATTCTTGAGCAACTTGTATATAAGGGGCATTCCATACCGTTTCGACCTGAGTCTGACCCTCCATCTCTCCGAATTGGTCCGTAATTTTTCAAGGTTTTGTACTACCTCTGAAAAACACTCACGATTTTTTTCAGATTTTTCCGGTGCGATTCCATTTCGTGAGAATTTTATAAACAAACATACGGTTAGCCCAACATGAAAAATCTGAAAAAAATCACAAAAACCCTGTTTCTCATATGGAAAATTTCGAGCGTTCAACTGAAGTGGGCAAAGGTTTTTTTCTGTTGATAACAAAATTTTTTCGAAAAATTTGAAGAAATAAAGGCAAATAAAGAAAGATAAAAAATCTCTGTACAAGCATAGGTTTAAAAAAAATGCGATACTAAAAAAAAAAAAAAAATTCGAGTCAAAGATTGTCACGTCCCGGTGCAGATAGTATGCGGGATAGCTCTCGCGAATTTTCTTTTCTCTAATTTTAATCCGGAGTGTGCCGGACAAGGGTTAGAGAATGAACAATATCGCGCACTATGACGAATTAGTATTTTTATTTGTTTTGGATTCGGTAGTGTATGTCCCGTTGTTAATGTGACGTCGTTGATAGGTTTTGAACCTAGGGTCGTTGCGATCAATCCCGGCGAGTGGGGGAATGGCCTTGGTAAATTCTGCCCGATGCAATTTGTAGTTGGGTTGAATTATTATTATTTTCTTTTGGAGAACGGAGGTGGAAGTGACTCGAGGTTGCTGGATCTCCTCGCCTGTCGATACCCCGAAATGATAAATAGGACCAGAGGGGTCTGAATATTGTTTAACCAACTTTTTGAGTTGGTATTTCCTACCGGCCCGACGGGTTCGTGGCATGGATGGAGTTTTAGGTTCGGAATCGAGCAACTTGTTATTGCTCCGATCAGAAATAGGAAGAATCGAGTGAGCAACTTGATATTGCTCCGTCCTCGAGGAGGGAGACCGATCGAGCGAGCAACTTAATATTGCTCCGATCTCGCGTAAGAAAGATCCGTGGAAAAAACTTTCAAAAAGTAAAAAGAACGCCAAGTATTAAAAGATCGCATCTTGAGTTACAATTTTTTCCTTGCAGCTATCACTTTTCAAAAATAAATCAATCGCACTTACGAAAAAAAGAAATTGAATCGGAAAAAATTTCAATCCCTACAAAGGGCCACTGCAATAATTATCCAGAGAAATTCTTACGCGTAAAGTTTAAAAATTGAACGAGCAAAAAAAATTGAAATCATTGGTTTCGGTAGCAGCCAAGAATCGGACGTACCGACCGTTATCGGTACTGTAACAACATGTTGTCAAAGGGCACTGAAAAACCAATGCGAAAACTTGGCGTGCATGGTTAAGTGAAAAAGCCCGGGAAGATAAAGAATCTGTTTTCGCGGAGAGGCGGGTACAGCACAATAATCGCCTAAAAAATGAAATTTTTATATTTTCATTAATCTCTAAAATCTAAACCTTTTCAATTTAAATTTCGTAAAAATGATGATTTCCGTAACAATCATAATTTTTTTTTGGTGGGGTGACCCGTTTCGCCCGTCTGTTCCGCTTTGCCTGGCTCTTGGAGAGGTGGAGCAACAGCACAACAATGGCCTAAAAAAATAAAATTTTCTGCCCTCCGGCCCGAAATTCCGGCTGCGTCGGACAGAAAAATCTTAACACACCTCGGCCAGGAAAAAGTAAAGCCTCAGACCACATGTTTGTCAGCCTCGGCTTCGCCTCGGCCGACAGTGATTACGTGTGATCTGAGACTTTTCTCATTCTCCTGCCCTAGGTGTGTAATATACTATTTTACATTTTCATTAATCTCTAAAATCTAAACCTTTTCAATTCAAATTTCGTAAACATGATACTTTTCGTAAAAATCATAATTTTCTTTTGGTGAGGTGACCCGTTTTGCCCGTCTGTTCCGCTTTGCCTGGCTCTTCCTCAATTGAAAAGACTATCATGAATTGCGCAAACACAAGAAATTCTCATTTAATATGGAAATATCATATGGATGTACACGGTTTATCGAATCGGGGAGGAAAACCAGAATAAACATCGAAAATTCCGGATAAGCCATAAATAGGTGGCTGGAAAGGATAGAATGGAGGTCTCGAATATGCAAATCTGCAAAAGGGCTCGCATTGGTTCATTTCCCAATCCATGACGTCATACTGCTACTTTGGGCGTGCATGGAGCGAGTTTCTGAAGAGTACAATGACACAGCCCTTCGCCGAACTTTTTCACTTAACCATGCACGCCAAGTTTTCGCATTGGTTTTTCAGTGCCCTTTGACAACATGTTGTTACAGTACCGATAACGGTCGGTACGTCCGATTCTTGGCTGCTACCGAAACCAATGATTTCAATTTTTTTTGCTCGTTCAATTTTTAAACTTTACGCGTAAGAATTTCTCTGGATAATTATTGCAGTGGCCCTTTGTAGGGATTGAAATTTTTTCCGATTCAATTTCTTTTTTTCGTAAGTGCGATTGATTTATTTTTGAAAAGTGATAGCTGCAAGGAAAAAATTGTAACTCAAGATGCGATCTTTTAATACTTGGCGTTCTTTTTACTTTTTGAAAGTTTTTTCCACGGATTTCACGTCTTTTTGGAATTTGCTTTATTCATTTTTTTTAGGGAAACTGTAACTTGAAATGCGATCTTTTGATACTTGGCGTTCTTTTTACTTTTTGAAAGTTTTTCAATGGTATCTATTTACGAAAAAATTTATCATTAAAGAAGAAAATATATGATTATTCTTTTATTGCTAAAAATATATAAGTTTTAATGAAATGTTCATTAATTAATCAAATTATTCCAATCATCCATTTTTGAATGAAAATCGATTTTTTTCTTTTGAAATAATTAAATTTGCAATTAAAATTTATTGAGAATTTTATTTGAATTGGAAATTAATTGATTCTGACATAATTTGATTAATAAATGAAAATTTGATTTATAAAAGACATTTTTCGAATTGTAAGAATAATTGAAAGTAATTCTTTATAAAAATAAAACGTTTTTTTTTTAAATTTCAATCGATTGATTAAATTGTTCATTGTTTTCAAGAAATGTATTATTTTCCATTTAATTTGCATTGATATATCAGACTTTTTCATAGTTATTTATTTTCAAACGGAATAGTATTTTACGCAACAAGTGCGGAAAGCGACGAATTACATCGCGCGTGAAGTATTACAAACGCGCGATGTACTTCGTTGTTTTTCGCACATATTGCGTACAATATTTTTTGTGATACTTGCCTCGAAAGTTCGATTTGAGGATCAAAAAACATCGACTGACATCTGATAGTTAAGCTATCTAACATATGAATGTCCGCACTAGTGCGGTAAAGTCTTCTCACCGTGCGGTAAAGTCCACATTACCGCACTAGTGCGGTAAAGTAAGACAAAAGAGCAAGCGTTGAGAAATAGGCTACTTTCGCCACGGAAAACGCCAACCGAAAATCGCACTTTCGAGGCAAGTATCACAAAAATCAAATTTTTAATTCCAAAATAATTGAATTTATGAATGAAAATTTGTTGGAAATACAATTTTCATCTAAAAATGAATAACTGTAAAATAGTTTTATAAATGAATGGATATTGAATGGAAAATTAGAGATTTTTTCAAATCAATGAATAATTTATTCAATCGATTTAAATTTATTGAGAAACTATTCATTTTGATGGAGAATTACTTATAATGATTCTTTTATTTTTAAAAATTTCTAATTTCTAATGAAAAGGTCATTAATTAATCAAATTATTCCAATCATCCATTTTCGAATGAAAATCGATTTTTTTATTTTGAAATATCAAATTTGCAGTAAAAATTTATTGAGATTTTGATTTTAATTTGAAATTGATTAATTCTGACATAAATTGATTGATAAATGAAAATTCCATTAAAAAAAGACATTTTTTTAATTAAAAGAATAATTAAAAGTGTTCAGGATTAGAGTTGTTTTAGGGATGCCGGGTGTTGGGGATCGTGCCGACGATGGAAAATAAACGTGTTTGAAGACGCGTAGTGTAAGCGCGGAAGATCCGCTTGTCGAAATGATTTATTAACAGTCAAAGTTGCGATAAAATAGTGATACAAAAATGATAGCGGCGTAACTTGTACGTAGCGGTGTACAAATATCGGATTTCGCGCACAGATTCGATCGAAAATGAGGCAAAGATCGCGACGTAGTTGCGGGGCCAGTGGAACGTTGGTGACACACGTGGCTCGGCCCGCCACGCAGTGAGAAAGGAAAGGAAAATGATGCGGTGTAGACTTGAGGAGTCG
Source organism: Diadegma fenestrale (assembly GCA_037043255.1). Lineage (NCBI taxonomy): Eukaryota > Metazoa > Arthropoda > Insecta > Hymenoptera > Ichneumonidae > Diadegma > Diadegma fenestrale. The sequence goes on from CM073311.1 coordinate 272,580, forward strand.
ATTGCGCCTAATGCGCCAATCGAGCGGGATTAGTGAGTGCAGAATGCACAAACTAGCGGGACATTAAAGTTAACTGCGGGTGCGGGTGAACAAAGGGTTAGAGGAAACTTGGAACGCGATACGACGATGTTACTTGTAGCGCGGTCAAGAAGCGAGAGAGCGATTAATCATGGCCGTTCTCGGTCGCCGGCCGGCGTGAGTCGGGCCGCGCATGCGCGCTGAGGCGAAGCGAGAGCGTCCACGAGGTGCTGCCGCGCTGTGAGCTGCTCGGGAAGCTCGCCCGCTTGTAAGGCAAGGCGGAATCCCGAACATTCTCCCGCCATCAGCACGGTAGTGGTGATGTTCCAGTGAGGGATGACGTCCTCAGCGGTGAGTGAAGATCTCGATGTTCTCGATGGTCTTGAAGGTCTTGAAGGTCTCGATGGTCTTGAAGATCTAGTTGATCGGAAGCGGTGACAGCTTCGCGATGGGCCGTGTTAGCGTCGTGGATGCGGTCTTCAGTGTTACAACTCTGGTGAGTCCATCCTCGCCAGGATGGACGGCTGTAACTCGAGCAAGCGGCCACTTGCTCGGTGGGAATCTCTCGTCGGTAATGAGGACGAGAGAGCCTTCCTTGATTTCGTGGGAAGGATGACGCCACTTGGAGACCGATTGGAGTTGATGCAGGTATTGGGCGCTCCATTGCTTCCAAAATACTTGGAAGCGTTGTTGGATGAGGCGCCAGCGATGCAGATGTCCGAGTTTTTGTTCAGTTAGTGAAGCCTCGGGCAATGACGAGAGTGCAGCTCCAGTCAGGAAATGTCCTGGCGTGAGGGCTGACACGTCGTCAGGGTCGTCGCTGAGAGGTTCGAGGGGACGTGAGTTCAGTGTTGCTTCGATCTGCGTGAGAAGCGTTGTCAATTCCTCGAACGTCAGCGCGATGTCGCTGATGGTGCGGCGAAGATGAAACTTCAGCGATTTTACCACTGCCTCCCACTTGCCGCCCATATGCGGAGCGGCGGGTGGATTGAATTTCCAGTGGGTCTTGTCTTGAGACAAGTGCGTGGCGATGGCGTGATGTTCTTGCGTGCTTTGATTGAACATCTTCTTGAGTGCTGAATCGGCGCCGACCAAGTTGGTGCCGCAGTCTGAGTGCAAGACATGCGGAATTCCTCTTCTTGAGACGAAGCGGCGGTACGTTGCGATGAAGCCGTCAGTGGAGTAGTCGCTGACGACCTCAAGATGCACTGCTGACGTCGTGAGGCACACGAACACGCAGATCCATCCCTTTGTTGATTTCGCTCCGCGTCCCTTCCAGGTCTTAATTGTCAGTGGCCCGGCATAGTCGAGGCCAGTGTGCGTGAAGGGGCGGAACGGCGATACTCTTGCAGCGGGCAGTTGGCCCATCAGTTGTTGCGCGCGAATTCCACGCTGCCGTGCGCACTTAATGCAGCGGAGAATGTGCGCTTTCACTGGGGCTCGACCTCCGAGAATCCAATAGGATTGGCGGATGTCGGATAGCGTTAACTGCGTGCCTCCATGGAGTGTTCGGAGGTGTGCGTTGGCAATGACCAATTCGGTCAAGCGTGAGTGCCTTGGCAGTATCGCGGGATGCATGCTCTCGTGTGAGAGCGATGATTGCTGTAGCCTGCCTCCAACCCGAATCACGCCTTCGTGATCAAGGAATGCTGTGAGACGGGAGAAGGCGTGGTTTTTGTCGAGAGTGGAGTGCGAGCTCAGCACTCTAATCTCGTTTGCGAAATGAAGCGCTTGCGTCGCTTTGACCCACAGGATCCGTGCGGCTTCCAATTCTGTCGGAGAGAGAATTGTGATGGGAGCTGCAGATGGTTGTTTTTTCCATCTTGCAACGACCTTGATGCAGACTGCGGTGATCCTGATGAGCCTTTGCAGCGATGAATATCGGTCGATTAATTCCCACCGATATTCAGGCTTGGGTGCGGCACAGAAGAGTGCGATTCCAGGACGAGCTTCTGGGATGATGAAGTCGTCAGCGGCGAGTGGTTGACGAGGCCACTTCTCTTGCGCCTTGAGCATCCATGGTGGTCCCGTCCACCAAAGCGGATGATCTCGGAGTTGTTTTGTCGTCAGGCCTCTGGAAGGCCCGTCCGCAGGATTTGACGTGCCAGGAACGTGTCTCCATTGAGCCATTGGGACAAGTTGCTGAATTAACAGCACGCGGTTCCTGACATAGTCCTTCCACCGTGAAGCGGGTGCGTTGATCCACGATAGAGTTACTTGCGAGTCCGTCCACAAGTGAGTGTGTGTGATTGGTAGCTGTAGCGTCACTTGAGTTCGTCTAATGAGTTTTGATAGTAGCAGCGCTGCGCAGAGTTCTAACCTCGGGATGGTCAGTTGCTTAAGCGGGGCGACTCGCGTTTTTGCGCAAACGAGGGTAGACGAGACGCCAGCGGACGGACAGTTGACTACTAAGTAGACAACGGCGGACATCGCTAGTTGCGATGCATCAGAGAAGCCATGTAGCTCAACAGTGGAATTGCTCCATGTGTTGAACCACCGTGGGATGGAAATTTTGGCCAATTCTTGAAGGTCTTCTCTGATGGCGTGCCACCTCGTTACGACCGGGGTTGGCAGCGGCGCGTCCCAGCTGATCTTTTGCAACCAAAGTTCTTGGAGTAAGACCTTGGCGCGGATCGTCACTGGTGATATGAAGCCAAGTGGATCAAATATCTGTGCTACCTCAGATAATATTTGGCGTTTGGTGATTGTTTTTTCGACCTTGTCGAAGCGGGCTGCGAAGGTGAATTCGTCAGCTCGTGCGTTCCATTTCAACCCGAGTATCTTGGTCGAGCAATCGTCAAATGAAATTGTGGACGCGGGTGCCTTGCTTGCGGAGATTGCAGCTAGCAACTCTTGATTTGTTGATTGCCATTTCGCCAGTGGGAATCCTCCCGCGTGGCAAAGTTCTTTCAGCTGGAGTGCGATGTCGATGAGTTGTTCGACGGAGTCTGCTCCACCGAAAATGTCGTCGACGTAGCGTCCCTTGAGCAGTGATGGAATTGCCAGGGGAAAGCGGTGTCCTTCATCCTCTAAGAGTTGGAGGAGAACTCGTACGGCCAAGAATGGAGCGGCTCTTGTTCCTTACGTCACCGTCGTGAGCTGAAAGTGCGTCTCTTGATTGTCGTCGTCGATCCACAGAATTCTCTGTAGATCGCGGTCGTCCTCGTGCACGTTGATTTGCCGATACATTTTTGTGATGTCTGTGGCAAAAATGTGGCGGTGGTGGCGAATCCACGTGAGAACGTCGGTGATGTCCAGAAGCAAGTTCTGGCCAGTGTGCATTATATCGTTGAGGGACTGTCCGGTTGTTGTTGGACACGACCCGTTGAAAACTACACGAAGTTTCGTTGTCGTGCTGTCAGGACGCAGCACTCCATGGTTCGGCAAATAGTACACCCCGTGAGGATGAGTGCGTGCCGTTGACCCAGGGGACGAGACCCTCAACCCTCCAACTGTTTTTGAGGCAGATGGTGCCAAGGTCATCTCGCCACCGGAGTCGCTGGCGTGGAACTCACCTCGATGCGGAGCGGTCGTTGAGTTTAGTGGAATACGAACCATGTGGCCGAGATCTTCATACTCCCGCATGAAGTTAGTGTAGAGTTCTCGGTATGCGTCATCCTTCTGTAGTTTGCGTAGAGTCCGCGTAAGGCAACGATGAGCTGCGACGTACGAGTTGCCAAGTACAGCGGGTGATGATTTCAGGGGGAGTCGCACTGTGTAGCGACCCGTGGAGTCTCGAGAGTGCGTTTGTTGGAAATGATTCTCACACTCTTGTTCGTCATGAGTGAGAGCTCCTTCTGAATCAGTGGGCATCTCCTCTTGAACCCAGAATTTTGTGAGGAGAGCTTGCAGCTCGTCGTTGCTGGTTGGTGTACTTACGTGGAGTGCGGTGCACACTGGTGAGTTTGGTGAGTGCACGGGGCCCAGGATCAGCCAACCAAAGATTGACTGCTGTGCGATCGGCATTGTCGACGAGCGCTTGATGACGTTGGGCATGATTACTTGCCCGTATGCGTCAGCGCCGATGATAATGTCGACAGGGCGTGGCTCCATGAAGGCTGGATCTGCCAGCTTCAGGTTGTTTAAATGCGGCCACGCTTGTCTTGCGGAGTGGAACGAAGGCAGCACCGACGTCACTTGTTTGAGGACGTGAACGTTGATCGTTGCTGCGGCGGAGGAATGAAGCGATTGCATTTTGATTGTCGCCATCCCTTGCGTTTGTGTTGTTGTTCCTCCTCCGATGCCGATGATCGGGATTGCGGATTTTTGACGACGAATGTTCAATTTGCGGAAGAGTTGTTCCGAGATGAACGATAATTCGGATCCCGGATCGACGAGTGCTCGCGCTCTCATGTGTTCGAGAGACGAGAGCACGGTTACGAGTGCTGTGGCAAGTAGCGTGCTCGTGTGAGTGCAGGGCACGCATGAGTTTTGCGTGCAAGGCGCTAATGCGGAGTGAGTGCGTGGCACGTTTTTGCGTGCGGTTTTGACGATTGCACCGATCTCCTATTGCGGAGCTTCGGATGTTGACGGCTTTGCGCTGTCAGCTGCGGTTTTGTTGCGGCTTGGTTCCTCGTGCAGCATCGTGTGATGCTTGCGGCCACAGTGTCGACAGTTCTTGGTCGACTTGCAGGCGTTGGAGCTGTGTCTGCCGAGGCAGTTAAAACACAGCCTGCAGTTGGACGCGATCTTGCGACGTCCTGTTATGTCGAGGTTCCGGAACTTTGCGCACGTAATTATATAGTGCGAGCCGTTGCAGCAGTCGCAATGATACGCACTGTTTTCGCGGAGCGGTTTAGCGGGGCTCTGCGATGCGGAGGCTGTGTGGGAGCTGGCTGGCCTGGACAGTTGCGCGGTGTTGGCCGCCACGGGCGTAGAAGCTTCGATGCGTTCGAGTGCACGCGCTCGAATCGTCAGAAATTCCTCGAGCTTGGAGAAGCTTGGGAACTCGGTGGAGGAGCCAAGGGAATTTTCCCATGCCTCCCGCGTGGCGCTGTCCAAATGGTGACACACGTGGTGCACCAGGATACACGAGCCCAGATTCTCGTTCACTCCCATCACGTCGAGGGCTTTGCAGGCCTCAGAGACTCTTGAGATGAGTGCGTTGAGTCCCTTTGCGGACTTTTTAGTCAGCTTCGTCAGGCTGCACATTTTATCGAGTTGAGCCTGAATGAGGAGCCGCTTGTTGTCGTAGCGAGCGACAAGGGTTTCCCATGATGGCTTCAGGGAACTCCCCATCAGCGGGAAGTTTGCGATCAATTCGGCTGGTCCTGCGGACATGCAGCTGCGAAGATAATGAAGCCGCTCAATGTCGGAGATGCGGGTGTTTTTCATAATTAGTTCCTCGAACATCTCCTTGAAGCTGGGCCAGTCTGCGTACTCGCCGCTGAAGCTCTTGAGTTGGATGTCCGGAAGCTTCGGTGTGCATCTGGACTCCGACGAGGTCGATTTGTTGAGCTCCTGCTCGGCCACGAATTGCGCGCGCAATTTGTTGAGTGCTTTGACGCACTTGCGGTATAATTTCGACTCTGAGCCGTGGTAATCGAGTGCGAAATATTCGTGGTCGAGGAATGCGGCGGGCCAGTTGAGCTCGAAGTGCCGATGCGTCTCCTTGAAGTCGGCGTGAATGGCTTCCAAATTGCTGAGCTCGACTTGCAGATCAGCTTCGTTGTCCAGAGACCAGTCGTGGACGGACTCATTCAAAATTGAGTCGATTGTTTTTATGCGGCTCAATTGCGTCTTGAACTTAACCTCGAGTTCGGTTGGAAGACGCGCTGGCGAATTTTGGCGGGACGATCGCCCACTGCCGGCTCGTTGTTTCGCGCCTTTCTCGGAGGACTCAGGCTGGAGGCTTTGCTCGAGCCCGGACGCTCCGGCGACCGCTGTTGCGGCAGGATCGGTCTTGATTTCGTTGACCTCGTGTGGCGAACCGGGGTCGACGACGACTTCGGGCGTCGTACGACCAGACGGCGGGTTCGACATCTCGCTCGCGGGCTGAGATTACGCGGCGCGCACACGAAAACGAGGAGCGACGAACGCGACGCGAAACGCGGAAGAGTCACGGTCGAGCTACGCGCGCGACACTGCTCGACAATGGCGGGCGTCGACTCGAAAGTCCGGCTTGAGTTCAAACAGCCCTTGAACGCGACGAGCACTGAGAACGCGCACACGCGGCGATTGCACGACACGAAACGGCGCGAGAGTGCGAGAGGCGCACTCAAAATGGCGGCTCAGGGCTCGAGTGCAAAAATTGGGCGCGGGAATTGCCCGAAAGCACGCGGCGACGCGGACGAGCACACGCGGCGATTGTACACGACGCGAAACTGTGCGAGAGTGCGAAAATCCACTCAAAATGGCGGATTTGTGCTCGATTGCAGCGATCGAGCGTGAAAATTGCTCGAAAGCACGCGGCGACGAGGGCGAGCACACGCGAGGACTGAACGCAACACGAAACTACGCGAGAGTGCGAAAATCCACCCAAAATGGCGGATTTGTGCTCGATTGCAGCGATCGAGCGTGAAAATTGCTCGAAAGCACGCGGCGACGAGGGCGAGCACACGCGAGGACTGAACGCGACACGAAACTACGCGAGAGTGCGAAAATCCACCGAAATGGTGGAATTGTGCGAGAGTTTAATGATCGAGCGCGAGAGTTGTTCGAATTCACTGAGCGACGCGGTCGGACATACGCGACGAAGAGCGAAACGACGCGGCGCGACGTGAGTGCGAAAAGCCGCTCAAAATGGCGGCGCTGAGCTCGAATGCGAAGATCGAGCGCGAGAGTTGCTCGAAATCGCAGAGCGACGCGGTCACACACACACACTACGCTGAAACTCGATCGAAAAACGATAATGGCACTCGCGATGTTACGCGTCACACGCACAGCGCTCGAATTTGATTCGCGAAATTTAAGAAAACTCGCGAACGCGTCGTGGAGTCCTCGAAAATGATGAGCGAAGCACGATCGATCGCGATCGCGGGCGAGACACGTGCCGGCGTGGTCGAAACGAAAAATTGTCTAAAGTGGCCAATGACTGTTGCAGAGTGCAACGATTGGCCACGTTCACGCGGGCGGAAAGGTCTAGAGCGACCGTGCACGGCACAGTAGTTGGCCGCTTGGACTGGCCAAGTTGCCACGCGGTCTCGCGCTGCACAGAATTTTCTCGACTCGCGAACTTTTTTACACACACGCACCAACACTCGCGAATTTACAATTGGCACGATCCGGCTCGAAGGACCAAATGTTCAGGATTAGAGTTGTTTTAGGGATGCCGGGTGTTGGGGATCGTGCCGACGATGGAAAATAAACGTGTTTGAAGACGCGTAGTGTAAGCGCGGAAGATCCGCTTGTCGAAATGATTTATTAACAGTCAAAGTTGCGATAAAATAGTGATACAAAAATGATAGCGGCGTAACTTGTACGTAGCGGTGTACAAATATCGGATTTCGCGCACAGATTCGATCGAAAATGAGGCAAAGATCGCGACGTAGTTGCGGGGCCAGTGGAACGTTGGTGACACACGTGGCTCGGCCCGCCACGCAGTGAGAAAGGAAAGGAAAATGATGCGGTGTAGACTTGAGGAGTCGATTGCGCCTAATGCGCCTGTTACGTCCCAAGACGTATTAATTCTCGTTGAACAATAATTGACTTTTGCTGATGTGTCGTCGCGACTGCATCCGGTGTAGTTTTCCTAACCGACATGCAGCCGCGACGACTCAGCGGGAACGCCAAGGAGATGCACCGAGCGTTCTGCCGAAAATGCTGACCGGGCGTGAGAACGCCTCCGGTTGGATTTTCTCGCGGACGAAAAGGCTCTGATTTCCTGCTGGACGTTTGCGAACTCTTCCAGCGGGGAATCAGAATAATCAGTCTCTCACGAGCTTGGACAGCGAAAGCTTCTCGGAGAGTAACTCCTTGGGCAGTTCCCGACATAGCGTCCTGAAAATCTTCGACGAATCCGCGATCACATAAACGCGCTCCAGTAGGACGTAGTGATCGAAAGGCGCGTTGCAAGAGGTCGCGCCGCGGTGATAAATCTGCCCTCGCTAGAATAAGTGTTTTACGTTTTTGCCACGAACTCTATCGCGTCGTGTAATTATAAGAGATAGTGATACTAATTATTGTGAACAGTGTGTTGTATGAGAGAGTGTGTGGGAGAGTGTGTGAGAGAACGTTGCGCTATCCGTAAAGTTAAGGAAACATTGCGATCCGTCGGCAACGCGTTGCCGAACTCAACCGACGACTGTAAGTACTTTTGTATATCCCTGTAGCGCGAACACGAGAGCCTTCGCAGCTTCTCTCGTCTTCACGCTACAGCTGTCTTCTAAATAAATCGGTCTGTACGTTTGTAAATTCCGGTTAATTGCAATATAATTATTAACCCTGACAATTCCCAATTCCAAGAATCGTCCTGTAGAGGACGAGATCAGGACCAACCCACATAAAAATAATAATAAACTGTTTGCGCTTCACGCAAGCAGGTTAACAAACACGTGCGCACCGCTCCGCACGTAACACGCCAATCGAGCGGGATTAGTGAGTGCAGAATGCACAAACTAGCGGGACATTAAAGTTAACTGCGGGTGCGGGTGAACAAAGGGTTAGAGGAAACTTGGAACGCGATACGACGATGTTACTTGTAGCGCGGTCAAGAAGCGAGAGAGCGATTAATCATGGCCGCTCTCGGTCGCCGGCCGGCGTGAGTCGGGCCGCGCATGCGCGCTGAGGCGAAGCGAGAGCGTCCACGAGGTGCTGCCGCGCTGTGAGCTGCTCGGGAAGCTCGCCCGCTTGTAAGGCAAGGCGGAATCCCGAACAAAAAGTAATTCTTCATAAAAATAAACAGTTTTTTAATAAATTTCAATCGATTGATTAAATTGTTGATTGTTTTCAAAAAATGTATTATTTTCCATTTAATTTGCATTGATTTATCAGACTTTTTCATAATGGTAATATTTTAATTTAGAAAAATGTAGTAGTAGTAGTAGTAGTAGTAGTAGTAGTAGTCGTAGTAGTAGTAGTAGTAGTAGTAGTAGTAGTGGAGTTTTACATGCATACCTTTGTCGGGTTTTCACATTGTATGCTTTTTCGTATTTCCTCTATTTTTTTCTTTATTTTCACTATTTGTGTCTGTTATTCCCACTGTTTTTGTTTTTCTCCACTGCGCACTGTGGACCTACATTTTTTACGTGGGTTCGGAACCACAGAGAGTACAGCTTGAGACACTTAGAAAAATCGATTGGTGTCGGCGGCGGGAATCGAACCCGGGCTCGCTGGGTGGGAAACGGGCCCATTACCACTGAGCCACTGCCTCTCCAATTAAAAAAATGTGTTATTTTCCTATGAAATTTTAATTCATGAATCAAATTATTTTGATCATCTATTTTCGAATAAAAATCGAATTTTCCATTTTGACATAATTAAATTTGTAATGAAAATTTACTGAGAATTCGATTTTTATTTGAAAATGAATGATACCGACAGCGGTAGGTTCGCGGTCGGTGCGTGGTTTCGGCGATCACACAAGTTGAGCAGCGTCGACTGCGGTCAGTACTTGGTTGGGTGACCGCTTAGCCATGAAAAAAAGAAAAAATATGCATAGGATACATTAATAGGATAGGATACAAGTCGTACTGCGTGTGAGGACAGCTAATATCACATATACAAGCGGCTACCAAACGATAATAAACGATTCCATTCGATATCGAACGATTCCATACAATTTCATACGACTACCAAACGATTCCATACTATTACATACGACTACCAAACGATTCCATACGACACCATTACATACATATATGACATATATAACTTATGGTTGGGTAAGATGTATGTGTTAATAAATATGTAGAATATAAATATATAAGGAGTAAAGAGGTTACATAATAGGGTAATTAAAAAAGTCAACGTATATGTGTGAGAGTGGATTATATGAGGTAAATAGGTTATAAATGTATCAAGTATATAAAGTATATATAAGGTAAAAAATGGAAAATAATAGAAAAAGACAAATATATATATTATATATACATAATAGGGTATATGAGAAGGTATGTGTACGTGTGAAAGTGGAATACATGAGGTAAATAGGTTAAATGTATGAAGTACATAAGGTGAAAAGTGAATCAATTTTTTTTTAAATGAATATATATCTATAATATGTATATATATAGGGAGTAAATAGGTTGCATAATAGGGTAATTTAAAAAGTAGACGTATGTGTGTGAGAGTGGAATATATGAGGTAAATAGGTTAAATGTATTAAGTATATAAAGTATATATAAGGTAGAAAATGAAAAATAATAGAAAAAGATAAATATATATTATATGTACATGATAGGGTATATGAGAAGGTATACGGGTATGTGTGAAAGTGGAATATATGAGATAAAAAGGTGAAATATATGAAATATATTAGGTGAAAAGTGAAAAATGATGAAAAAAGGTGAATATATATATACATAATATGTATATAATATGTATATATATTAGGGTGCTTTTTTTTTTGGCGACATTTTTTTTTTTTCACTCCCATCTCGCATTTTTATAGGGAATACCTTAAAGAAAATTCCCTGAAAATTTGAGCCCTTAATATTAATTTTAAGTACTCGCCCAAGGCGTCCAATGATTTCCCCTTTAAAATACACGTAAAGTTCGATTTTTCTTCTTAAAAGTTCTACAGATCAGAGGCATTTAAAGGTACGATCTTGGTCGACGAACCGATTTATTCATAATTGAATGTTCTACAGAAGTGTCCATTGTGACGTAATTGTAACTCGAACTGGCGAGGTCGTACGGGTCACTAAACCCAATTTTTTCATGAAATTCTCGTTTTTTTATCTCTATCTCGTAAATGACAAGAGTTACAGGAAAAATAAGAATGACAAACTTGAAGGAAATTCAATTTCCTACAAAAGAGGATGCAAGCACTAAATCGCTAACATTGTTATTTCTTGAGATATTGGGCTTTTAAGTTGAGGTAGTATGGAATTTTCGTGGATTATTGAGCTAAATTGTATAAGTTGTTAATTTGTGATTCTTTATTGTCATTCAAATCATCAAATATTTATTTGTCAAGTTTCAAATGATTGAAAAGTTGAATAACTGAACGTTTTGAAACTGGAATTCGAGAAAAAAACACATTTTCAAAGTGCCCAAAATTGTTTTTTTTACTTTTCACGAATTTTTCGATTGATTTTCCCCTGATTATTCTAATTTACTTACCAGTAATTGAATACCTATACATTTCTAGTTACAAATATGTTGTAAATTTACAAAAATTTTGTAAAATTTGTAAATTTCTAGTTGAAAATTTTGTAAATTTACAACATATTTTCAACTAGAAATTCATAGGTATTCAATTACTGGTAAGTAAATTAGAAGAATCGGGAGAAAATCAATTGAAAAATTCGTGAAAAGTGAAAAAAATAATTTTAAGCACTTTGAAAATGTGTTTTTTTCTCGAATTTCAGTTTCAAAACGTTCAATTATTCAACTTTCCAATCATTTGCAACTTAACGAATAAATATTTGATGATTTAAATGACAATAAAGAATAATAAATTAACAACTTATACAGTTTAGCTCAATAATCCATGAAAATTCCATACTACCTCAACTTAAAAGCCCAATATCTCAAGAAACATCGATGTTAGCGATTTGGTGCTTCAATACTTTTTTGTAGAAAATTGAATTTCCTCCAAGTTTGTCGTTCTCATTTTTTCTGTAGCTCTTGTCATTTACGAGATAGAGGTAAAAAAACGAGAATTTCATGAAAAAATTGGGTTTAGTGACCCGTACGACCTCGCCAGTTCGAGTTACAATCACGTCACAATGGACACTTTTGTAGAGCATTCAATTATGAATAAATCGGTTCGTCGACCAAGATCGTACCTTTAAATGCCTCTGATCTGTAGAACTTTTAAGAAGAAAAATCGAACTTTACGTGTATTTTAAAGGGGAAATCATTGGACGCCTTGGGCGAGTACTTAAAATTAATATTAAGGGCTCAAATTTTCAGGGAATTTTCTTTAAGGTATTCCCCACAAAAATGCGAGATGGGAGTGAAAAAAAAAAATGTCGCCAAAAAAAAAAGCACCCTAATATATATATATTTATATATAGACTGTATGAAAAAAATCATTACTTTATTTATTTATTTTTATATTACTAAGATATCTCATTATTTGTTAAATTCGAATTTAAATAATTGAAATTGAAAATCGAACGACGAAACGCGATGACGTCACAGCGGGACAAATGTCCCCTTTTGAGACAAATTCTCAAAAATTTTTCACCAACATCATCGTTCTCAGAATGGACCGAGTCGATTTTGTTGCAACAAAGACCAATCGGAAGAGAAAAATCGAAAAAAATTCAATAGAAAAATTGACATTGTTTGGTCCAGCCGTTTATCTGTGAGATCGATTTAAAGGCGCTGTGACGTCATCACTTCCGGTATATTCGCGTATATAAGAGTGCGGTAGCTTTCTTTTAATACTTGGCGTCGAGCCGCTACCGCGTCTCTTGATTGCACGAGTGAGCAACTTGCTATTGCTCCGAGCCTCGTATTTAGTGGAAATCTGGACGGGAATTTTTATGCCGCTCCGTTCACCGGTTAATGGAGGTTGTGGGAGAATAAAAATAGCTTGAGCTGAGATTTTTATGTTCAATAAAAATGTAATAATTTTTATTCAAGTTAAAGGATAGAAATAGAATGTTTACCTGAGAAAATACAGATCGGCTAGTGTTTTTGTGTGTTGTTAGAGCTAATTAAGAATAGTATCGACAGAATGCGGAGCTCCAGTCAGGGTGTATAATAAGTTGAATTTGTAACAGTACTGAGATAGGATCTCGTGACTGGCTTGGCGCGATGCTGAGTCGGCCGAAAGTAAATTCGTTTGTTTTTATCTTTTACCTTGGGAGGTTCGCGAGAATGTCTAAACGAGAGGATGAAGACGCGGTCCGGTATAATGATGTGGTCTGACGATTGAAAATTAACTGGCTGACTGGTGCTCTGCATCCCGTATTTATATGCTAAAAATGCTAGATCAGCGTTTTAATAAATGTTAACTTAATGTTTTGTCCTAAACGGTCCTCGTGGTGGGGCTTCCTTATGCCCTATGTTACCCGACTGTTGCTGTTAGAGAGGAGGGATGTGTATGTGACTGCGAGGTGAATTGGCCAATTTAGGTGGATTTACTTTGGGGACGTATGGACTGATGATTTACGTTCGATAGGTATGATATGGGGTATTGGTTTCCTTCAAATAGTGGATTTTAGATCATCGGAAAGTTTACGAGGTATCAGGAGAGCATATTGGCGAGGAGGTAAACTCTGGAGTTTTTATTCTAATGGGTGCGAGTGTTACGTCATCCCATAATCTCTCCATACTACCATTTCACCCTATCTCATTCAACTATATTAAAAACTCCCCCAATGCACATTAAACTCCCCCATCTTAAACAACACCTAGAACGCCGTCATATTTGAGGAAACTAGTGCAGATCAATACAGACCTCGGAAACTACGCAATGAAGAAATGACAGAAAGCAACCCTCTTCACCATCACCAATGACCGAAATATCAAAGGAATAGATGCACTCTTCAACCCACACATCTACACCACGGATGCAACCAGGGGACCAGCAACGCACCGAGGAAGAATCTCCCCTATCCACCCCCAAGACTATCCCTCCATATCGGACCACGCCGTGTATTCTCGATTCATCTCCAAGAAAGTCAACCCTTCTCCGCACCACCGACAGAACATCTGGTTTACGTCATCACCAAATATTAAATGCACCCACCATCGGCGCCGCCAAGTCGGTGTGACGAACGGGAAAAGAATTTAATAAACTACAAAACATATGGACAAGGACACCACCGGGCAATATTTCCAAGAAGAACTTCACCCTTATGAACAATAAAACTTCAATTGGATCACCAACGAACTACACCAGAGGCCAAGGCCAAGCCTCCCTCAACTACCCCTCTTGCACTCTGAAGAACCAGAGGGACACGTCATCCAAGTTTGGAGAGGGATAACCCTACCCTGACCACAGGATCCAAAATATATAAACCGGGGAAACTCCCTGGAGCAACGCAGTTCATCGCCGTTCATACGCAGTTCATCGCCGTTCTTCGCAGTTCTTCATACGCAGTTCTTCGAAGTCAGTCAGACTCAGTTCTTCACAGTCTGTCAACGAAAGTCAATCAGCCACAGTTCTTCAGCATCACAGCCTCATAGTCAGTCAACGAGAGTCGGCACAGTCAGACGTCAAAGTCAAAAATCACAGTTCAGTCGTCAGTCGTCAAGTTCAGCCAGTGCAGTCGTTCAATCGAAGTCAGAAGTCTAGTTCGGTATCAACGGTCCAGTACCACAGTTCGTCTCTATCAATCGTCAAAGTTGAAGTCCAACAGTCTAAGTCTAACAGTCAAGACAGTCAGTGAGTCTTCAGCCAAATCCCAAGTCTAAAGTCGTGCCACATCAAGATCATACCCCTGTTCATCGAAACACAGTTCGACTACCCAGTGCTACGAACCACAGTGAACTATAACGATACCGATTTCGAACACTTAATATCCATTGACCAAACTAAACTTTCTATATATTCGTATTAACGATTAATAATCTCGAATCTCGCGCTTATTGAAATCTTTAAGCTTTTACGAGGAATTGTACCATCCTCACTTGATGTTGTAACTCAGTGTAAACCAAAAGGTTAAATATATTTACTCTTCGTGTTCGTATTGCAATCCTATACGAGAACTTATTTACTAATAAATCCATCGCGCCTGCTTACGGAGGAAATCAGGAGAAATACTCCACAACTCTACTAACAAACAGTGAGTATCACTTTTCTACTCCTCATCAATAAAAGAATAGTTCTACGGCGTCCTATTCCAACCCCCATATCAAAGACGCGACCCCCGTCCCAGAGTAAAGGACTTAATTGCCCTGACTCGAAAGAGGGGTCACCACCGTGTTACGTCTCTCCCAAAGCTCGGCTAACTCACCGGGACGTAACACAAATAAAATTTTTGGTGTCAGAAGTGGGATAATAGACGCTCTCGATATGGGAAAAATAGGATGTCTATACCAAGAACTCCACCTAAGAAAACAGAAAAATTCCATGAAGAACTGAAAAGAAGGGAAGAACTTGAAGATTTAGAAAGAAATGAAGAAAGAAAAACGCGTGAAAAATCCTTAAAGATTGCCTCAGAATCTGTCGGTGCGGCAAATTTTCCGCCGTCGTCTTCTAGTGCTAAACAAATTCTCGTTGACCCTATTGAAAACCCAGAGACATTAACCGAATACTTTCGTAACTCCCTTGCCGACCTCGAAGCGCGAACAGAACGATTAAATCAAGAACTTATCCAAGTTTCAAATAACAGAATGCCAGATATTCCGGTCTCAATTAAATATGCTCTCGAAGCAGTCCCAATTTTTGACGGACACAATATTCCTTTTGCTCATTTTCTTGAAGGATGCGAAGAAGCCCAGCAAATGATGCCGGCAGACGCGCAACAAAATCTCGCGTGCATCCTCCGAAATAAATTAAGAGGCGAAGCTAGACGCGCTGTCCACGGCGTTGCACTTAACACAGTCCCAGCATTTATTAAATTTCTAAAATCACTTTACGCCCCAGCAAAAACAATTTACGAGCTCCAGGGTGATTTAGGCCGAATTTTTCAAGGGGAAAATGAAAGTGCCTTATCTTACGCAAATCGCGCTAAAGAACTTGGTAACAGAATCTTAGACGAACATAAGGCTGTCACTGCAGTAGAATTAACCGCAGAAGAAAAAGCAACATTAGATAAGGACTTGACTGCATGTTTCATTCGTGGTTTGAAACCCGAGATAGAAAACAAAATACCAAAAGACCAAACTTTTCAAGATACAATGACAAAAGCAATAGATATAGAAAGACAAATAAAAGCAAGGAACGCGTTACGGAATGTACGCCCCGCAAGACCATACAACCCTTCGGGCCCCCAATATCAACCAAGAGATCGGATCCACCATATTCAAGTAAACGCTCCTGTCTGCCAAATTTGCTCGCAAAGAGGACACATCGCCAATCAATGTTTTCAATTCACAAACATGTTTAGAAATCAGGACCGAAAATTCCCGGGTAATACTGACAATTTCCAAAGAAGCTTTAAGCCAACAAATCGAGATCACGTAAATAACCAAGACAAAAACCCATTTCAAAGGGATACCATGCAACCAAGATTCAATTTTCGAGACAAAAATCTAAATAATCAACCAAATAATACATTCAAGCCCGCTATCATTTGCCGCTATTGCAAAAATCCAGGACACTCGATTGAAGAATGTCGAAAAAGAGAATACGTTAATTCACATCGAAATCAGGAACAACCTCACCCAACTACAAGCGGAACACAAAATAGCGAAACCCCAAAAATACCACCTGGAGATAGGCCAACAAGAACCTCGTTTGTACGAAGCATAAGACACGTTGAAGCAGAAGAAAATCAAGAATGACCTCGACGAGTCGCCGTCGTTCTCTTGAACCGCACAAGCAATGTGCCAGTGATTTCTATCGAATCACCAGACCTAGTCGACAAGACCCTTTTAATGATTGATACCGGATCAGTTTTAAATTTGATAAAAAGCCATAAAATCGCACCAGGTGTAGAAATAGACAGGGAAGATATTATTAAAATCAGCGGAATAACTAAAAATTATGTAAATACGTTGGGAAAAGTTCAAATACAAGTTTCGGACTCAATCGTAACATTTCACCTAGTCTCGGACGATTTTCCAATCGAAGATGATGGTTTAATCGGGACAGAATTCTTTGATAAACACCGTGCAGATGTTTCCTACTCCGAAAAATGTTTAAAATGGAAAGGGAAGAAACTGCCATTTGTTAAACTTGAAACGATAGTTATTCCTGCACGCACCAGGAAAATGTTCTATGTACGGGTGAGTAACCCCGAAATTAAAGAGGGATATCTCCCTAGGCTGACTATAGACGAAGGGATATATCTAGGCAATGCGCTAGTCACGAATAAGAAAGGCAAGGCGCATCTTTATTTAATCAATACTACGGAGGAAGAAATAGAAGTCGCTGTACCAGTCGTTGAACTCATTCCGTATGAATTCATCTCCTACAACCCCAACGAGGGGATAGGACAACTACCATTAAAAAGCGACATAGGGTCCAGCGAGGGAAAAAGTCAATACTCCCCCACGCATGGTGGAGCGAAATCAAGACCTTCCACAATACCCCCTAGCGCTACTCAGCTGTTCAAAATCAATACTCAAGACTCTGAAACAAAAGAGAATTCAATTCATCCCGATGAACGGGTCCAACAAATTCTAAATCTACTACGTCTAAATGACCTCAACAAAGAGGAACGTGAAAGCATCGAACGTCATATAGAAGAATTTCAAGATCGTTACTACCTCCCGGGCGAAAAATTAATGGCAACAAATGTCATTCAACACCGAATCCCCACAGTAGACGAACTACCCATCAACACGCGGCAATACCGCTACCCTCCCACCTTGAAAGAGGAAATAAACCGTCAGGTTAACGAATTATTAGACGGAGGAATAATCCAACCATCTCAATCTCCGTACAATTCACCCGTGTGGATTGTACCAAAAAAAGCTGATTCAAAAGGGAACAAACGTTGGCGCATGGTCTTAGATTATCGTTCACTTAACGAAAAAACCATTGCGGACGCATATCCACTCCCTCTTATTAACGAAATTCTAGATCAGCTCGGAGGAGCTATGTATTTTTCAACTTTCGATCTCGCTTCCGGATTTCATCAAATTAAGATGCACCCGGATGACCAACACAAAACCGCTTTCTCTACACCTTACGGTCATTACGAATTTGCAAGGATGCCATTTGGATTGAAAAATGCACCTGCAACATTTCAACGTCTTATGAATCAAGTCTTAACAGGAATACAAGGATCAGACGCATTCGTGTATCTGGACGACATAGTTATATATGCCTCGACATTAGAAGAACACGAATTAAAACTCGAGCGCCTAATGAAGCGACTACGGGACGCACAGCTCAAACTTCAACCAGACAAATGTGAATTTCTTCGACCAGAAGTTGTATATCTAGGACACGTCATTGGTAAAGAGGGGGTATCTTTAGAATTCCCTTCTTTTCGGCTCATGTTTGTACTTGCTGGGCTGACCAAGTAGATGAAATGCATTATACGAGAAAATTTGGATGTTTGTGTTTCTAACTATGCCGAGTTTTGGATAATAGCCATTCTATGAGTATATCGTGTTCAATGCTAAAAATACTCATTCTCGCCGTTTCTGTTGATTTTATAAATTTTTATGACGATAGAAATAATAATGATAGTCGATTTTTCATGCTTTCCAAGCCAAGTTGAAAGATACAAGGAATTTGATTGCACAGATCATTTCTTAGAAGTTTTTTTTCAACGGTAACACATTCGTTTTTTTCTTTCATGAGATTTTCGAAATTTTCGTTTCCGGATGTATCGTTGTCGATCTTGTTTAAGCTCTTGATCTATTACGATTGCTCCATTTTCCAAAGAGTTGCGGACATTGGTTGGAAGAATGGGAAAAGCTTTAAAACACAATATTTAACAATCAGAAAAAAATTGATCAGGCACGTGGCTTTGAATAGGGTTCAATCGGAAAAAAAATTCAACGAGATAAAAATGCAGCAATTGAACAATGCCGATATGACGTGAAATGCTGCACATATCTTTAACTGTGTTAGTGTTGACGATTGTCCAGTTGAGCAATCTAAAAGTACAATCAGTTCTATACTTTCGTTATTAAGGTCTGTTATTTAGCAAACATGGAAACAAAGATCAATAACGTAGAGCAAATAAACAAACATAGTTTTGAATTCCACGGCCCCAGTTGAACACTGTTGTGTAGCCAGTTGAGATTCAAGTCTCCAAATATTCATATTTCACCAAGATTGTTGAATGTTAGATACTAATGACCAAAAATAATATTGTGATTTCAGGCAATGTATAGAAAAGCCAAGTCTCTCGGCCTTCACAATTTACTCCGTACGAATGAGGAAGCAAAAACTTTTTCCAAGAAACTTCTAGCTTTGGCCTACTTGCCGGCACGATTGATTCGGGACCAATATCAGGTTCTGAAAAACAATCTATCAGATGGAGTTCAGAGACGACTAAGCCAGCTTTGTGCATATTACGTCCACTATTGGCTGCAAGTTATAACACCCGAAGGCTTTAGTGTGTATGGGCTTAGCCGCCGCACCAACAACATGATCGAATCGTACCATAGTAGGCTGCAGCACAGGATGAACAGCCGCCCTGGACCGTGGGATTTCGTATGTAAGTTCCACTTATGCAGTCAGATGCAGCGGAAAAAAACTCGCACTCAATTATAAATTAACCCTTAACATTATTAATATCAACAACACTTTCGGCAACAGGCAAGCTCCTCAAGTTGCAGTCCGACGTTCGAGACGACATTGAACGGCTCAAGAACAATGTCCAAATCGGTCGCCATGCACGTCACTGCTCGGTCTTCAAGCAAAGACAACTCATCAGAGGTTAGATCTCGTTCGAACTATGTTGAATTCGAACACACCCGATGTATTGGAGATGGTCTTGATGTTACCAGTTTTTAATTTACTAATATATCCGTAGAACACTCCATTTTATAATTCATTCAATAATATTGCATTCAATGGGCATAACACTTCAAACATACCGACGTTTTTTTCAGCATGGCATGAACTCCACATGTTGGAAATCTCGATCGACGAGTTCATGGACAAGGCAGCCGCATTGAAAGGCAACGTCAGTACACTGATCGTTCAATTCAGGGATGACCAAGCCGATGATCGAGCTCTAGACGACGATCTGCAGAATGAAGCACCCGAAGCCTGGCCCTTGCAATACAATCTTGGAGGCAATAATCAAGATCCTGATTTTGAGGTCGATGCATTTGCCGAAGAGCCACCACGATGGCTGGTGGATAATGCCGTAGCATTTCGAGGAAACGGTAAATATCTTAACCAGAAACAATTTCTTTAAAACTTCGGTGAATATTTAAAAGTGGGGCTTTATTTTATCTCCATTTTTGGAAAAAGCCCCACTTCTAAATATTTACCAAAACTTCATTTAAATATCGTATTGTAATGCAGGATCCGATGCGATCAATGGGAATTTTTTTACTTACAACAACAATTTTTTAACAAACTGAGATGTTTGTCGATCGAGTCTTTTCCCCACTCAATCGAAAAAAAAATTGTCATTGCCTCGACTTTTTTCTTTTCTTCTTTTTTGTTTTAGTCACTCTTTCTATAACCGATTTTCACGGTTCTTCTCTTTTATTATAATTGGTGATGCGTTGAGACGCTAATATTATATGGATAACCAATAACTTTCGAAACTGGAGTTGATCATTTCATTCAACTAATTTCCAAAACTGCTGGAAGGGAAGTAAACTTTGTTGATTTTTTGTTCACAGAAAATGAACCGCCAATGGTCATCGATGACGACGAAGCATCTCGAGGATCTTCACCTCATCGTGCTTCTGGCAATTTATTATAAAAAACATTCCTATTATTCATTGCATTCGTTCTTTAAAAATAATCGTAGTAGAAAAATTGAGAAAGTATCATTCAAAGTTTTATTTTAGAAGTGACATTGCAATAATGGTTTCGAAACTTGAGTTGATAATTTCGTTGAAATAATTTCAAACGCTATTGTAGGGGAACTAAAAGGTTTGTTAATTTTTGATTCACAGAAAATGAACTGATAATTATCATCGAAGACGACGAGCCATCTCGTGAAATTTCAGCTCATCGTGCTCCTGGTAATTTACTATAAAAACATTCCTATTATTCGTATCATTCGTTGTTTGAAAATAATCCCAGTAAAAAAGTTGAGAAAGTATTCTTTAAAGTTTTATTTTTGAAGTGAGATTGATTTATGTTTTCGAAACTTAAGTTCATAGTTTTGTTCAACTGATTTCAAACGCTATTAGTAGAGGAACTAAGGCTTGTTGATTTTTCATTCACAGAAAAAGAACCGATCATAATCATCGATGACAACGAAGCACCTCATGAATCCTCAGCTCATCGTGCTCTTGGTAATTTATTATAGAAATATTCCGATTATTCGTTGCCAATGTTGTCTGAAAATAATCCTAGTCGAAAAGTTGAGGAAGCATCCTTTAAAGTTTTATTTTCAAAGTGACATTGCAATAGAGCTTTCGAAACAATTAGCTTTTAAAACTTGTGTAGATTATTTAATTCAACCGATTTCAAACAATATTAGAAAGAAAGTAAGCCGTTCTAGTTTTTTATTTTGCAGAAGAACAACCGGATACTCTCATTGAAAATGACGAAGAATCAAGGCGATCTCAACCTCTTGGTATTCCTGGTAATTTATTAAAGGACCATTCATATCTAATGTGTCGAGCTTTATATGAGATAAAGTCGCGCCTCCAAATAGTTTCAATCATCAATTTCAAAATACTAGATCCGACCCAACGGCAAAGGAGGGAAGCACGTGCGTCCCCAGCCGCTTCTTCTACAATGTCAAGATCATCGAAACAACGGCGGAATATACGACGCAAAGGTCCGATATTGTACAGAAGATATGAATCGTTGTAATAGTATGACAACGTTTTTAAATTTGCAGAAATGAGGAGACGAGCCCGTGCACGACAGAGGGGTTCTGCAGTGGAAGAAATAACGAGCCTCAGAGAGCGATTGGAAGCGGCTGAAAGACGGGTGCTGAATATGGAGAACCATGGTAACAGAGTCAGAGTTCATTTACTTCAATTTGCATTTCAGTATTTATAATTTTATTGACATAGCTATTATGATCACCCAGTAATTAAGGGGAGGAGGGGAGTCAGAAAAAGCGGAAGTATGCCTCGGTATGAAACATAATTTAGAATAGGAACGGAAACGATCCGCAACATCTACAAACTGCATCTGATATGCTGCGTCAACAGCAAGCCGGCAAAGAAATCTAGAACATGCAGCGGCAGGTCTATTCGCAAACTTGTCAGCGGTGTCAGACTCAATATATATGGAAAAGTAGAGACTGAAGGACTGCGAAGAAGGTTTTGACTGGAAATTTTTTATGAAATCCTCGAGACTGGAGTAATTTTCTGCAGCCGCAATTTTCATGTCGCAATTATTGAATACGAGTGTAGGGAAATAACGCTTCTGCGATCTCTCTCGATTAAAAAAAGAGAACACATGCCGCGGTGTAAAACATAATTTAGAATAGGAACAAGAACCATCCGCAACATCTACAAACTGCATCCGATATGCTACGTCAACAGCAAGCCGGCAAAGAAATCTAGAACAGCGGCAGGTCTATTCGCAAACTTGTCAGCGGTGTCTGACTCAATATGCATGGAAAAGTAGAGACCGGAAGAGTGCGAAGAAGTCTTTTACTATAATTTTTTTATGAAATCCTCGAGACTAGAGTAGTTTTCTGCAGCCGCAATTTTCATGTCGCGATTATTGAATACGAGTGTAGGGAAATAACGCTTCTGCCATCTCTCTCGATTAAAAAAAGAGAAAATATGCCGCGGTGTCGAACATAATTTAGAATAGGAACAAGAACCATCCGCAACATGTACAAACTGCATCTGATATGCTGCGTCAACAGCAAGCCGGCAAAGGAATCTAGAACAGCGGCAGGTCTATTTGCAACCCTGTCCTGAAGGTTATTCACATTCACATAACATGACTTGTATCTGTATCGACGTTTCGAGATAGACGTACACTGCTATTCATTAATGCCTGGGCAAAGCGAAAAGTAGCGATTTTACCGACCGTGTACCGTCATTTGTCAAAGTAGCTTGAAGTTCGGAGGAGTTTCAGACTCATGTGTCAAGCGTAATTCTTAACCACCAAATTATTATCTAACCTAGCGAATACATGACAGCGCTGCAATAAGGTTACCGCGGCAAGTTGACACAGCGACCGGCAGATCCAAATTGGAACAAGGGGTTAAGTGGGATGAAAAAAGCTACGAGAAAGTGATGCTTTATCGAGTAATGAAATTAATTGGGAATTTTGATAGAAATGACGAATAAATATAAAAAATGAAAATGACATAAACATCATGCATCTTGAGCATCTTGAGGATGCAATTTCAAGGGAAAAAATCAGCATTTCATTCGCATGGAGCCAAGAATAAAAATTCTTCGCGACAAATTCATGTTGAAACTTTGATTTTTTCCAACTCGTGATCAAAAGTTGAAAATTGAATTCTCGCGCTAAATTGAGACTTTGGCGTGTGTTTTCTCTTCGTTTCAGCGTATCGAACCGAGTGGCTGGAAAAAAAATCATAAAATATACGATTTTTACTCGGAGAAGAGCGATTTTCGTTTGAAAATTGTCGAAAAATCGTCATTTTCAAGCAAAAATCATGCTCGTGAGTAAAAAATCATATCTCGATGAAAAATTGAGATAGAGACATGACTCTGGGCTTGAATTGAGCTCCACAGAGTCTAGTTGCAGCGAAAAAATCAGCATTTCATTCTCATCGAGGCAAGAAGATAAATTCTTGGCGACAACTTCATGCAAAAATATTGATTTTTTCCAACTCGATGTAAAAAGTCGAAAATTGAATTCTCGCGCTAAATTGAGACTTTGGCGTGTGTTTTCTCTTCTTTTCAGCGTATCGAACCGAGTGGCTGGAAAAAAAATCATAAAATATACGATTTTTACTCGGAGAAGAGCGATTTTCGTTTGAAAATTGTCGAAAAATCGTCATTTTCAAGCAAAAATCATGCTCGTGAGCAAAAAATCATATCTCGATGAAAATTGAGATAGAGACATGATTCTGGGCTTGAATTGAGCTCCACAGAGTATATTTGAAGAAAAAAAATCAGCATTTCATTCGCATGGAGCCAAGAATAAAAATTCTTCGCGACAAATTCATGTTGAAACTTTGATTTTTTTCAACTGGTGATCAAAAGTTGAAAATTGAATTCTCGCGATAAATTGAGACTTTGGCGCGTGTTTTCTCTTCTTTTCAGCGTATCGAACCGAGTGGCTGGAAAAAAAATCATAAAATATACGATTTTTACTCGGAGAAGAGCGATTTTCGTTTGAAAATTGTCGAAACAATCGGCATCGTGATTTCGCGTTGCTCGATCACGATGCCGACTTTTCGAAAGCAATGCCACACGAGATTATAAAACAAATGAAAGCTTTGTGTTCCTTCACTACGGAATTGTCATCCCAAAGACTCATTTTCAGTCTTAACATTCATTCACAAAAATGGTGCGCAGGAGACATTATACCGATTTATTCAAAAATCCTCATCAATTGGGAAAGCTCATCGCGTGTCTCGGCCTGGAAAAATATTCTTTGCAATTGAAAGCAAAAAAAGTGTTGCCTCGTCGGATTGTTCGGGAAATTTGTGATTCAGTTTTCAAGGGAGCGTATTACAAGCACCGTGCCGAGTACGTCCGGAGTTTTGTGAGGAATAACCGTTTGCCAATAATAGCATTTTTCGGAAACACTGGACTGAACGCGTAAGTATTATTATTGTTATCTGTAATAATTACTAGCTTTGTCTTTGGAGGTTAAATACGTTTTTTTTTTCATTATCAAAAGTACAGACTTACACAAAAAAAATGTCTTGTCAAAATTGCAAAAATTGAAGCGTAGAGAAGATTTTTCGGAAATTTTCGAAAAACTCAGATTTCCGTAAAATTCGAAAAATCATCAAATTTGAACCGTTCAACCGATATTTCCGAAATTCTTTTCTTTGGATCAATTATCCCCCCCCCTCCCTTGCCCGTTCATTTTTTTCGTTTTTTAATGCAGAATCACGTGAGCCTGGGGAAATTTTGCTCGAAGTGAAAAAAATTAGTCAAAAATACGATGAAATGATAAAAAAAAGGGAGAACGAAAGGTAAAAGGGCGCCAGAGAGAAGGGAGAAATCTCCTCGGGACTTTTTTGAAGGATTGGCGGAGAGTCTGGCCGCGATTTTTTAAGGGATTGACCAGTGGTTTCGACGGATCTTTTTTAAGGGATAAAGTCAGAGTCCCATTGAGATTTTTTTAAGGGATTAACGAAGAGTCTTGAGGGGATTTTTTTTAAAGGGTTCACCAACGATCTTAACGAGAGTTTTTAAGGGATAAAGGAATAATCTTGCCGGGACTTTTCTGAGGGATTGGCCAACTGTCTGGACCGGATTTTTTAAGGGGTTGACCGGGGTTCTCGACGCAAGTTTTTTGACCTTGGAACGGTAGCCTTATTTGATTCAACCTATTCTGGTAACATGGGGTCATACATGACCCCAATTTTGATAGATTCATCTCTTTGGTAAAATTCAACGAAAAAAGTCCAACTTAGACTCATTCTTATCGTTTTTTAATGCAGAACTACGTGAGCCTGGGGCAGTATTTTGCTCGGAGTTAAAAATCTAGTAAAAAATGCGATGGAGCGATAAGAAAACGGGAGAACGAAGCGAGAAATCTCGCCGGGACTTTTTTGGGGGATTGGTAAAGAGTCTAGACGGGATTTTTTTAAAAGGGTTGACCAATGATCTCAATGGAAGTGTTTCAGGGATTAAGCAGGAATCTTGCCAGGACTTTTTTAAGGGATGGGCCAAGAATCTGAACGGGATTATTTTTATATTTCAAAAGTATTTTTCCACAATTCTGACGAATGGCAGAAATTTGTTGCTTTTGCAAAATTAAAATTCGTGAAAATGGATGATAATAATGAAAATCGATGAAAAATCATGGAAATCGATAGAATTAATGAAATTCGATGAAAATTAATAAAAAAAACTAATAAAAATCGATAAAATTTATGAAAATCAATAAAAAATTAATAAATACTGATAAAAATCGAGAAAAATAATGCTAAGTTATTAAATTTCATTACAATACATGGAAATAAACTAAAGTAATTAAAAGTTAAAGTATGGACTTATCCACAATCTCTTGTGGAAATTGCAAAAATTGAAGCGTTTAGACGATTTTTCGAAGATTTGCGAAAAACTCAGATGTCCGTGAAATTCGAAAAATCATAAAATTTGAACCATTCAACCGATAATTCAAAAATTCAATACGAACCTTTCTATTAAGTTACTGTATTTATAACATGCAAAAATAGTAAAAAATCTTGAAATTTGCGGAAATTAGAGCGTCAACGCCCCTTTTTGGGAATTTTCACAATGCCGTAGGATTAGTATTTCTTGAGCTATTCCACGTAAATCTCAGACAACGAAGAGCCTGTATAGATTTAAATCTGTATTAAACGGAACACAGTAACACACGCACGCACGCACACACACACACGCACACGCACACGCACGCGCGCGCGCACACACACCCACACACACACACACACATTTTTCGTATTTTTTGGGACATTTTAAGCAAATTGACATTGAAAACTGGAAAACGACGATTTCACCGTCACATAGCTGTCTCTATGAGGGAGCAAAAAAATAATAATTCTCCTTTTCCAGCGAGGATCCGTATGAAAACGTTGCCAGGCGGTTCCAGGCCTTTATCGACGAATGGGATGCTGCAGGCAAATCAAAGTCGGGAAAAGAGCCACGGTAAGCAAATGCATAAAAATTCACCGATGAAGACGATGTTGAAGTTTGCATCGTTGAAATGCAACAAAGTTCTGTTTTTTTTTTCCTTCAGCGGTGCTAATGATTCTCATTAAAGTACTTTGTCAGGATAAGATAACGGTCTTTTTTCAAAATCGGTACGAAACATGTCATGGTTTTTGAAATTGATCGAACAATCAATCGAAAAACGTGTTTGCCATTGGGTCCAAACGATGCAAACTTCAGTGTCACCAATTTACTAGGTGCTTTACAATACGATGATTCCTTACGCCTCAGTAACGTTAGAGAAGTTATAATTTTCACATTTTTTCACATTATAGGCCCCTCAAGTTTTCGAGAGAAGTCGGAGGGCATGCCGAAAGAGTGGATGCTGGCGGCGCGCCAGAAAGTGGAGAAGAAGAAGGAGGGGACGCAGAAGAGGGAGGAGAAGGAGAAGGACAAGAAGCGGGAATGATGGAAGTAGAAGTTGAGGACCGGGAACGTGAGGCCAGTTCGACAGCGGGTGTTGAGGATCAGGGAGACAAGGAGGGAATGGTGGATGATCAGGGAACCGAGGGAGGAAGTGAGCAAGAAGGGAGAGAGGAGATAAACAAGGAATGTGGGGCTCAGGAACGGGAAGACAAGGTACTTGAAAATGAGTTAAACTGCGCCCTTTGCAAGTGATTGCAGGAGGCGCTTCACGCACTATACCTTCCGTTGATTACGAATATCTGTTAATACGGAACGAATGTTTGAATAGATGGACCGGAACGACAAAAATATTGCAGCGCCGGAGAAGAAGAGGAGGAAGAGGAGATCACCGGAAGAGATGGCGATGGAAGAATATCGTGCATTTTGTAGCCCACGATACATGGGGGTCGCATTGAATAAATAGTTTTTTCGATTTTTACGTCTGCTGAGATCATTTTGCGTTATTTGCGGTTAACATCTCCATCTCCGTCTCTGCATCTCCGTTTCTGCACTCCATTAACCGATGGATGCAATCTTGGCGCGGGCTGAACAACGGTTCCGATGCTAATGACCTCTGAATTTGAATCGCCATTTCCTGCGATTAGTTTTCGAATTCAGACGTCATTAGCATCGTAACCGTTGTTCAGCCCACGCCAAGATTGCATCCATCAGCTAATGGAGTGCAGAAACAGAGATGCGACTAGGTTTGAACGTGGGTTAAGCAAATTTTGCACTCCGAGTGCGAAGATGCTCACCCTGCATGCGAAACGATGACTCGTTCGAGACTATCCAAACATATCGAGCTGCACTTTCTTTACTGTTGTATGGACCGCGTGCAGCACACATCACTAGGTTGATCGATCTCAACCGGATCGAGTGAATCGCTTTTCAATGTGGGTTAGACCCTGAAATATCGCACTTTAAAAAGTTTGAACCTATTACCGAATTTGAACTGGGGGTGATTGGTTTAAACTGTTTAGGCTGCAATATTTCGGGGTCTAACCCACATTGAAAAGCGATTCACTCGATCCGGTTGAGATCGATCAACCGAATGATGTGTGCTGCACGCGGTCCATACAACAGTAAAGAAAGTGCAGCTCGATATGTTTGGATAGTCTCGAACGAGTCATCGTTTCGCATGCAGGGTGAGCATCTTCGCACTCGGAGTGCAAAATTTGCTTAACCCACGTTCAAACCTAGTCGCATCTCTGTTTCTGCACTCCATTAGCTGATGGATGCAATCTTGGCGCGGGCTGAACAACGGTTACGATGCTGATGACCTCTGAATTTAAATCGCCATTTCCTGCGATTCGTTTTCGAATTCAGACGTCATTAGCATCGTAACCGTTGTTCAGCCCGCGCCAAGATTGCATCCATCAGCTAATAGAGTGCAGAAACAGAGATGCGACTAGGTTTGAACGTGGGTTAAGCAAATTCTGTACTCCGAGTGCGAAAATGCTCACCCTGCATGCGAAACGTAAACTTGTTTTAGACTATCCAAACTTTTCGAGCTGCACTTTTTTCGCTGTTGTATGGACCGCGTACAGGACGCACCATTCGGTTGATCGATCTCAGCCGGATCGAGTGAATCGCTTTTCAATGTGGGTTAGACCCTGAAATATCGCACTTTAAAAAGTTTTAACCTATTACCGAATTTGAACTGGGGGTGATTGGTTTAAACTTTTTAGGCTGCAATATTTCGGGGTCTAACCCACATTGAAAAGCGATTCACTCGATCCGGTTGAGATCGATCAACCGAATGATGTGTGCTGCACGCGGTGCATACAACAGTAAAGAAAGTGCAGCTCGATATGTTTGGATAGTCTCGAACGAGTCATCGTTTCGCATGCAGGGTGAGCATCTTCGCACTCGGAGTGCAAAATTTGCTTAACCCACGTTCAAACCTAGTCGCATCTCTGTTTCTGCACTCCATTAGCTGATGGATGCAATCTTGGCGCGGGCTGAACAACGGTTACGATGCTGATGACCTCTGAATTTAAATCGCCATTTCCTGCGATTCGTTTTCGAATTCAGACGTCATTAGCATCGTAACCGTTGTTCAGCCCGCGCCAAGATTGCATCCATCAGCTAATAGAGTGCAGAAACAGAGATGCGACTAGGTTTGAACGTGGGTTAAGCAAATTCTGTACTCCGAGTGCGAAAATGCTCACCCTGCATGCGAAACGTAAACTTGTTTTAGACTATCCAAACTTTTCGAGCTGCACTTTTTTCGCTGTTGTATGGACCGCGTACAGGACGCACCATTCGGTTGATCGATCTCAGCCGGATCGAGTGAATCGCTTTTCAATGTGGGTTAGACCCTGAAATATCGCACTTTAAAAAGTTTTAACCTATTACCGAATTTGAACTGGGGGTGATTGGTTTAAACTTTTTAGGCTGCAATATTTCGGGGTCTAACCCACATTGAAAAGCGATTCACTCGATCCGGTTGAGATCGATCAACCGAATGATGTGTGCTGCACGCGGTGCATACAACAGTAAAGAAAGTGCAGCTCGATATGTTTGGATAGTCTCGAACGAGTCATCGTTTCGCATGAAGGGTGAGCATCTTCGCACTCGGAGTGCAAAATTTGCTTAACCCACGTTCAAACCTAGTCGCATCTCTGTTTCTGCACTCCATTAGCTGATGGATGCAATCTTGGCGCGGGCTGAACAACGGTTACGATGCTAATGACGTCTGAATTTGAAAACGAATCGCAGGAAATGGCGATTTAAATTCAGAGGTCATCAGCATCGGAACCGTTGTTTAGCCCGCGCCAAGATTGCATCCATCGGTTATTGGGGTTCAGAAACAGAGATGCAACTAGGTTTGAACGTGGGTTAAGCAAATTCTGCACTCCGAGTGCGAAGATGCTCACCCTGCATGCGAATCGTAAACTTGTTTTAGACTATCCAAACTTTTCGAGCTGCACTTTCTTCGCTGCTGTATGGACCGCGTACAGCACTCACCTTTCGGTTGTTTGATCTCAGCTTCATCGAATGAATCGCTTTGCAATGTGGGTTAGACCCTGAAATATCGCACTTTAAAAAGTTTTAACCTATTACCGAATTTGAACTGGGGGTGATTGGTTTAAACTTTTTAGGCTGCAATATTTCGGGGTCTAACCCACATTGAAAAGCGATTCACTCGATCCGGTTGAGATCGATCAACCGAATGATGTGTGCTGCACGCGGTCCATACAACAGTAAAGAAAGTGCAGCTCGATATGTTTGGATAGTCTCGAACGAGTCATCGTTTCGCATGCAGGGTGAGCATCTTCGCACTCGGAGTGCAAAATTTGCTTAACCCACGTTCAAACCTAGTCGCATCTCTGTTTCTGCACTCCATTAGCTGATGGATGCAATCTTGGCGCGGGCTGAACAACGGTTACGATGCTAATGACGTCTGAATTTGAAAACGAATCGCAGGAAATGGCGATTTAAATTCAGAGGTCATCAGCATCGGAACCGTTGTTTAGCCCGCGCCAAGATTGCATCCATCGGTTAATGGAGTGCAGAAACGGAGATGCGAATGGGTTTGAACGTGGGTTAAGCAAATTTTGCACTCCGAGTGCGAAGATGCTCACCCTGCATGCGAAACGATGACTCGTTCGAGACTATCCAAACATTTCAAGCCGCACTTTCTTCACTGTTGTATGGACCGCGTACAGCATACACCATTCGGTCAATCGATCTCAGCCGGATCGAGTGAATCGCTTTTCAATGTGGGTTAGACCCCGAAATATTGCAGTCTAAAAAGTTAAACCAATCACCCCCAGTTCAAATTCGGTAATTGGTTAAAACTTTTTAAAGTGCGATATTTCAGGGTCTAACCCACATTGAAAAGCGATTCACTCGATCCGGCTGAGATCGATCAACCGAATGGTGCGTCCTGTACGCGGTCCATACAACAGCGAAAAAAGTGCAGCTCGAAAAGTTTGGATAGTCTAAAACAAGTTTACGTTTCGCATGCAGGGTGAGCATTTTCGCACTCGGAGTGCAGAATTTGCTTAACCCACGTTCAAACCTAGTCGCATCTCTGTTCCTGCACTCCATTAGCTGATGGATGCAATCTTGACGCGGGCTGAACAACGGTTACGATGCTAATGACGTCTGAATTTCCTGCGATTCGTTTTTGAATTCAGACGTCATTAGCATCGTAAAAGTTGTAAAGCCCGCGCCAAGATTGCATCCATCGGTTATTGGGGTTCAGAAACAGAGATGCCACTAGGTTTGAACGTGGGTTAAGCAAATTTTGCACTCCGAGTGCGAAGATGCTCACCCTGCATGCGAAACGATGACTCGTTCGAGACTATCCAAACATTTCAAGCCGCACTTTCTTCACTGTTGTATGGACCGCGTACAGCATACACCATTCGGTCAATCGATCTCAGCCGGATCGAGTGAATCGCTTTTCAATGTGGGTTAGACCCCGAAATATTGCAGTCTAAAAAGTTTAAACCAATCACCCCCAGTTCAAATTCGGTAATTGGTTAAAACTTTTTAAAGTGCGATATTTCAGGGTCTAACCCACATTGAAAAGCGATTCACTATATCCGGCTGAGATCGATCAACCAAATGGTGGCATGCTGTACGCGGTCCATACAACAGTGAAGAAAGTGCAGCTCGAAACGATCGGATAGTCTCCAACGAGTTCACGTATCGCATGCAGGGTGAGCATCTTCGCTCTCGGAGTGCAGAATTTGCTTAACCCACGTTCAAACTCAGTCGCATCTCTGTTTCTGCACTCCATTAACCGGTGGATGCAATCTTGGCGCGGGCTAAACAACTTTTACGATGCTAATGACGTCTGAATTTCCTGCGATTCGTTTTCAAATTCAGACGTCATTAGCATCGTAAAAGTTGTCAAGCCCGCGCCAAGATTGCATCCATCGGTTATTGGGGTTCAGAAACAGAGATGCAACTAGGTTTGAACGTGGGTTAAGCAAATTTTGCACTCCGAGAGCGAAGATGCTCACCCTGCATGCGATACGTAAACGCGTTCGAGACTATCCGAACGTTTCGAGCTGCAATTTCTTCACTGTTGTATGGACCGCGTACAGCATGCCACCATTCGGTTGATGGATCTCAGCCGGATCGAGTGAATCGCTTTTCAATGTGGGTTACACCCCGAAATATTGCACTCTAAAAAGTTTTGACCAATTACCGAATTTGAACTGGGGGTAATTGGTTAAAACTCTTTAGGCTGCAATAATTCGGTGTCTAACCCACATTGAAAAGCGATTCACTATATCCGGCTGAGATCGATCAACCAAATGGTGGCATGCTGGACGCGGTCCATACAACAGTGAAGAAAGTGCAGCTCGAAACAATCGGATAGTCTCGAACGAGTTCACGTATCGCATGCAGGGTGAGCATCTTCGCTCTCGGAGTGCAGAATTTGCTTAACCCACGTTCAAACTCAGTCGCATCTCTGTTTCTGCACTCCATTAACCGGCGGATGCAATCTTGGCGCGGGCTAAACAACTTTTACGATGCTAATGACGTCTGAATTTCCTGCGATTCGTTTTCAAATTCAGACGTCATTAGCATCGTAAAAGTTGTCAAGCCCGCGCCAAGATTGCATCCATCGGTTATTGGGGTTCAGAAACAGAGATGCAACTAGGTTTGAACGTGGGTTAAGCAAATTTTGCACTCCGAGAGCGAAGATGCTCACCCTGCATGCGATACGTAAACGCGTTCGAGACTATCCGAACGTTTCGAGCTGCAATTTCTTCACTGTTGTATGGACCGCGTACAGCATCCCACCATTCGGTTGATGGATCTCAGCCGGATCGAGTGAATCGCTTTTCAATGTGGGTTACACCCCGAAATATTGCACTCTAAAAAGTTTTGACCAATTACCGAATTTGAACTGGGGGTAATTGGTTAAAACTCTTTAGGCTGCAATAATTCGTTGTCTAACCCACATTGAAAAGCGATTCACTATATCCGGCTGAGATCGATCAACCAAATGGTGGCATGCTGTACGCGGTCCATACAACAGTGAAGAAAGTGCAGCTCGAAACGATCGGATAGTCTCGAACGAGTTCACGTATCGCATGCAGGGTGAGCATCTTCGCTCTCGGAGTGCAAAATTTGCTTAACCCACGTTCAAACCTAGTGGCATCTCTGTTTCTGCACTCCATTAACCGGTGGATGCAATCTTGGCGCGGGCTGAACAACTTTTACGATGCTAATGACGTCTGAATTTCCTGCGATTCGTTTTCAAATTCAGACGTCATTAGCATCGTAAAAGTTGTCAAGCCCGCGCCAAGATTGCATCCATCGGTTATTGGGGTTCAGAAACAGAGATGCGACTAGGTTTGAACGTGGGTTAAGCAAATTTTGCACTCCGAGAGCGAATATGCTCACCCTGCATGCGATACGTAAACGCGTTCGAGACTATCCGAACGTTTCGCGCTGCAATTTCTTCACTGTTGTATGGACCGCGTACAGCACGCCACCATTTGGTTGATCGATCTCAGCCGGATCGAGGGAATCGCTTTTCAATGTGGGTTAGACCCCGAAATATTGCACTCTAAAAAGTTTTGACCAATTACTGAAACAGTTATCGCCGTCCCCGTCGTCCTCCCCACCATCATCGTCGTCCGATCGTCTCCGTAATCGTCGTCGTCTTCTTCAATTTCCCCTTGCTCTTTTCATTTTTTTAATATTACAATTCATTTTCAATTTCAATATTTAATTCATTCTAATTATAGAACAATAAAATAATTTACAATAAAACTATAAATTTATTAATCAAGAAAGTACAAATATTTTCAACCTTTTTTTTATTTTCACACGTTTACATTTTTTTTCACAGTTTTAATTTTTTCAAAATCATCGTCGTTTTCATTAATATTTGTCTTCCTCGACATCCACTTCGTCTCCACTGCATCGTCACCGTCATCCTCGTAAACGTCTTGGTATTTTCGCTGTCTTCGTCGTTTTCGCCTTCCTTCCGTCTCAATCTCCCGCGTCCTTGTTCCAACATTTAGTTCGCGTACATTTCACGCCCTTTCAAATCCGACTTTCGATGTCGTCGGCGCGAATCATCGTCTGTCACTTTTTTGTTCTTCGAGGGTTAGAAAAATCCGAGCGATCGCGTCAGCTGACACATGCCTAACGTCACACGACAGCCAGATACTTTTTGCGCGAAAGTCGTGTCCTGTGACATTGCCTCCGAAACAATCGGCAAAAATGTTTGCTTTGATCGCGAGCGAGAGCCCTGTCTTAGCCCCTGTGAATGCCCCTTAAATTTCTCAAAACGGCTAAGTAGGAATTCTTTAAATATCGTTCCGAACCCGAGGGTACCCGGACAGCAAGTCCTTCTGAATCACCCTGTATGATCCATCATTCTATTGACTACAGCGTAGTAATAATGCGTTGTCTTTTATTCGTGTTTATATTCATCGCTACCTTCAAGGCAATAGTGAATATGGCGGAAGCAAATGAAGAGGAGCGCAATCTGTTTGCGAATTATAATTCAGGGACTCGGGGACGGATCGTCGGTCTGTATCAGGCAGGCTGTCCTCGTGATCGTATCCGAGCTATGGTTGGGTGCAATCGAAAAACGGTGGATCTTTGGATTAACAAGTTTAGGCTAGGTGGTGACGCGGCTTTGAGAGATCATCGGAAGAACAACCGTCGGCCGCTGAAAACAACCCCCGAAGAAGACGTCCAACTGTGTCAAGCTGTAGAAGCAGCGCCTTTCACCACAGTAGCCGCAGCATTAGATGAGACGGCGATAGACATAAGCGTCAGCACTGCTCGGCGGCGATTGAAAGACGTTGGGCTAACCGCTCATCGTCCGTCTCGTAAAACGCCACTCACCGAAGAGCACCGTGAGCAGCGACTCCATTTCGCTCAAGAACATTTACAGTGGACGCCGGAACAATGGGCCACGATTGTATGGTCTGACGAAAAGGTATTTCACTCGAAATTTTCGTCACTTTTTTTTGAGATCGCAGTTGCTCCGTTAGGTGACTGCTTAACCATGCACTGGCTCGCAAGTCAATCGCTGGGTGGGATGCAGTTTTGCTGATGATGACAATCCACTGAATTTTGGTTAAAATATAGCCACCTGTATGGGCCAAGGTTTTCCACAGTTCCCTTTGGCCCTCGTGAAAATGCGATTCATGCATTAGAAAAGAGTGGCTGTGGGCAACACTCTGGGGAGTCTCTTAGGAACAGGAACGATAACACTGCAGGGGAAATCAGGGTCAAGTAATGAGATAGGGTCGTAAAATCAAGCAAGGGTATACACGCGAATAACATGAATAGTAATAAATGTTACTAGAAGTCCGGCTCTTTCGCTACTTGCGCTCTCTTTTTTCTTTTAGTTTAGTTGCCCAATAATAGCCTCCCTCTTTGTATAGGTTTTCAAGACCTCAGACGACAGCCGGCGGAATGTTTACCGTCCACGGGCCCGGCAATTCCAACTGGACCCACGTTATGTGGTTGAAAAACAGTGGGCTGGTAGGATTTCCGTCGGCTTTTGGGGCTGCATGTCAGCGGCTGGACCCATAAGCCTATGCGAAATCCCGGCCAGGATGAATTCAGCTGATTACGTTGACGTCCTTGAAACCACCATGCTCCCCGCAGCCAGAGCGCGCTTTCCCGTTGATGTGTACCCGCAGATCCATTTTATGCAGGATAATGCTGCGGTGCACACATCACGGGAAACGATGGCGTGGTTTGAACAACACCCGGACGTCAATGTAATCAACTGGCCTAGCAAATCTCCGGACTTGAACCCGATCGAAAATTTGTGGAGTATGTCTAACATAAAACCCCTATTTTACTGTATATAGGAGTACGGCAGCTCTCGCGCTACGCTTTTTCTTTAATACTTGGCGGCGAGCCGCTGCCGCGTCTCTTGATCAGCATATGTTGGTATTAACCTTGCTACTACTGTCAGTAAATATTAAATACCAATTCATAAATCCTAATAGGCGTAATGGTTCGAGAATGGAGATCTGGCGAGGATCGAAATCGAGATGCTCTCGTGGCACACGTGTATCGTGTTTGGGCGGAAATGGAGGCAAGGCAAGACCTTTGCCTCAAATTGGTCAACTCGATGCCCGACCGTATGCAGTGTGTCATCGAGAGCGACGGATTATGGATCCCGTATTAAAAATCCTCCCCTGTAAGCATTGCAATATCACTTTTTTATCTTCATTTTCAGTATTGTAAGAATCGGGTATTTTTCCGCGGGAACTTTCTGCAATCGAATTTTTATGGGATATCCTCAGAAAAAATGTCATTTTCCAGAATGCTAATGTTGTCTTTGCTTTT
Organism: Diadegma fenestrale; assembly: GCA_037043255.1. Classification (NCBI taxonomy): domain Eukaryota; kingdom Metazoa; phylum Arthropoda; class Insecta; order Hymenoptera; family Ichneumonidae; genus Diadegma; species Diadegma fenestrale. Next base: position 308,946 of record CM073311.1, read on the forward strand.
CTTCCCGCTACACAAGAAGTTCGCCCAACATTGTTGTTTTTCAGACGGACGATGAGTGGTTAGCCCAACGACTTCCAATCACTGCCAGGCGGTGTTGCTTCTACAGCTTGACACAGTTGGACGTTTTCTTCGGGAGTTGTTTTCAGCGGCCGACGGTTGTTTTTCCGATGATCTCTCAAAGCCGCGTCACCACCTAGCCTAAACTTGTTAATCGAAAGAGCTACTGTTTTTCAATGAAAATAAAAGTTTTAACAATTCTTTATTCTTATTGTGTTTGATTTCCAGATTCAACATATGAATGCCTAGCAAACAGTCCTCGCAAACAGTCACTACATTACATGAAGTGGTGCCTATAATTTGAATGAACAGCCTACAATAAAATGGAATCTTTTTCGGTGTCGGCGTCCTCCTCCTTGTCGTCATCGTCGTCCTTGTGGTCGTCCTCCTCGTCCCCGTCATTATCGTCGTCTTCGTCCTCATCCTCGTCGTCGTCCTCGGAATCTTCGTCGTCGTTTTCACCGGCCCCGTCGTAGTCATCAGCGTCCTCATTGTCGTCCTTGGCATAATCGTCCCCATCGTCATCTTCCTCGTTGTCATCCTCAGCATCGTCGTCCTTGTCGTCCTCGCCCCCAACGTCCTCTTGGTCGTTCTCGTCTTCTCCATCGTCGCGATCGTCGTCTTTCCCGTCGCCATCGTCTTTTTTTGCCTTTCTCTCCCGGGTCCTTATCGTTATGCTCGTTCCTATATTTATTCGACCTCATTCGCTTAACCCATGTTCCAACCTAGTCGCATCTCTGTTTCTGCACTCCATCAACCGATGGATGCAATCTTGGCGCGGGCTGAACAACGGTTACGATGCTAATGACGTCTGAATTTCCTGCGATTCATTTTCAAATTCAGACGTATCAGCATCGTAACCGTTGTTCAGCCCCGTTGTTCAGAGGGTGACCATCTTGGCACTCGGACATCAGAATTTGCTTAACCCACGTTCAAACCTAGTCGCATCTCTGTTTCTGCACTCCATTAACCGATGGATGCAGTCTTGGCGCGGGCTAAACAACGGTTACGATGGTAATGACGTCTGATTTTCCTACGATTTGTTTTCAAATTCAGACGTATCAGCATCGTAACCGTTGTTCAGCCCGCGCCAAGATTGCATCCATCGGTTAATGGAGTGCAGAAACAGAGATGCGACTAGGTTTGAACGTGGGTTAAGCAAATTCTGATGTCCGAGTGCCAAGATGCTCACCCTGCATGCGAAACGTAAACTCGTTCGACTATCTGAAGATTTCGAGCCGCACTTTCTTCACTGTTGTATGGACCGCGTGCAGCACACACCATTCGATTGATCGATGTCAGCCGGATCGAGTGAATCGCTTTTCAATGTGGGTTAGACCCACATTAGTGGGTTAGACCAATCGCCCCCAGTTCAAATTCGGTAATTGGTCAAAACTTTTTAGAGTGCAATATTTCGGGGTCTAACCCACATTGAAAAGCGATTCACTCGATCCGGCTAACATCGATCAACCGAATGGTGTGTGCTGCATGGTGTCTGAATGGTGTCTCTATCTCAATTTTTCATCGAGATATGATTTTTCGCTCACGAGCATGATTTTTGCTTGAAAATGACGATTTTCCGACAATTTTCAAACGAAAATCGCTCTTCTCCGAGTAAAAATCGTATATTTTATGATTTTTTTTCCAGCCACTCGGTTCGATACGCTGAAAAGAAGAGAAAACACGCGCCAAAGTCTCAATTTATCGCGAGAATTCAATTTCCAACTTTTGATCACCAGTTGAAAAAAATCAAAGTTTCAACATGAATTTGTCGCGAAGAATTTTTATTCTTGGCTCCATGCGAATGAAATGCTGATTTTTTCCCTTGAAATTGCATCCTCAAGATGCTCAAGATGCATGATGTTTATGTCATTTTCATTTTTTATATTTATTCGTCATTTCTATCAAAATTCCCAATTAATTTCATTACTCGATAAAGCATCACTTTCTCGTAGCTTTTTTCATCCCACTTAACCCCTTGTTCCAATTTGGATCTGCCGGTCGCTGTGTCAACTTGCCGCGGTAACCTTATTGCAGCGCTGTCATGTATTCGCTAGGTTAGATAATAATTTGGTGGTTAAGAATTACGCTTGACACATGAGTCTGAAACTCCTCCGAACTTCAAGCTACTTCGACAAATGACGGTACACGGTCGGTAAAATCGCTACTTTTCGCTTTGCCCAGGCATTAATGAATAGCAGTGTACGAGTAATATTGAAGAAATCAACGAGTAACAGAAACTCCGTATCATAATCTTGAAAACTTATCTACACTCATGTTGCGACGTCGATATTATGTCGCGACTCTTGATCAAAAAATGTAATTTGAATGACCCTCGTTATCCGTAGTCGTTCGGACAAGTCAGATCAAAAATATAATTTCGCACTTTTATTAATACATGACGATGTTTTATTAATCGATGAAACGTAAAGTACTTTGCCGTATGGTATCAGATCCGTAGAGCCACTTCTTTTCGGAGTCAACATGGCCCGCGGTAAAGCCGGCGTTCATTTCTAGTATTGGCAATCAAGCGGGCCGCCTCTCCCTTGAGTTAAAGTGGCCCGTGGCGTTGCCGTTGCCGGTTCTGAACGCTGGAAGGAAAAACGGTCATCGCACCTTTTTGGTTCGTATTTATTCACGACGGCATCAATTTCCTTTATTTGAAAGAACGTCCAGTCATGTTCGATCAGTCGCGATGTACTATGCCGCACGGTATCGAGTTCGTAAATTCCGTTTCTGATCGAATTTCTAAATCCATTAGTTTTCACTTCTGTATTCTTATGTAAAGGATTGCTCAACTAGTGTCGATCGTTTGTAATATCCTTTGCCATTTGGTATCAGATCCGTCGAGCCGGTTCTATTTGGAGTCAACGTGGCTCGCGGTGAAGCCGGCGTTTATTTCGGGTATTAGCGAATCATTGGGCCACTTCTCTTCTGAGTTTATGTGGCTCGTGGTGCTGCTGGTGTTCGTTTTGAGCGTTGGAGAGATATACTACGTTATTAGTTGTAAGAGCTCGTCTTTGCAGTTTGATTGAAATCACAAGCACAGAATGTAGCAGAATGAAGGAATTACTTTTTGATAGACATGGATCTGACGAGTTCTGAGTGACTGTAGTAATAACGAAGAATTGTTGGTAGTCAGTAAAATAACCGGCCGATCTGGTATTTGAACGGAAGGGCCCTCCGTACATTTACCGGTTCAACCCGCTTATTTAATTAGGGGTGCATTTTTTTCTCACCTAATCAAGATTAAAATCTTGCAGATAGCTAAAATGGTGACTCCAACATAAAAAATATTTGTATCGAAATTACACATGAAAGTTTAGTCTTAAAGATTATGATCGGAAGTTGTTCATTAATTCACATGTGTTTTTCTAACATATATCTCGAAACGTTTATATTGTTACTCTATACTTGTTAATGCACTTTGTTGTATTGGATTTTCATACTCCTTGCTACATTATTTTTTACAGATTTGTGTAAAGTATGCCTAACGGCACCGGCGACCCACGTATACTTGCCATGTGGGCACTGCTGTTCCTGCCGAGTGTGCGCAGAAAGAATATGGACATCCATGAACTTCCGGAGTTGTCCAATATGTAGAACCCCAGCAAACGAGGCTCCGAGGAGAATTTTCCCTCCGTCGGAATGTTGATGGCTCTCGACCATATTAAAACGTTTTGAACATTTTTTAGTTGTGTTTCATGTTGACCTATGCATAAAACCCACATCCTACGGAATGATAGACACTAGTTACCAAAATAAAATAAACAATTTTTTGTGATACTGTCGGTAAATTGCAAATTGCTATTTTTCGGTGAAAAATCATCGTGGAAAAGAATTAATACAATCATTTCAAAGATTTCGAAAAAAAAATTCCGAAGCTGAGACCGCAGTCAATTTGGTAACTCTTCGGTGATATAAAAATATCCGCAATTCAAACACTTCGGGGACTCTTTTATTTTCAAAAGGATTCTCAGAATAGTTCAAAACTGTCCTATTGATTAACCGGATAAATCTCCCTTTCAACAGAGAAAATCCACTTTCGTGACGACTGGATGAATTTAAAAACAGTCAGAACATTGAAGTAACTAAAAAAAATGTTTCCTTACCTAAATTCTCACCTAAAAATAAAATAGAATTCATAAACTAATGAACAATAGTTCATTACATTCATCACGGAAAAAACATGAATTGATTTTACGAGGTCATAACTCGAAAAAAAATATTTCAAGTGTTTCGAAGCTTCTAAAAATTTTCTTTACCGATGATTTTGTGCCGAATTGTTTTACGTTGCAAATGACCTAAAGTAACAAAAAACAGTGTTCCTTTAATTTTTCAATTGACGTATATCATCTCCCTGAGCCGCTCACGAAGATTCAAACGTGACAAATTATTTAAGAAAGTTGAATCTAATGTGGAAAGGGATAAAGCAAAATTAGTTTATTTCAATGGGTTACTGAGAATTTTATTGAGTTTGAAACTATTAATATTTCTCTAAATATTCCAATCCTGCGATACGTGCATCTTTCCGACAAACGCAGGATGAATCAGAACACGCACGTTTTTTTACCGTGGCAGTTGTGACGGTCTGGCAATAATGAGAGATCTAGAGGTGGCCCTAGCGCAGTGGTTAGCGCTCCGGACTACGACTCCGTGGGTCCCGGGATCGAGTCCCACTCGGATCACCTTTTTATTCGCTCATTATTGCTGGACCGTGCCTCGTCACAAAATGGTGTCAGAAGTTTCCGAACCAACTACACGCTCACGCAAAATCAACGGCCCATCGAGGCAGAATCTACGGCCCACAGAGGCACAAATCTACGGCCCAACGCGGCAAAAATGAAACGCCCAGAGCGGCAGAATACTTCGAATCGCCCAAAGCGGCAAAAATCTTCAGGAAAATGTGACGTTAGTCGACGAGGACGTCGAGCACTGTAAGAGGGGGAGTGTGACGGTCTGGCAATAATGAGAGATCTTAGAGGTGGCCCTAGCGCAGTGGTTAGCGCTCCGGACTATGACTCCGTGGGTCCCGGGATCGAGTCCCACTCGGATCACCTTTTTATTCGCTCATTATTGCTGGACCGTGCCTCGTCACACAGTCAAGAATTGGTGTGGTTTGGCTTATTCGCTAATTCAGGGTTCGCTATTTTGCACGTTCGCTATTCTGCATTTCTCATTTTCAGTCGTTCTGAAATTATTCTTTCGCCTTGTTTATACTATATATTGTGGGTTCTCAATAGAGGAAACTGTTCGTCATTTCTAATTTCGAAAAAATATCAACTTCTTACGTTTCAACGATCTACATTATCTGCATTCGAAGTATCGACACTCTGCATTTATATTTTCAAACAAATGTGCGACGGAAGAAAAAATATTACAGTATTTACACTTTCAAATTAATAGCTTGACGAAAAGTAAAATTTCAAATTTTTCACTTCACATGAGATTTCCATTATGGATTCTAAAATTTCGAAATACTAGCTGTTCTACCATTTAGTTATTCTACAGATTGACCCCCACCCCTTTTGAGCTGACCTGTAGCTCGCTGCTCGAAAATTGTGCTGACGGTGAAATTCTGGTGAGCTTCGATTGCGTTGACCGAGAATGACCCCACTGTGGTCTTGTTCTGGTCGCTTGTGTTCTCACCTGTTGAAGCGCGGGAACCGTGGTTGTTGTTGTTGTTGTTGTTGTTACGGTTGTTGTGACTTGCTCGTCCGTCGAAGTTTCCCCGGTTTCGTCCGGAACCTCGTTGCGAGTTATTTTGACGTTGACCAGAGTTGTTTTGACCCTGATTTTGCTGTCTAAGCCTACTGCGACACTCTTTCCAGTGATGTCCTCGTTTTTTGCAGTAGGTGCAAGTTGTTGCCCCTATGTTACCGGTCGGGACGGGTAAATTGCTTCGTCCGTTGAAATTCGAGCTTCGGCAGTCTTTGGCCGAATGACCTGATTTTTTGCACTATTCGCAAAATTCGTGACGCCTCTCGGGGTGCGTCTGTTTTGCTACGGATTCGTAGCCTTGCAGGACTGTTTCTTCGTTTTGGGCCCCTTTTATTGCAGAAGTTAGATCTGGGTACCCTTTGGCTTTGACGAGGAGTTCATACTCTTTTTTGAGTCCTCATTCGAAATTTGATAACGCTAGTTTTCTTACGTAGCGTTCTACCGCGAGTTTGTCTGTTACAGAAGATTCGGATTCTATGCTTGCTTCTATTAGCTCCATTGTAAGGGTTTGTAATCTTTTTCCAAAATCGGCTATGCTTTCGCTATGATTTTGTTTGCACGTGTGCATCTCTACTTGTAGAGCTTCTACCGTTCTTTTTACCCCGTGTCGCTCCGTTATGTGTTGTCTAAAAGTCTCGTAAGTTTCTACGTTTTTATAACGGATGTCTTCCCGTGCGTCGTCCGTCAGTTTAGTTGCCAGTACAATTTTTAGAAGGGTGTATTTGTCGCTGTCGTCTACTAGGCTATGGGCTAGTTCGTACGCGTCAAGTAGGCTCTTTGCTCGTCTAGGGTTATCGCCGTCAAAAGTTGGAATTAACGCCCGTGCCTCGCTTAAGGGCATGCCTCTGGATCTCCTTGGGGGGGAGACAGGGGGACCGTTTGGGGTTGTAGTACCGGGACCTCCGGCACCAGTGGTTGGGTCGACTATGAGTACAGATTGATCCGGCATAGTGTCGTTATGGGGGATAATAGACAGAGAAAGGTCTGGCAAATCGGTTCTATTGAAACTTTCGGTTTCTTCCGCGTCTCGAAAGGATTCTTCTGAGTCGAGAGATTGGTTTAGGGTGTCTGTGCTCTGACTGCGCTTGACGTTTTTAACTGACAGGGAATGTTCTAATTTTGGGGAACCGGTAAAAGTAAGATTGCGATAAAAAATGAGTCCAGGGATCGAGATATCAGGCATACGCCCGGTAATTTTAGACGGTTTATAAGATCGTCGTTGGACATACGTAGCTGTTTGATTCGCTGGTTTACAAAAGAAATTGTTCCGTCACTTACAGTAGGATGATCTGGTAGATCTGCATGCTGGTTGTTGATCCTCTAGCTGGTTTTTTCTCGAAATGGTGAATCTGCTTGGTCAATTGGTCCGCTCTTCGGGTAGACGGTTGTCGTTCTCCGGGGTTCGAATTTGAACAGCTTTGGGCGCCCGTTGTCCTCGTCCGGTTGATCCTCGGATACTTGCCAGATGTCGTCCTTCTGGCGGTGTGTGAAAATTCCTTTTCACCTCAGAATGTAGTCGAGTTCTTGAGTTGTGGTAATCCCACCGCTGCCACCAATGTTGTGCCCGCAAATCGTCACGTGGGGACGAGTTTGCCAAGGACGAAAATAGTTCGGGATGTTGCCAAGGTTGAGTCAATCTCCAACTCAATACTTTCAGTTTTACTCTAAGTTTATTAAAGGTGTTTCTTACAATCCGGTTAGGACCCTTAAGACCAATATGTGCAATGATGATCAGATACGTTCAGTGTCGGATCGCAGACTGCCGAAATGCAGATTGTCGTTGCTTTTATGGCATTAGAGGTTTTACAATAATTGAGGGAGGTGGTAATTATTGGAAGTGGTAATTGATTAGTGGAAATGGTAATAATTGGGCAATCGATCGTTCCGATGTCTTGGGGTTGTTGTCCGGAGTTTAGGTGGATCGGGATTGCCGATTGCGAAATTGATCGTCAGCATTTGTTGTAGCCTCGCTCGGCGCACGAGCTCGAGGTTCACTCAACTTTGACGGGGAATGTGCATGATTTGCACTTGAAAGGTCGATAGCCTGTTGCCTGACGATTGGTATGATTTGCAGGACTTGGTTGCGAAACTGGGCGCAACAACCCGGGCTGTGCAAGTCTCAATTTGGGACTCGGAGCTTCAATTTGGGACTTTTTAATCGTAGCATATTAGAATGAATATTGCATCATTAGTCTCAAAGCCTCCGCCTTGAGTTTTCTTTAATGACATTTTATCGGTCCAATAAGGAAGTCCAAGATTGAATCATTTCGACAAATGCTCTAATTTTTTTCAGAAACTTCATAGTTTTCCGACAATAACGATTGTATTAAGGGAGCTTTCCAGTGTGACAGCCCGAAAAATCGCTGTTTTTCGCGATTTTTTTTTTAAAGAAAAAATAATCTAATCGGTCTGGTTTTTTTTTGTATATTAATTGGGTATTGAAGAATACAAAACAATTTTTTAAAGATCGATTTATTTATTAATTAATATCTATAAAAATTATGAAACAATTGTTGCAGAAAATGCACTTGGATGTGGTGTCCACGTTGGGGGTCACGATTTTGGTCTGAAACAAAAAAAACAAAAAGATTATTGATCGGTATATAATTGGCTTTCGTGCTATGGAGGCTTTTTTTTTTTTTTTTTGCAAAAATGGCGCCGGTTTGAACAAAAAGTATCGATTTTAGCATTTTTTTGGCAGTTTTTTTTACAAAAAAATAGGAAGATGTCAAAAAAAAAAAAAAAGCTTCCATAGCACGATAAACAATGACGTTAAGAATATTGTGTAAAAAATTCAACTCGATAGCTTTAAAACTCTGCCCTCCAAGTTGGACACCGTTTTGAAAAATGCTGTTTCGAGAAAAACGCTTTCAAAGTTTCAATTGAGAACATTTTAGGTAAATTGTTTACTTACGGTCAATCAGCGATGCCGGGTCCATACAATATCCCTTCTGCTTCTTCGAAAAGATCGTGCTGAATCGATTGTTCAGTCCGACGAGCTGTCCTCGCCTTTTTGCTATCCAGGGACGCCCGGCGGTTTGCTTGGGCGATGCGCGCATTCTTGTACTTAGCGGCGAAATCTGCGGCGCTCGGCCCTATCGTGCATCCCAACGTCTCCAAAATTTTTAAAATTGGGTCGTAACCTTCATTGAAGGTGCACACAGCACACTGTGTGCACGAAGGTGCACACAGCACACTGTGTGCACCTTCGTGCTTTGGGGCTAGTTGCCACACACAGTGATTGAAGCTCTCGTGATTGTTTTGAGTGTTCGCGCCCGTACATCGTTCTAAGAGATCCTCCGTTGTTAGATCATCGTAAATCGGTTTTAAAACTTGTTGTACGTCTTCGTCGAGTGCTGGTGGATGGGTGTACTCCTCTCCTCTGGCCTCGGCTTTGCCCCATTCGCACCACGAATCTTCTCCCGGAGGGCAATACTCATGCTAAGGATTTCCATCAGTTGAGCTTTTGTGATAAAATCTGGACTCTGGAATCTGGACTATTTTTCAAGGATTTTGCTGCCGAAGTGCTCGCAAACGTTAGATCCGTTTCAATATCGTGTCGATTTGTTCCCTTGAAACCCGCGGATCTTTTTCGTTCATTTCGCGGATGTCCGCTTCTCGAGCCTTTTCTATCCTGCCACGCACATTTCTTTTTCGTAGATCTATCCATTTTGAATGTCGAAACTGAACTGAAAGACGAACCGGACTCACGTTGGAAGGGACACGAGCAGGTAGGAACGAAACAATAGAAACAACGGTCGCACGGGCAGACGGCCGACGCGGCAGCCGTAGCGCTCCGTTGCCTTCTAGCAAGAAATGCTGTACAGCAACCGAAATAATCTGAATTTCGGCATGCAAATTTCAGGGAATATTCGGAAGAGTGTATACTATTCGATGAAGCAAAAAAAATCGATTTTTTTTAAATTTCACACTGGAAAGCTCCCTTTAGACACGACGATAATATGGGTGACAAATTATTTATCATTTTTTTATTTATAAAAAAATATCATCCACCGTACAATGAAGCTTTGACTAGCGTGGCTGAATCAAAAGGAGAACACAGAAATAAACAACATTATTTAATGGGGGAACAAGAGAACGATATTTTCAAATAACCAAAAATGTCGGAACCATTCGAGTTTTACCATACGACTTCGCTGTTTCACTCATTCGTCGACACCAAAAACAGAACGAGCGCAGACTTTAACCCATCGATGGGAAATTTTTTTTTGGGAGAATTGAGAAATATATCGGTAGACTTGCTAAAATCGACAATACATTTATCAGACATGATTAATCCGTTTCCCACGTGTTAGTCATTCGTACGGCGTAAGTTATGGCATTGTTTGTCATAACTACAGCTGGGCATATAATGTCTTTTGCTTCGACAAAAAATTTCTTGCGTGTACGTTTGACTTGTGCAATGTGAAAAGGGAGATCAGGATTTCCATAACGGATAAAATGGTAAGCAAAACATCCAATTCTTCGCTTCCCCTGTGCATCTTCGAAACTAACAATTTCTGAAATTTCGGTGAAACATCCATTATTCGTGTACAGATAGTTGTCACAGTCCTGTCTGGTCCCACTTTCCTCGCTTTTGCTTCGATATTCAACACCTTTTATGAGCGCTCTGGGGTACACTGTGATTTTATCTTTACATGACAAACCCATATCTGTCAAGATCTGCTTTTCCAAACGCCCTGGTAATTTTTCGCAGCCTTTTTTTATACCGTACAATTCGACTAATTCACCGTACAACAGCGGTAACATTTTGGATTTTTTTTGTCATGCATCAATTTTTCCTTGGCTCTGATTTTCACTTCTTCATCACCGATATCAGTATCAATAAATTTTCTCATGAAGTCTAGCAACAAATAATGTGTCATTATTTGAGTCTGTCTTTCGTAAGGACTTTTTACCGATATGATGACCGGTTTATTATACGCCTCAAATGGGTAAGTACTGGTTGCTCAGAGAGGCCCTAAATTTTCAACGCAATCAACCAAGTGAGTGGTGAGATGAAGATTGAAACTCATGTGGGGATCTCTAAATATTTTTTCATAATCCACGCGGTACTGTTGCAGCGAAGAACGCGCTCTGGCAAGCTCGTTCATTTCTATATCATTTCTGCACAATATGTGTTTGGCTTCTGAAAGCAAAGATAGAAGCTGCAACTCGCTTTCACGTATGATGTCCATCAAACAAGGGATACTGTAGTACAGGAGCCTATTTCTCCATTCTGAGGCTTCCCAATTTTTTCTTCCTTGTATTTTTCTTGGCAACCGTGATATGATCCCTGGTGGTCGTATTTTCGTTCGATCGTTTATCTTCGCTAATGATGTGGGGTTTCCGCAGTACCAAGGACCCGACGTATCTTTTAGTATTAACTCTGTAAAATTTTTAGTCACACCCAAGCACACATTGTGCATGTAATCCACTGACATACCATTTCGTAAGTGGAATCCTGGCAAGGTTCTTAAAATTGAGTTGCCCAGTATTCCTTGGACTATATTTTTGCTTTGGGTTGCCCGAGTCATTTGTCTTCGCATGTCATCATCTGTACGTAGTTTTATAGGTGCGTTCTTATAAATTATTTTTCTCGTTGTCTTGTTACCCATTTCCGTTCTGGTCGTCGTACATTTTGCATAGCAAAAGGTACGTCCATACTCAGCATTGAAGTGACTCATATTCAAAAGCTGATGTCTTGCAACAGCATCTACCGTACAAACGGTAGTCTTGAAACGACTCACAACGGTACGATTGCGGTCACCGTGTAAGTTCCATTCGACACCGTTTTCGGACAACGATCGTAATTGTTGACATATTGGTTCCAGGAACGAATTCAAGTTGGGATGTCCTTTATCAACTCAAATTCCACACAAAATCATATATTTTTTACGCAAGTGCGGTGGTAGTTCATTGATCGTGAGTAACACCGGCCAAGCACTCAATGTGGTTGATTTTCCCACTGAGCAGCCATCGGTATTCATAGTAAACGTAAAGTTCCACTCATGCTCCAAAAATTTGCCGGTCTGAAGCATTCATTTGTATTCTCTGCCATCGTAAATATCCTCAATTCCTTCGAGCTTGAACTTTTGCCTCTTGTCACGATACTTTAAATAGTTTGTCATTTCAGGGTTGGCAAGTAGTCTTTTTAATTGCGCGCGGAGGTTGAGTATTATAAAATGGGACATGTTTTTCTCTTTCTTTCCTGGGCCACAATTTCCACACTGGCAGAAGCGGGCAGGCTTTTGTTTGCATCCCAATACATCATGGCATGTTTTGCTGTACAGACATCGTTTCGTAATTCCTTTTCTTTTCCTATTGAACATTTTCCACAAACTTCGCTTCGTCTCCGGTAATTTACGATCGTTCATACAATCGTTGATATTTTTCATGCTGCGTACAATTTTGTTTAAGCTGGCATGCTCTCCGATTCCTTCCGCGATTGCATAAGTAAATATTGTTTTCCTCGGGTTTTCTCCAAACATGATGGTATCGTTCTCGTCAATTGCAAAAGCATCTTCGTAGCCGTCATCATCCCAACTGCTGTTGGAATCGTCGCTGTGCCTGCATTCCTCGTCACTGCTATCGCTATCGTTGATGTCACTGCTACGGGCGCCGTGATCGATATCGACGTCGCCATCTTCCAAGGTATTGACGCGCTGCTGACCTCCGTCGATTTTGTGCCGATTGTGCGCTTGGAAGAAAACATTCCCTTGCTTTTTAGCTGTCGGTGCCATGACTTACGCTACTCATGAAGTGCTTTGACGATTTTGATTATTTTTTTCCCTAAATACGTGAAACTTAATTCGCTGTGAAGGATGGGGCGGTCGGATCAAGCAAAGTGACAGAGAGAGGTGATGGTATTATGAAAGGAAGTATTCAGAACAGAGCCAGATGTGGAGCCTGAAAGGCGAGGAATGAAAATGCTGCGAAGGACGATGAAGTGAAAGCGAAAAGAGGGGAACGAGAAGAAAAAAGAGGAGATAGGAATTGGCGAATATCGGAGGATGGAGAAAGAAGAGAAGCGAGAAAAGAAAAGGGTACTAAGAGCGGCGGAATGAATAATACGGGAGAAGGGCAACGAATCGAAGGAAGACGAAGAGCGACGTGAGAAGAAAAAAGGGAGAGAGAGAGAAGAAAACGGAAGTGAGAGGAAGGGAGGAAGATCGTTTCTTTTGACACAATATCCTCTATGATACTTGTATTGACTATTTATTTTATCTTGTGTGACGTTGTCACTTTTGTTGCCAGCTGTCGAGCCGCGGCGAGAGCTACCGGATCCCAGTCTGGGACCGGCCTTTTCTTTTTTATCTGATTTCAGCCCCCCCCCCCCCCCCCAGGATCGAGGAGGACCGAACGAGCCGACGAACTCGGAGAAAACACCACGAACTTCCCTGAACATTCCCGCGAGCGCGAGCGAGCGACCCACCGACCGAGCGAACGGCTGATTCGCCCTAAAACTCGCGCACTTGACCCACTTACGAATTTCTCCCTCCCTCCCCCGCGTGTCCATTTTCGTGTTCCCCCCTTAGCCCCACTCACTTTAGCCCCGCACACACTCGTTTTTCGCGACAAGCGTCGAGTCGCGGAAACCGTGTCACCCATCGTCCCTCCGACAAGGCTTGTCCGTCGAGTCGGAGGAAACTCAACGGTTTCCGCGGCGTCCAGGCGCGTTTTCGACAATACGACCGCGACTCTGCCACGGCTGTTTTGACAGCCGTGGGCGCCGCCATCTTGCTCGAGCCTCGGTCTCGCGAGGCAGGCAGCGTGGCGCCAGCGCCCGGTCGCGAGACCGACGTAGGCGCCACCTGTGTGCGATCTCGCGAGGCCGACGCTCGATAAGCGGATCAATAATTGGTCGGCTCTAAAGCCGCGTTTTGATTGGCTATCGGAACGTTCGCGAAGCTTCGCGAGCGTCCCGAGGGGCTGGAGGTGACGCTCGAGCTCTCTCTCTTCCGCTTCGGACTCGGCACGGTGCACATCGCGTCCCGTTTTTCGTGCTTTATTTTCGAGTTTTCTGTGCCAAATTAACCCAAGACGGTCACACCTCATGGAAATCCCGTGGTGGTCACATGGGGTGTGTCACACCCCCTGCACTTTGGAGCGCTGTAGCATTCCGTAAAATGGTTTTGAGGGCTCAAGAAAATTTGGGAACATATTTCGAACGTTTCTCTATTATCCTATCCAAAAAAGGAATGAAAATTTCAATTTGAAGTTTGTTAGAAAAATTATTGAAAAAAAAATTCGCGAAAAAGCTCTTTTTTTACAAAAAATGCTGTATTTTTTTTGTTTTTTGACATATCGACAAAAACCAAGCAGGGTCTGATTCGCAAAAGCATTCCCTTTCTGGTGAGGATAATAGTTTTCGTGGCTTTTTTAAAAAGTATATTTATTTTACACTATGAACATGCGGGTTGCAGGGGCAAAATGATGCACAAGATGTCGATGATTTTTTATAATTTTTTTAATTCAAAAATAAAAAATTGATTGAAAATGGTAATAACACAATGGAATAATGTTGCACAAATAATTTTACTCAATCCCCAGTGCACATTCGGTGCACAGGTACGCCCGATGCTCGTCGCACATAGGGCGCTCACAAGAAGGACAGACCCAATGAGTTTTTTTATCTTTTTTCCTGCTACACAAGCCACATCTAGCCTGCTTCTCGAGTTTTTGTCGATCATGAGCAACCAGCGGGGCCTCAGGAGTTAAAATACAACCGATGCCTTTTCTGATGTCGTGGCGCAACGTCGGATTGGTGTATCTCTCGGTTAGATGATCCCGTACCAGATGAAAATAGAGGGATTTCAAGCAATGTTCTGCCGTTACCACGGTTGAATCTCCGACATTGTAATGCTTGCATTTTAGCAAAATTCGAGCATTTACTGCTGCTTGGTCTAACATGCCAAAAAACACCCGCAATGGCCACCTGTTTGTCTTTCTGCTAACGGTGTGAGCATGGACCAATTTATCAAACACGTCCGTGCCCCCTTTCGTTGCGTTATAGTGCTGAATGATTTTTGGCTTACCATCCACCTCTTCAGTACTATTAGAAAAAGTTGATGCTACGAGTACGATTTTATTCTTCTTTGGCTGGTAAGATAGGAGTGTCAGGTCTTTTGCAAAGCAGTATTTTGCTGCAGGGACCTCTTTGGCTGCAACCTTCATCTCCTGGGGAATTTGCCGCTTATTTTTTTTCACCGTCCCCGTAAAAGTCAACTTATAAGGGTCTTCTATCATTTTTTGAAAATATGGGATAGCGGTAAACCAGTTATCGCACGTAACCGTACGCCTCGTGCCGTGAATGGGGGCAGTGACCTCGTGCAAAAAATATTCCGTCACGGGTTGATTTCGAGGAGTGCTGCTTTTTCCCAGATATGGAATGGCGTTGTACTAGAATAGAAAACGTGCAGTGTCAATTATTATTCTGAATATAAATAATTATTTATAGTAAATTAGGTAATTACCATGTAAGAGGTGACAGCGTCATTCAGCGAAACGATTTTTATGCCATACTTGTCGGGCTTGGATTTTATATACATTCTAAAAATGCATTTTCCCCGAAAGCCTAGAAGTTGTTCGTCCACAGTACACTTGTAGTGGGGGGTGTAGTATTTCTGACAGTTTGCGATGAATTTTTGCCATAATTCTCGAATCGGTGCGAACCTATCCGCCGTATTTCGCGTACGTTTATTATCGAAACGCAGACAAGAGAATAAAAACCCGAAACGGGCTTTCGGCATCGTGCATCTGTATACTGTCAACGAATTGATTTTGTCCCATAAAAAGTGGTAATTCACATCGTTCTGTTTCCACCAGCCACTGTAATACAAGAGACCGATGAGGGCTCTAAGTTCAACTTTGTCCGTGAGACCGTGATACGATTCCATGTTCTTATCCTCCGCCATCATCCTTGAGCAAACCTCTTCAATTTGGGTATTCGTGTGCTCAACAATCATGTCAATCATATCCGAATCAATTAACAAATCCCAGAATTCTTCGATAGTTGAGGCATTTGTGTTGGCTGGCCCAGGAATAAACACTGGCGGGAGCTCACTCCTGCGATCTACAATAACATGCGTCAGATTATTTTTCAAGGCAAAAGCGAATGTTTACATCGTTCACGTCAGTGATCTGTGTTTGTATACACACAGAAGAATCGATTACATACTTGATTGACGTGTTGGTTTCTTTGTTTCCCACTTATAGCCATCAACGCCTCGTAGAATCGTTGCGGGACGGCCCCGAGCCCTCGACTGGACAAGTCTTTGATTTAGCGTAACGTTTTCGAAATCCGATTCATTTTCGTTGGTAGAAGAATCAGAAGATTCCGATTGTTCAGAAATATGATCTTCAAAATCTGAACAATCACCACCAACGGGATCGTTGACTTCAACGTCCTCAACTAACTGCTGCTGGAACGACCGTGGCCGCAGATTGTAGGGCATCTGATAATCACAATGAAATTTATAAAAAAAAAAAAATCTAGATGACTGAAATGAACATTTGAACTTACATTGTTGCAAAAAACCGTTGAAAACCGCAAAAAAAAAACACGTTCGGCACAATTTTTTCACACTACGGTCACATGGGGTGTGGCGCACCCCAGAATTTCCGATCGTTCGCTTCGGGCGACTGCAGGCGCTAGACTAAAGCGCCAAAATCTGTCCCCACTACCTGAGCCTACAGAGGAAGGTTCGATCTAATTGTAGGGGGGGGTAATAGTGTCGGATTTGGGCATTTTCCACGTAAAATTTCAGCGCGAAAATGGCCTGGGGTGTGTCACACCCCATGTGGGCGTCTTGGGTTAATCAAGTTAAATTATTTACGACGACCCGGCTTCCCGAAGGACCACTCTCTGGACCGTTTGGATTACGTTTCGTCATCGAGTTCTCCGATTTTCCTCTCAAAAATCGAGAAAACCGGTGAGTCCTTCGATTTTTGCCGGGCGTGCGACGCCATTTTCCCCTTGTCGTTGACTTTTCCCAAACACCCAAATTTTCGTCATTTTCGTTCGCTTTCTCGAACTTTTCGTTCGAGAAAGAGATTATTTCGTCGGTCAGTCGACGCGACGAGTGTTGTGCCATCGAGTTTGCCCCTGTTGATTATTCGTGAAGCCATTTTTGCCCCTTTTTGTCCGTCATTCCCTCCCGTGATTTTTCGAGTCAGTGTTTCGCGTTTTCGAGCCCCGTCGCGATATTTTCTTGCATATTTTTCGACTCCCATCGTCGATCGCCCACCTCGTGTCCCTTTTTTCGTCATTTGTAGCCCCGTTTTCGTGTTTTTCGCGTGTGACGCGAGTGAGATTTCGCTCGATTCATTCAATCGGGTTCCGCCGACGCGGCCCGGTTCGAGCGTCCGCGTGGTTCGTTCGATCGCGTGGCTCGCTCGCTCGTCGTCCCCTTGTCGTCACTGGTATTGTAAGACGCCTGAGTTTCAGGGACCCTCTGTCCCTGCGTTTAAGATTAGCGTGATTCTCCCTGAGCCAGTCCCCTTAATTTTGATTAATTAACGTAGTTCATTCTTGTTTTCTTTCGTTCAATTTTTGGCCATTTTTGTAACGGTTGCTGGACCGATTTAACCAGCTGGCGCCCCTTATTTTCATTGTATAAATTCGCTAAATAAATCCGAAACTTGTTTTTATTATTTTAATTCATTTTTCGCAGCGTTTATTTATTTTTCCCCCACCATTTTCTCTTGCGATTGTGTCGAACCCGTCACACTTGACACACAAAAACCGCTACGTCTGTATCATGGATAAGTTCTCGCCGCTATTTTCATGCACATTCTAGAATTATGTTTGATTGTTTCAACATCTTTTCACATCGCTCATGATGTAATACACATACGATGCCACCAATTGTTTCATTTCAGGAGTTGCAATAGTAGACAAGATTTTTTTAACGTCAATTATTCATGAGCAGCTCAATGATTCGGTGAAATGTTCGGGAAGATCCATTTTCATCGACATACATAACCTCACTTCCGGAATGGCTGGATTGATCGACATATGAGGGATTCTCCGTCAAACCAGCCACTTTTTTTTCGACCACCTCAGATCTGCTTCACAACTGGCGATATCGAAGTACTCCTAAAAGACACTCTATGTAAATTTTTTCAGAATTTTTAATTTGAAATTTTAGCCAATGCCTTTTTATGTTTGAATGAATTTATCTCGGAAACGTAAAGTAACTGAAAAAAATTGTTTCGACGTAAAAGTTGTAGTTTACCGTTAGCTTTCAAGCGAATGACTTGAAATAATTTTGACGTTGAAGTATCACTGATTTTCTACTGAAAAAAGAGGAAATTATTTTTTTATTAAAAAACAGCCACCTTTTTTATGCTGAAAAAATTACAGAGTCTTCCAATATGTCTGACGATATCGCGGAAAAATCGCCAGAGTGGCACGGATCGAGGTTTCAGGGTGAAAAAAAAAAACTAATACCGACAAAATAATTTTTTTCCACTGGTACCATTCGATGGTACGATCCGTACCATTCTGGCAATTTTTTTTGCGATGTCGTCAGACAAATTAAAATACTCTGTCATTCTATCAGCCAAAAAGCTATTTGTAAATTAAAAAAAAATTTCCTGTTTTTTTTTCGTAAAAAATCAGCGTTGTGTGTGTGTGTGTGTGTGTGTGTGTGTGTGTGTGTGTGTGTGTGTGTGTGTGTGTGTGTGTGTGTGTGTGCGTGCGTGCGTGTGTGTGTGTGTGTGTGTGTGTGTGTGTGTGTGTGTGTGTGTGTGTGCGTGCGTGCGTGCGTGCGTGTGTGTGTGTGTGTGTCTAGTACTGAAAAATTCGGACGTTTATAACTCGAGAACGGTTTGAGCTACAGAGCTCCCGTTTTGCGCATATGTTGATCTACATCAGCTCTCCGTTCGCTGAAATGTTGTCGGAATTGATAAAAAACTACGAATTCTACGGTCTTTGAAATTTTCAAAAAAAGGTCGTCATCGCTCTAACTTCCGCAAACTTCAAGATTTATTATTATTATTATTTTTTTTAATAAACACAGTATAGTATTTGATCATAACGGAAAAGGCCCAATCTCGAGTATATAGACACGCGGCGCAACTTGCCTTGTAGAATCAAACTTTTCTTCGTTAGGAAGGTTGGTATTGAATTTGGGAATAATCCATTGAACGGTTCAAATTTTGCAAATGTTGTAAGGTATTGTGAGTAAATCTGTGCTTTCTTTTTTCGTTCTAGAAAAGTTGCCGAAATTTTATCGTTCAAATGCAAATAGATAAAACGCTGCAAAATGAAATTTGAAAATTGCTTCCTGAAGATGCTCAAGTCTAAATTGAAAATGTGTATCTTGTTTTCTATCAAAAAAGGTGAAATTATTTTTTTTTATTCAAAAATAGTCATTGTTTGGCTAAAAAAACTATAGTCTTCCAAAATATCTCATAACATCGTAATAAAATCGCCGGAGCGGTGCGGATTGAGGTGCCAGTAGGAAAAAAATAATTTTGTCTGGTGTAATTTTTTTTATCCTTGAACCTCGATTCGTGCCACTCTGGCGATTTTTCCGCTATATCGTCAAACATATTGGAAGACTCTGTAATTTTTTCAGCCAAAAAAAGATAGCTGTTTTTGAATAAAAAAATAATTTCCCCTTTTTTCAGTAAAAAATCAGTGATACTGGAACGTAAAAATTATTTTAAGTCATCCGCTTGAAAGCTAACAGTAAACTACAACTTTTATGTCGAAACAATTTTTTTCAGTTACTTTACGTTTCCGAGATAAATTCATTCAAACATAAAAAGGCATTGGCTAAAATTTCAAATTAACAATTCTGAAAAAATTTACATAGAGTGTCTTTTAGGAGTACTTCGATATCGCCAGTTGTGAAGCAGATCTGAGATGGTCGAAAAAAAAGTGGCCGGTTTGGCGGAGAATCCCTCCTATATATGTATTTAGAGACTGACCAACTTTGGAACATTGAACGAATATGCTAAAAAATGTAACTGTTAATTATTCCTAGAGATGATCATTAATAATGAATTAATTCCATTCATTCTGAGTTGCGTTTTGTACAGCAAAGAATGAAACGTTGAAATACTTTTTTTTCGAGATTTGGTGGTTTTCCTCAGTAAGCGTTGCGACGTAATTCGCCTTGCGAGGAGCAAATAAGGAGAAATAAAAAGAGAATAAAATGAAATAGCAAAAAAAAGAAGGGAGATAAGGAAAAGGAGAGCGGGGGGGGGAGGGAAATAATTTCGAACGCCAATGAAAAAGGAAGTAGTCGAACTGTTTATTGTAGCAAAAGGAACAAAAAAAAATGAAATGAACCGCCTGGTTTTTTGGGCGCCAGCTGGTTATTACGGTCCAGCAACCGGTACAAGGCAAAAGAAAAGAAAACAAAATGATAACTCTACTCGGACAGTCCCGAAAACGATAATTAATGCGTCGAATAATATGGCGGAGTGAAGTCCGAGAAATTCGTGGCACGGCGGACTCAGTCGACGTCACGGACTCGTCTCCCAGCGAATCGTGGGCCCTCGAACGGATTGGCGTCTTACGAATACCCGCGACACCCACAAACAAGGGGGGGGGGAAGAGGGGGGTAGCGCGCTCACGGGGCGAGTGGGCGTAAGCAAAAATAACGGGCGAAGCAAAGAAAAGGGAACGAACGGCGACGGCTCGTAAGCGGCACGGTGGGTCAAGCGACGGGAGCACCCGTCAAGATGGCCGCGCGCGCGACGTGTCCGACGCGCACCGGCGCGAGATTTTATGCAAGGGTCGCCTCGGGTGAAGCCACGAGGCGCGACGTAACAAGAAGGGAAAAGAAAAATGAGGCGAGAAGGTGAGAGAAACCAGTGTAATCCCGAGACGCGATCGACGGCAACGATCGAACGCGCGAGACCCTCGAGAAGAGCCTTTTCTCGCAAAGACACGTGCTTGGGCAACGCGGTGAATAAGTCGGCTTACCTTGCGGTGTCGACGCACTCGTTGTGCCAAAGAAACGATCCCGAATTTGGACCAAGCCGTCCGTGTTTTCCGCCAAATTTCACTACTCCGGTCCCTCGTGTCCAAAAATACCACTTGGGTTGTCGAATAATAATAATTTCGGTTTCGCCAAAGGAAAAAATGAGAAGAATTCATTGCTCCGTGCTCACTATGTCGCCGTCGTGGGTAGAAGTGAGGATTTCCGGGCTCGCGTGGCCTCCTCGCGTTCCCAACGGCGCGTGCACGGAGCCCGCGAAATCCTCGCGAATCGAGAGACAAGTATTTCGAACGCGACAGGGCTAGGTCAGGGACTCGGCGAATCGATTGGCTATCGATCGCGGCTTCGATTCCCGAGATCTTCGCGGGGGGTCGCCAGCCGCGCCACAGGTGGTCGCTGGCGCCACGCTGTCTCGGGATCTCGAAGCTTGGCAAGATGGCGGAGCCCAGGCCTGTCACTTTGTAGTGCGTGAGGTGAGCCCGACACGACGTTCGACGGTGGGCGGCCCGCCCGAGTTCTTCGTCGGTAGCAGCGGCCGCCACCTTCGGCTCCCGGTACCCGATGATGGAGGTGGGGTGCCGCCGTGGCCTCGACGCCCTGGAGCTCCCTATTGCGGTGGCCGCTTGACTGGGACGACTGTGTCCGCGCCAAGCGCGAAGTGGGGTTAGGGTGCTCCACGACTTGGTCCAGCACGGCACCTCGCGAGTCTTCACGCAACGAGCCTTTCCGAGGCGATGACCCTCCGCGCGATTTCCAGTGACGACGCGGAGTTTGCGGTGGACTCGTGGCTCGACCGGTCGCCGGGAGCCCGTCGTCGCCCAGGTGAGTAGATTTGTGCTCCTTTTATTGGGGAGGTTTGGGTCTGGGCTCCTGGGAGGGTTGTTGTTGGGGAACGGTGGGGACGGGTTGAGGGTGTCGCGGGTTGGATTTGTCTGGGTGTGTCGCCGGCTCCTTGTCATTATTTTGTCGCCGTTCCAGGTCGCAGCGGTCCTCGGCGTTCCTCTCCGGCGTGTTCGCTGGCTCGCCTCCTGGAACAAACTGGGAAGGACGGGTGACGAACACGAATAGGGAAGGAAGTGGGTTGCGGGATGGTCGCCACGGCGGCCAGACTTCCGCCCCGACGACGTGACAGCTCGCCACGTCACAGCGTATATAATATACATATATTTGCAATACTTTATGACGTCGCGGTGAGCATATTTTTGCTTAAATCATATCGGTCGATCGTAAATATACACAAACCCGCGCAGAAATAAATAGTCACTGCGTTACGTCTCGCCGTAACGTCAGGCCGTGACTTCACGGCGAGCGTCTCACCGAGTCCGGTTTCCGTGACTTCACGGCGTGAATGTTTCTGAGTCTCAGCGTGACTGTTTTTCTCAAAATTGAACCAGCATCTCAGCGTGGCTGTTTTTCTCAAAATTGAACCAGCATCTCAGCGTGGCTGTTTTTCTCAAAATTGAACCAGCATCTCAGCGTGACTGTTTTTCTCAAAATTGAACCAGCATCTCAGCGTGGCTGTTTTTCTGAAAATTCAACCAGCATCTCAGCGTGACTGTTTTTCTCAAAATTGAACCAGCATCTCACCCTGACTGTTTTTCTCAAAATTGAACCAGCATCTTTCCGTGACTGTTTTTCTCAAAATTGAACCAACATCTCAGCGTGACTGTTTTTCAAAATTGAACCAGCATCTTACCGTGACTGTTTTTCTCAAAATTGAACCAACATCTCAGCGTGACTGTTTTTCTCAAAATTGAACCAGCATCTCACTCTGACTGTTTTTCAAAATAGGCTTTTTCCAACAGGCAATGCGAAGACATTTAAACTCTTTTCCGCACCACCGCAGGGGTAGAGTTTCAAGCGCGTTTTTTTTTTAGTGGCATCCCCAGTAGGCCTAATCCACTTCCGACTATGGAATAGTCGATCTGAAACTTACAAAAGCTAGCTGAAACATTATAAAAACACCCTGGTTCCGTGCGTCGTTTAAGTACGCGTTTTCAATAACCTGACGCCGGGCCCAGATGGTGGTAAAGGCAAGCTACAAACTACAACAAGCGACAACTACAAAAAGATTGAGCTGATATTATGAAAAGCAAGGGATGCATCTCAAAGTTTTCCTAATCAATGCAACGCTGTCCCTAAGTTATGAAAAACTTCTGGCGTGAATATAAGCCGAAAAACGTTGAAAGATACTATTTTGGGGTGCTTTTTGACGTGAGTCCCCTTGCCTCTCACGAACCGATGGTCTCCTAAAAACTAATATTCTGGGGTGCTTTTTGATGTGAGTCCCCTTGCCTCTCACGAACCGGAGGTCTCCTAAAAACTAATATTCTGGGGTGCTTTTTGACGTGAGTCCCCTTGCCTCTCACGAACCGGTGGTCTCCTAAAAACTAATATTCTGGGGTGCTTTTTGATGTGAGTCCCCTCGCCTCTCACAAACCTACTGTTAGTTTATTTCGACAACCTTCCCGTTAATGGATCCTTAATGTTTCCCTAACCTTCTCTCCAACGTTTCGATACCGCTTCGTTCTTCAACCTCCCGATTTTTTCTTCAATCTTCCTTCTGTCCTGAAGATGTGGTCCTTTTTTTTCTTTATTTCATTCCTTTCTCTAGGTCTCGTTCCTCCTCTCAATTTTCTTGTTTCCTGTTCCAGTTCTGTATTCTGCCTTCTTCTGCTGCTCGTCCGTTCTCGATTCTCCGTGTTCCGTTTGGATTCGGCTCCTCCTCTCTCTCTTCGTCCATCATTCTCGTTCTCCTCTTTTTATTTTGTTATCTTGTTCCTCTTCATGGGTTTCTGTCTTCGCTTTATTGCTTTCCGTTTGGATTCTGCTGTCTCTCTCTCTCTCTCTCTCTCTCTCTCTCTCTCTCTCTCTCTCTCTCTCCCCCTCTCCTCTTTCTCGGTGAGTCGTATGGTCGAAATATTTTACCGCTCCTGCTTTTCGAGGTGATTCTGCTGCGTCTTGCCCTCGGGCCGCTTTGTTGCAGGTACTGAGCGTGCTCTAATCGCTTTTCCACCTTTTCCGTAAATTGTCTTGGACCAATATCATTACTTCAACCGATAATTTGGTGGAAAAGCGGACACGGTTCCTAACCACACTTTTACTGGATCACCGGCATCTTGGATCACCAGCACACGCACACATATCACACTCGTCCGCGGTCGCCTTCGTCTCGTCGTGTGAGTCTCACATATTCTCTTAATTTTCACGGAACCCGTCAGTCACGTCGTATCAGCGCCACAAATTCGACCATAGACCACTCAAGGCTACAGTCAGCGGGTCCCCCGGCAAGTCAGTTATCTACTTCATCGATATACTGTATCTATGCTAAGTCGTATACTTTCGCTGGACACTCACACTCTCATTACGCATTCCAAACACTAACCGTGCGACCGAATCGGCTATAGATCGTCACGTTTTCGCTGCAATACAACTGTCGCGCCCAGCCAGATCGATTATATCGTCCCTATAACTACGCTCCTGAATAACAGCTGAGACAATTCTCTAGCATATTACACCCCTGGACCATAGGAAATCAAGCATTACTCGTTCCATTATGTCAAACCGCTGTGGAATCTGTAAGAAAACTGGGAAGAAGGGGAATAGGTTACTCCCGTGCTCCGGTGTCTGTGGCGAAAATTTCCATGCTGAATGCGCCATGGCCAATTTCGATCTGGATGCCACGTTTCTTGATGATGATTCTGTGTTTACTTGCGATGATTGCGCTTTACACCACTACACACGTTGCAATAAATTAGTCACCGATGAAGATACAACTATAAAATGCGTGGGGGACTGTAACTCTTATTTTCACTCTTCGTGCGCCGCGTTATCTTTCGGGCTTAACCAAGACGACCCTCACGCTCTCGCAAATTTCCGCTGCGATGCTTGTGCCATGCAGAGATCGACTGTCACTCCTAGAACGCCGCCAAAATCCCCACCTCGCCCCACCAGCCAGAGTACCGCGACAATTACCAGCAGCGACACAAGATTCGACGAGATCTTGACTACAATCTTCAATCTCAATACAAGTTTAAACACTCAATTTAGCACTATCAACGATAAGCTCAGCAACTTGGGAAAAGATTTTACCGATATGCGCACCGACTTTTCCAAATTTGTGTCTGTTCAAACCGAACATGGCGCGCGTTTAGATCGCCTTGAAGCCAAGACGGAAAACCAAAGCTTAGCGCTCACCAACGCAATGCTAACGACAAATGCCAAAAACGACGGATTGTCTATAGCAGGATTGCCTCTGGATATTACCGACAGTCCTATCATCGTGTTTCAAAAAATCTTAACAGCCCTAGGAATCCCTGACTTTACTGACAAAGCTGTTGACCTTCGCTTCATCCAGATAAAAGAGAATAATTCCAACTCCACACAAAACGCAAGTCCAGATGACGGCAACCGTACCCGCACTTCAAACACGCTGATCGTAACCTTGTTTTCTCAGACCATTCGTGATCACATCGTCAAAAAAAAGCGCAATAACAAACTTTTCGTCAAGACCATCTGGCCTGAGACCCACGCGAACCATCCTGGACAGATCTTCGTGAACGAAATTCTATCGAAGCCCCAGTACAATCTCTTGCGGCGGGCGAAAGCCAAAGCCTCATTGACCAGGGGAAGAGTCTGGACCACCGGCGGTTCCATATACGCGCTTTACCAATCTTGGAGGCGCGGCGCACAACGAGTGCAATCTAAATTATCAAGACTCCCGGACCGTGCCCGTGGTATTCCACAATCTCTCGGGCTACGACTCGCACTTCCTCATACGTGAAATCGCCACGGGTTTCGAAGGCCGACTCGACATCCTGCCACAAAACAAAGAACGCTACATCTCGTTCACCAAATACGTGGCTGACAGCGACACACAGTTTCGATTCATCGACTCGTTCCGTTTTATGGCGGCATCGCTGGAAAAACTAGCGTCGTACTTGGACGAGTTGAAGATCGTCAAGAGCGAGTTCCCACATCTGTCCGATGCAAAGTTCAATCTGCTCACGAGGAAGGGTGTTTTCCCGTACGAGTACGTCGATTCCCTGGCCAAATTGGACGATACCGAGCTACCATCGAGGGCAAGCTTCCACAGCACCCTGAACGACTGCGACATCTCGGACGAGGATTACGCGCACGCGAAAAGAGTGTGGGACGAATTCCACATCGCCAACTTGGGCGAGTACTCGGACCTGTACCTAAAGACCGATGTCCTCCTGCTAGCCGACGTTTTTGAAAATTTCCGAAACGATGCGATCAGAGCCTACGGTCTCGACCCCGCCCACTACTACACACTGCCGGGCTTCTCTTGGGACGTCATGCTCAAGTACACGAAAATCCAGTTGGAACTGCTAACCGACATGGATATGCACCTGTTCGTTGAGCAAGGAGTGCGGGGTGGTGTGAGTCAGTGCTCGAACCGGTACGCTCGTGCCAACAACAAATACATGAGCGACTACGATGCGAACGAGGAGAGCAAGTACCTCATGTACTACGACGTCAACAACCTCTACGGTTGGGCAATGACGCAGCCGCTTCCGTACGGCGGTTTCGAGTGGATCGAGAGTGTCGATTTCCAAAACGTGCCGGACGACTCACCGGTCGGCTACTTTCTCGAGGTGGATCTCGAGTATCCGGAGAGTCTCCACGACGCGCACAAATTACCTCTGTGTCCAGAGCACAAGAGTGCACCGGGCTCGTCACAGATCAAACTTATGACGACGTTGAGTCCGAAAAATCGTTACATCCTTCACTATCGGAATCTCAAACAGGCTCTCGAACACGGAATGGTGCTCAAACGCGTGCATCGCGTTTTAAAATTCAAGCAGAGTGCGTGGCTCAAATCTTACATCGAGCTAAACAGCGAGCTGCGGAAGAAAGCACGGAACGAGTTCGAGAAAAATCTGTTCAAGCTGATGAACAAC
Organism: Diadegma fenestrale; assembly: GCA_037043255.1. NCBI lineage: Eukaryota > Metazoa > Arthropoda > Insecta > Hymenoptera > Ichneumonidae > Diadegma > Diadegma fenestrale. Next base: position 335,608 of record CM073311.1, read on the forward strand.
GCGGTGTATGGAAAGACGATGGAGAACGTGCGCAAACACGTCGATGTGCAGCTCGTGAAAAAGTGGGGAGGACGATACGGAGCCGAAGCGCTCGTTGCGAAGCCCAACTTCCACAGCTACGCCATCTTCGATGAGAACCTCGTTGCGATCCAACTCAACAGGACCGAGATCTATCTCAACAAACCTATCTACGTGGACCTGAGTGTATTAGATCTGTCAAAGATTCACGTCTACGCATTCCACTACGACTACATGAAACCAGAGTTCGGTGATCGCTGCAAGCTCCTCTACACCGACACGGACAGCTTGATCTATGCGATTCGATGCAACGACATCTACTCCATCATGAAACGTGATATCCACAGATTCGATACGTCGGATTATCCGGTCCAAAACCGATTTGACATGCCGCGAGTCAACAAAAAAGTCCTCGGTCTCATGAAAGACGAGTGCAACGGCAAAATTATGACAGAATTCGTTGGCTTGCGAAGCAAGATGTACAGCATCAGAGTCGAGGATCGCGATCACGCGAAGAGGGTGAAGGGTGTGAAGAGGAGCGTGGTCGAGGCAACAATCACTTTCGAGGATTTTCTGCACTGCCTCCGGGAAAAAGTGACGCAACGCAGAAAGCAGTGCGTCATTCGTTCGAGACTTCACCGTGTTTTCACGGAGAAACAAGTGAAGGTGGCGCTGAGCGCGCACGACGACAAACGCGTGCTCCTCCCCCATACGACGGACACGTTGCCATGGGGACACTTCCGCGCCCCACCACCGTAAATCTTTCGCTGCAGTGGAGGGGATACATGCGCAGCACTCGCGCAGCCCCACCACCGTAAATCTTTAGCTGCAGTGGAGGGGATTGGGGTATATCAGCGGCACTCGCAGCCGCTCACCTCAGACATCCACACGATGGACAGCGTTGAGAAGCTCAACAAAATCGCTCTCCTCGCGGATTTCCTGCCGAACAAGAAACTGGCAGAGTTGTGCCCAGATAGCATCTATCGTGTCACCGACTTGAGGCAAGTCACAACGAAATATGGCCCGAAAGCCGTCGTCGACCTCAACAACGATTTCCAAGTATTCCTGCCCAAACGCATCTCGGACGCGTTCGAACAGGATCCGAAGATGTACGAGCACATGGTACAAACGGTCACCGATGGACAATTGCGTCTCAAATACTTGGGCAACAACGAAGCCAGGATGAATCAAATCCAATTCAGCGTCGATCATAAATAAAAAAACATGCACACATAAAACACACACACAAAGTCATTGTAAATAAAACACACAAAGTCATTGTAAATAAAACACACAAAGTCATTGTAAATATTCATTTATTGATAATAATAAATCGGTAAAAAACAATTACATATCAGTTTTGTTTATCCAACTATTGTGCGAACTATCGAATCCCAACCACTTGACGTAGACTTTATTTCCTCGTTTCTTCAACACTTTCTCCACGAGATACGTGTCAGGATACTCGACTCTGAGAAGCTCCTCCTCGTAGAAACCGCCGGAAATGGGCTTATCCTGATAGTCTTTCAGCTTGTAGGTCACAGGCGACGTCGACGCTACCACTCGATCAACCGTAAAAATTTCCGTGGTCCAGTTGGGCGTGTAACCTTTCTCGAAGACGTGTTTGTTCTTGCTAATTCGAACTTTGTCTCCGATCCGGAACTTGGGTATCTTGCGAGTACGTTTGCGCGGCTGCAGTCGCTTCAACAACGTTTCGACTTTAGCTGCGGTCACTTCGTTCGGTTTCATGCCAATGGTACGATGTTTGCTGGAGTTGTAAGCTGCCACGAGATCGTTCAAAATGTCGAGCCATTTGTAGGAACCGCGCAGACTGAACTGCATCCACATCTTGTTCTTGAGCGTGCGATTGAACCGCTCGACGATCGATGCCTTGAGATTGCTGTACGTCGAGTAGTGATTGATGCGATATCGACTCATGAGACTCTTGAAGGACGCGTTGTAAAATTCTTTGCCTTGGTCGGTCTGTAGATTCGTCGGGACGCGTCCTTGTCGTAGCACGAACTCCATGGCAGCGGAGACGTCTTTACCGGTTTTCCGTTTCACGGGAACGGCCCAGGCATACTTGGAGAGTGTATCGATTATGGTGAGCAAGTATCTGACACCACGATTCTCCCGAGCGTACGGTTGCATCTCAACGAGATCAGCCTGCCACGTCTCGTCGAGTCCTCGCACGTCGAACTTGCGTCGCGGATAATTTCGTCGTGCTGGTTTGTGCAGCTCTTCCACCAATTTTCGTCGTTTATCCTCCATGTCTCGCGTCCAATATTTTAATGGCTTCGGAATTGCGCATGGACAACTCCAAGGCCGTATCAATGTTAACGTTGACGACACTCAGCTTTTCGTTCACTTGATTCTGCAGAATCTCGATATTCCGTTGCAGTTCATTCAAATCCTCTCGCAAACGAGTTGTGGCGAGCACGAGTGAGCTCACGGTACTTTGAACGAGTCCTTTCGCGACACTCAGATTGACCGCGTCGTTCGAATCACTCGCCGGAGCAACGTTGCACAATCTTTTATTCTCCACGTCGTAGTGTCCATCGGGGGTGAGCCTGTATCCGAAACCCGGCGGACCTCGCGTGCCACCCTCCGTTCGTCCTAGTTGTCGTCCGAACACGTCGACGCTCATTGTTCGAGTGAGCCTGTGGAGTTCCTTGCACCCGACTATATCACGATACCAGCCTCGCGCAGTTCCTCCACGATCGAAATGATCTCGTTGATGTGACTGGGATTGCCGGCCGCTCGCTCGGCCATCAGTAGACGCAGTCGATCAACCAGCTCGTTCGGGTCGTCCCAGTACACGTAATCCATCCGTGTATTTCTTCGCGCGACCTTGTATCGCGGCAACGCACCGCCACCAGTGGACGATCTCTTGACCGTTCCCGCGCCGATCAGGGGTGCCACCCAATCTCGGAACTTGCTGTTGTTTTGTCGATGAACGATCTCGTCCGGGCTGTAGTGTTTCTTGTGCGCGTTGGTCGCTTGCAGAATTTTACCATAGATGTTCTTATCTTCCACGCTCACGAGTTTCGCACTGGGCTCTTTTCTGAAGAGAAGTTCGAACAAGCCGATGCTCGAGCGATACTTGTTGTCACCTACGATAACGTTGTGGTTCTCGAATCGTATGGGTGAATCACCGATCATCGTGCTACCGTCCGACAGCTTTCGAACTCCATAAGTCGAGTCGAGATACTGTTTTCGATTCGTGTTGAGCATGTGGAGATATTTGTTGAGAGCCGGAATCATCGTCTGCTCCGGCTCCTCCTGCTCTTCCTGCTCCGGCTCCTCCTGCGCCAGCTCCTGTGCCAGCTCCTCCGGCTCATCCTCCTCCTGCATGTCATAATATTTCTCAGGGGTCGTCCGCTGCTGCGGCACTTGAAGATATTCGATGGGAGGCGTTTTCGGCACTTGACGATATTCGACGGGAGGCGTTTTCGACACGCGATGTTCGTCCGGTGGTGTTTTTAACACGCGACGCGGATATTCGTCACTCATGGGAGGTGTTTTCGGTTCGAGTTTCGGGAAATATATTTTTTCTTCCGGCCATTCTTCCTGCGCGTCACTGTCGTCATCACCGTACGCAGTTTTGAAAGTTGTATCCAACTCATCCTCCTCCTTCTCCTCCTTCTTAGGCAACGTCTTGCGCCTGCCTCCGATGTTGCGTGCGTTCACGAGACACTCGAGAGGTTCGACGATTGGTTTGAGAGTCTCATCCCGAGCTCTCTCCATCGATTGCTTGTCGGCCTTGAGAAGCATGTACTTGCGCTTCACAGCGTCTCTCATCTTCTCCAACTGTCCGAGTGTTTGTTTCTCACGACGGAACTCGGCCGTCACACTGTCGCTTCGACCGACCATGATGCACTGCTACGAATCACGACGCGCGCGATGTATTTATGACAAAACGATCGAAACCCTTTCTGTACCGGCCGCATCCGCTTTCACGATCTTTGTCGATTACGAGAAATCCATGAGCGGAGTCGTTCCAGCAGGCGGAGCAGAGGTCGCGGAATTGCGCGTAAGGCATGTCCGTGTTGACGTGATCGTTGTACACGTGTCGGAGATTCATCTCGTCCTGCCGGAAGATCACCAAAAGATTGACGTTGTCGCGCACCAGGTGCTTGGGGATCTGAGCGTATGATTGACACAGGTAGAAGCAATCCACGTTCTTGTGTCGACCCATGCAGTAGAAGGCTCTGACTTTGTCCTGCTTCTCACAGGCTACGGCGTCGAATACGATGATCGAATTTGGGCGAGCATCCGCCGGCGAGACCACTCGATCGTGTTCGCTGAAAGCAAAGTATCCGATGCCCTTGAGCGGTGCGAGGATCTGCTCGAGCAATTTGTACTTTGGTTGATTCAACGACTTCGAGTACACGTAGACGTTTTCGAATCGCAGACCATTGGGATGCGTGATGAGAGCGAGCAGAGCGTTGGTCTTGCCGCGGTTCGACGGACCGCAGAAGACTGCTCGAATACTGGCGGGCAGTAGTTCGCCGTGTCGCGCGCGCTGCTTCCGTTCTCCCACGAGCACATCGAAATTCATCACGGGTAGTTTGTGCGCTTGCTCGCGGAAATCCATGACGTACTGAGCTGCCGGGGTATAAATAGCGCGCTTATATACCGACGACTTCATTCGTTGACAGAATGCGCATGGGTCGTGGTCTCCTGAACAGGCTCATCAACAGACTACCGATCGAACTGCACATACCGGGCTATCAGTACTGCGGACCAGGTACCAAGGTTGCAGAACGCGTCGCACGCGGTGATCCCGGTATAAATCCTCTGGACGCTGCCTGCAAGGAGCACGATATCGCGTACTCGCGGAACCGTGAAAACGTCACAGCGCGCAATTCGGCCGACAGAGTTCTCGCGGAAAGAGCCTGGCAACGGGTACTGGCGAGAGACGCCGGCATAGACGAGAAGGTCGCCGCTTACGCCGTAGCAAACGCCATGAAGGTCAAATCCAAACTGGGCATGGGATTGAGGAAGAAGAAGCGAAAGCCCGCCATCACGATTTCCAAAATAGTGAGAGCCGCTTCGCGGACAACTGGGAAAAATTCGAGCGAGGTCATTCGATCGGCGCTCAAGAAGGCGCGCGAAGCTGTCAAGCAAGCTGGTGGTAGGAGAAAAGTGCTCGTACCCCGCGTACTACCCGTGCCGGAAAAAGTAGGCGGAGTATTGCCGTTCCTCATTCCCCTGTTTGCCGGCTTGAGTGCAACGGGAGCACTGGTAGGTGGCGCTGCGGGCGTGGCCAAAGCTGTGAATACTGCCAAAGCCGCCGAGCGTCAGTTGCGAGAGAATCGAAGACACAACGAGACGATGGAAGCTATCGCTCTCGGCAAAGGACTCTACCTCAAACCCCACAAGAAGGGATACGGCATACACGTGGAGACGCTAAAAAAAAAGTCCAACTGCCCAGGCGTCCGTTAACGGACGCCGACTTGCTCGAACACGCGCGAGACATTGCCGACTTCCGGGGCGTATTCATGAGAAACGATTTGCCGAGGAGTGGGCCGCGCTATCGCGAATCAGCAATCGTCAATCTCGATGACAAGGAGGGTCCGGGAACGCACTGGGTGGCGTATCGGAAGCGTGGCAATACCGTTGTCTACTTCGACAGTTTCGGTGATCTGCAACCACCGCGAGAACTCATGGACTATCTCGGTGTGAAGCAGGTCAAGTACAATCACGCGAGATATCAGGATTTCGATACGTACGAGTGCGGACACCTTTGTCTCAAATTCTTATATAATCAGTTGTAAGAGTGTAAGCGGAGTCAGTCGCGCGTCAACCAGAATGGCGGATTCATTGGCTCTCAGTTTGTCGGGGACCTCGTCGTCATTGACAACCCAATACTTTCCGCCCATCGAACTCGAATCCCACAAAAATTACGTTCTCGGACTAGTGGAGTTCCTGTCGTTCAACTCCATACCCAACATCGATGTCGGTAAAAACAAGTTTTACGTGGGTGATGAAGTGATCGTGTTACCGACGGGAAGCTACGAGATCGAAGATATCGAGAGGTACTTGCAAGAAGCGCTTACACCCAGAGGCATCTCCCTCAACCTCAGACCCAACAACAATACGCCGCGTAGCTTGCTCAAGTGCAACAAAACAGTGGACTTTCGACCGGAAGATTCCATCGCTGCCCTTCTAGGCTTTGCTCCGCGCAAGCTGTCATCCGATACAACTCACAGCTCGGATCTGCCGGTAGCTATTCTCCGAGTGACCGCACTGCGAGTCGAGTGTAACATCACATCCGGGGCGTACATCAACGGACACAGAGTTCACACGATCCACGAATTCTTTCCGGCCGTACCACCAGGATATAAGATCATCGAAGTGCCCTCGCAAGTCATTTACCTTCCGGTCACCGTCAAGGTCATTGATCACGTGCAAGTACGCATAGTCGATCAGGACGGAGAACTAGTGAATTTCCGTGGTGAAACCATTACCATTAGATTGCACATCAGAGAAGCCAAGTAGTGGAGATCATGGGTTTTGTATACAACAACAACAACTACAAGTCCGGACAGGGCTATAAAAGAGAGGCACCATGCCGCTCAAGCATCAGTCGTCAACGAGTGACGAAAACGTTAACACGTCGGAACGCTCAATTCCTGAGAAGCCTCGGACTTCGAGTCATCGTCGGTGGTGTTGGAAGAAAATAACCTGCGTGATTTTTTGTTGCTACGATGGAAGAGGTGTTAAACGTGCACTGGCCCGCCGCATTCGACGAGTCTATAATGCACTATGAGATTCATGCGCATCAACCGTACACTTCGTCGAGTTTCGCCAACAGCGACGAGATTCGCATATCCATTCAACACCAGGACCTGTGTGTTCTGCCGCAGCAAAGCTCGCTGCATATCTGTGGTAGACTCAGCAAACCAAACGGAAATGTAGTCACCGCGACGAAGCTGGTGAACAACGCCATCTTGCATCTGTTCGAGGAGATTCGCTACGAGATCAACGCCATCGAGATCGACAGGAGCAAAAATGTCGGTCTGACGAGTCTCATGAAGGGCTACGCTTCGCTGAGTCCGAATCGAACGTGCGCTCTCGAGAACTCCGGCTGGCTCGATGTCGAAGAGACGAAACAACTGACGGACGAGAGGGGATACTTCGATGTATGCGTACCGCTGGACCTGATCTTCGGTTTCGCCGAGGACTATCGCAAGATCATCGTCAACGCGAAGCACGAGCTCATTCTGACGCGATCGAGAAACGACACGAATGCCATCGTTCAGACAGCTCTCGAGAATGGCGCCACCGAAGAATTCAAGATCGACATCGTGAAAATAGAGTGGTTGATGCCGTACGTCACACCGTCGGCCAAGCGCAAGATACGTCTGCTCAGCAACATCGAGAAGGACATCACCATGTGTTTCCGCGTCTGGGAATTGTTCGAATATCCCATGCTGCCGAACACGACGAAACACGTTTGGACGGTGAAAACGTCGAATCAATTGGAAAAACCGCGCTTCGTCATTCTCGCCTTCCAAACGGATCGACGATCCGTTCCAACGGCCAACGCTAGCCGGTTCGATCACTGCGACATAACGAATGTCAAATTGTTCCTCAATTCGCAGTGCTATCCATACGGCAATCTCAATCTCGACGTTTCGCGCAACCAGTACGCTCAGTCGTACGAGATGTACACCAAATTCCAGACGGTCTATTACAACAAAGAGGCGGAGCCGATGCTCTCCAAGAAAGACTTTATCACGCATGCGCCGCTCGTTGTGATTGACTGCTCGAAGCAAAATGACGCGCTCAAACAGGCACCCGTCGACGTTCGTATCGAACTGGAGGCTGCAGCTAATTTTCCCGCCGGAACTACGGCCTACTGCTTGATCTTGCACGATCGTATGATTGACTACAATCCCATAAGTGGGGATGTGAGGAAACGCCTCTAAATGGGAGGGGCGATGTGAGGGAACGTCTCCGAAGGGAGGGGATACCACCTATAAATGAGCTCGTCCGAGTCGAGCCATCGTCATACTCGTCATGGAGTACGTGGTGGACACGCAGGGCTTCCAGTGCACCAACGACGAGTTCGTCGTGAAAGAACTCTCGGTGGCTCCGCTCAATTCGGACGAGCAGCCGTTGACGTTCCTGTTCGAGCCACCGTTTCCGTGGTACGACCTTCCAGCCAGATACAAAGGCATTAATTTCTGGCTCGAACGCAACTACCATCACCTCGACTGGAGAACCGGCAACGTGTCCTACAGCGAGCTCGAGAACGTGCTCCGATCGGTTCTACCGAACGCCAGCGTCATCTACGTGAAGGGCGATCAGAAACAGCGGTGGCTCCAACGATTCGGGTTCGATGTACACGACGTCGTGACATGTCCGTCGCTCAAGACGTCAAACAAAATGGCGGCATCCTGCCCCTACCACGATTCAACCCACTGCGCGCTTCGAAATGTTCTAACGCTGAGGAAGTTCCTGCGAGAGAGTGGTCGGTCCATCGGAAGATCGCTCAAACTATTTCATCACGGTGGACTTCTCTCCACCATGGAACCCGAGGACATTGCTCAGCTACCCAAGGAATTCATCGTCACCTTCGCCGCATACAGCGTCGACCACGCCTGGGATAAACTACCCGAATTCATGAAAAGCGACCCCGAGGTCCTCCAGTGTCTACGATGCCACAAACACACCCCAACGAACATAAATGTACTCGCGCCCCTCAAAAGAGAATGCAAACAATGTATATTGGATATTCAATAAACACGCGTATCTTTGTAATCATCTGTGTTAACAATTTTTTCTAACCTCAAAAATCCTAACCTCAACAATCCCGATAGGTGGATATCCTGATAGTTGGATATCCTGATAGTCGGCTATCCTGATAGTTGGCTATCCTGATAGTCGGCTATCCCGATAGTCGGCTATCTCGAGGCACGCGCATTTGAATTCCATATCTTTGATTTTCCAGCCAAACACTCTTGCTGACTTTTGTCACGTTTGAATTTCCCGCCAAAGGTTCGTGTCTCCGCTATCGAGGGTTCGTGTCTCCGCTAAATGGCGGTCGTGTCTCCGCTAGATGGCGGTCGTGTCTGCACGTTCGAAATCGCCGAGGGTTTGAATTTCCCGCCAAGAATTTCCCGTCAAATTTCGAATTTCCCGCCAAAAATTTGAATTTCCCGCCAAATTTTCATTCAAAATGGTCGGTGAAGGAAGCGTTTGGGTTAAAATTACCGACCTGTTTGTTTGGGTCAGAATTTAGAATTATCAACATGTTTGGGTTTGTTTGGGTCAGAATTTCGAGTTACCGACGTGTTTGGGTCAGGTTAGCCTGGAACACACGTGTTTGGGTCAGAATTTCGAGTTACCGACGTGTTTGGGTCAGGTTAGGTCGGTTCGGGCGTTCTTGGGTCAGAAAAAGGAATCTGCATTACCGACGGTCGGTAAGGTAGATCCCTGAAGGGGCCAGAAGCGGCCTAGCTATACTACTCATGAGTCAAATGGAAAAAAAATGTTGCATAAAAAATTATGAGCTTAACGATGAAAACTTAATCGTGACGATTTCAATGAGATTCTTCAGGGATAATTAACCCTAGAACGGTAATCACATTCTTTTGACTCATTCCATTAACCTGATGCTCATAAAAAATCGCAATTGAAAAATATTTACATTTCCGGTGAAATTGATCGAAACTTGGGCTCGTTCTCTTGGTTTCTTGAATGGCGGATCACGTGGCTCGGGGGAATCTCGCTTGAAGTAAAAAAATAAGTAGAAAATGCGGTAAAAAACGGGAAAACGAAGGGAAAAAGTCTGGATGAGAAATTATTTTTTTTTATCTGCAAAGTTCACGATGGTAGAACGATCGATTTTTAGGTTCGAAAAATGTGTACGATTTTAAAAATTGCGAGGGTCGTAATTAAGTTTTTCAAGGGCAAAGTTATTTTTCAATAACGCACATCATTGCAGAAATATTTTTGCAACGATGTGAGTTATGGAATCGTTTAAAAATAACTTTTTTGACTTGGCAAAATTTCATTACGACGTTTGCAATTTTTAAAATGATCCACATTTTTCGAGCCAAAAAATCGATCGTTTTATCATCTTGAGCTTTGCAGATAAAAAAAAATAATTCCTCATTCAGACTTTTTCCCTTCGTTTCCCCATTTTTTACTGCATTTTTTACCTGGAGCCAAATTTACCCAAGCTCACGTGATCCTGCACTAAAAGAGCCGAAAGAACGAGGCCAAGTACCCTGTTAATTCAATTTTACCGGAAATATGATTTTTTTTCAATCGCGGTTGTGACGAGGCACGGTCCAGCAATAATGAGCGAATAAAAAGGTGATCCGAGTGGGACTCGATCCCGGGACCCACGGAGTCGTAGTCCGGAGCGCTAACCACTGCGCTAGGGCCACCTCTAGATCTCTCATTATTGCCAGACCGTCACACTCCCCCTCTTACAGTATTCGACGTCCTCGTCGACTAACGTCACATTTTTCCTGAAGATTCTGCCTCTCTGGGCGATTCAAAGTATTCTGCCGCGTTGGGCTTTCGTAGATTCTGCCGCTCTGGGCTTTTATTATGTGCCGCGTTGGGCCGTAGTATATGTGCCTCGATGGGCCGTAGATTCTGCCTCGATGGGCCGTTGATTTTGAGTGAGCGTGTAGTCGGTTCGGAAACTTCTGACACCATTTTGTGACGAGGCACGGTCCAGCAATAATGAGCGAATAAAAAGGTGATCCGAGTGGGACTCGATCCCGGGACCCACGGAGTCGTAGTCCGGAGCGCTAACCACTGCGCTAGGGCCACCTCTAGATCTCTCATTATTGCCAGACCGTCACACGGTTAATCATGAGTCAAATGGAAAAAAAATGTTGCATAAAAAATTATGAGCTTAACGATGAAAACTCAATCGTGACGATTTCAATGAGATTCTTCAGGGATAATTAACCCTAGAACGGTAATCACATTCTTTTGACTCATTCCGTTAACCTGATGCTCATAAAAAATCGCACTTGAAAAATATTCACATTTCCAGTGAAATTGATCGAAACTTGGGCTCGTTTTCTTGGTTTCTCGAATGGCGGATCACGTGGCTCGGAGGAATCTCGCTTGAAGTAAAAAAATCAGTAAAAAATGCGGTAAAAAACGGGAAAACGAAGGGAAAAAGTCTGGATGAGAAATTATTTTTTTTTATCTGCAAAGTTCACGATGGTAGAACGTAAGATTTTTAGGTTCGAAAAATGTGGACGATTTTGAAAATTGCGAGTGTTGTATTTAAATTTTTCAAGGGCAAAGTTATTTTTCAATAACTCCCATCATTGCAGAAATATATAAATATTTTTGCAACGATGTGAGCTATCGAATCGTTTAAAAATAACTTTTTTGACTTGGCAAAATTTCATGACGACGTTTGCAATTTTTAAAATTATCCACATTTTTCGAGCCAAAAAATCGATCGTTTTATCATCTTGAGCTTTGCAGATAAAAAAAAGTAATTTCTCATTCAGTCTTTTTCTTTTCGTTTCCCCATTTTTTACTGCATTTTTTACCTGGAGCCAAATTTACCCAAGCTCACGTGATCCTGCACTAAAAGAACCGAAAGAACGAGCCCAAGTACCCTGTTAATTCAATTTTACCGGAAATATGATTTTTTTCAATCGCGGTTAATCATGAGTCAAATGGAAAAAAAATGTTGCATAAAAAATTATGAGTTTAACGATGAAAACTTAATCGTGACGATTTCAATGAGATTCTTCAGTGATATTTAACCCTAGAACGGTAATCTTATTCTTTTGACTCATTCCGTTAACCTGATGCTCATAAAAAATCGCAATTGAAAAATATTTACATTTCCGGTGAAATTGATCGAAACTTGGGCTCGTTCTCTTGGTTTCTCGAATGGCGGATCACGTGGCTCGGAGGAATCTCGCTTGAAGTAAAAAAATCAGTAAAAAATGCGGTAAAAAACGGGAAAACGAAGGGAAAAAGTCTGGATGAGAAATTATTTTTTTTTATCTGCAAAGTTCACGATGGTAGAACGATCGATTTTTAGGTTCGAAAAATGTGGACGATTTTAAAAATTGCGAGGGTCGTAATTAAATTTTTCAAGGGCAACGTTATTTTTTAATAACTCCCATCATTGCAGAAACATATCAAGAGACTCGGCAGAGTCTCGGGACAAGTACATTTGACAGCGTCGTCTGCTGGCCCGAGACTCACCCGAGTATATTATTTCTAAGAAAAGCGATTTCGCCGGTGGGGGCAGACACTTTCTTGAATTACGAAGCTCAGGGGTAATTTCATGATCTGAAATTTGAACTGGAGACTAATTCCGTCATCCCCCCTCGATTGAGCCAAAAATGAACCCGATTGATGCCGTAATTGCTGAGAAAAAACTTTGCACGGGCAAAATTATGCGCTGATCGAAGTGTGCGTGCGTGTATGTATACGACACAGAGAAAGGGCTCAATGTTCCTATCGTGTTTCTGATTGGTCGTGACTGACGACATATCCAGCTGTTCCCATCCGAGGAACACCTGTTGGTTGCCAGTTCACGAATACATCTTTATACATGTGTCGTTCGATTTCACGGTGATAAATATAGATATAGAAACATTCGAAAGTGAGATTGTCAAAATTAGAAAATCATAACCTAAAATTCCGCTAGCAATCGTGTATATTTTGACGGCCGATATTGACGCGAGTGTGAGAGAGATAGCTGGAAACGAGTTGATATTTTTTGCCGACTTTGTGATGAATAATGTGCTAAAAGCTCTGACAGCTCGCCATAACCTCACTAATGCCAATTTTCAGGTAGCATTAACGACATGATCCAGTGACAGGAGAATATGCTTCAGGAATGAATATGCTTCACAACCATTGCCCTATTCCTAAGCCCACAATTTTATTCATTTACAGCATATCTGAAATCGCCGCTGGCATATTATATTGATTGCAGAGAGACAATAACTCTCAGCGACATAAAAAACTTGTCGCTGAGCCACATGAACATCTTTCCGCTGAGCGACGTGTGATACTTATCGCTGCCAGCTATCCGAAAGCTCCAGATATAACTCACAGTGGCATAAAAATCTTGTCGCTGAGCCACATGAAAATTTTGTCGCTACGAGTTATCCGGAAGCTTTGGATATCTCGCAGCGACAAGTTTTGCTTCGAAAGGAACCAATAATTGTGGAGCATAACTAACATCGCCGCTGGCATATTATATTGATTGCGGAGCGACAATAACTCTCAGCGACATAAAAATCTTGTCGCTGAGCCACATGAAAATTTTGTCGCTACGAGTTATCCGGAAGCTTTGGATATCTCGCAGCGACAAGTTTTGCTTCGAAAGGAACCAATTATTGTGTAGCATAACTGACGTCGCCGCTGGCGTTAGATTAATCGGAAAGCGACAATAACTCTCAGCGACATGAAAATCTTGTCGCTGAGCAACATAAAAATCTTGTCGCTGAGCCACATGAAAATCTTTCCGCTGAGCCCCATGAAATTCTTATCGCTGCCAGCTATCCGGTATCCGGAAGCTCCAGATAACTGTCAGTGGCATGAAAATATAAATTCTTCGCGACAAATTCATGTTAAAATATTGACTTTTTCCAACTCGTAATCAAAAGTTGAAAATTGCATTCCCGCGATAAATTGAAACTTTGGCACGTGTTTTCTCTTATTTTCAGCGTATCAAACTGAGCGGCTGGAAAAAAATGCATAATTTATGCGATTTTTACTCGGAGAAGAGCGATTTTCGTTTGAAAATTGTCGAAAAATCGACATTTTCTAGCAAAAATCATGCTCGTGAGCAAAAAATCATATCTCGATGAAAAATCAAGATAGAGACATGACTCTGGGCTTAAATTGAGCTCCACAGAGTATATTTGAAGGGAAAAAATTAGCAGTCCATTCTCATGGAGCCAAGCAGAAAAATTCTTGGCAACAAATTCATGTTCAACCTTTGATTTTTTCCAACTCGTGATCAAAAGTTGAAAATTGCATTCCCGCGATGAATTGAGACTTTGGCACGTGTTTTCTCTTCTTTTCCGCGTATTAAACTGAGTGGCTGGAAAAAAAATGCATAATTTATGCGATTTTTACTCGGAGAAGAGCGATTTTCGTTTGAAAATTGTCGAAAAATCGACATTTTCTAGCAAAAATCATGCTCGTGAGCAAAAAATCATATCTCGATGAAAAATCGAGATAGAGACATAACTCTGGACTTAAATTGAGCTCCACAGAGTATATTTGAAGGAAAAAAATCAGCAGTCCATTCTCATGGAGCCAAGCGGAAAAATTCTTGGCAACAAATTCATGTTAAAACTCTGATTTTTTCCAACTCGTGATCAAAAATCGAAAATTGCATTCACGCGGTAAATTGGGACTTTGGCGCGTGTTTCCTCTTCTTTTCAGCGTATCAAACTGAGTGACTGGGAAAAAATGCATAATTTATGCGATTTTTACTCAGAGAAGAGCGATTTTCGTTTGAAAATTGTCGAAAAATCGACATTTTCGAGCAAAAATCATGCTCGTGAGCAAAAAATCATATCTCGATGAAAAATCGAGATAGAGACATGACTCTGGGCTTAAATTGAGCTCCACAGAGTATATTTGAAGAAAAAAAATCAGCAGTCCATTCTCATGGAGCCAAGCGGAAAAATTCTTGGCAACAAATTCATGTTAAAACTCTGATTTTTTCCAACTCGTGATCAAAAATCGAAAATTGCATTCACGCGGTAAATTGGGACTTTGGCGCGTGTTTCCTCTTCTTTTCAGCGTATCAAACTGAGTGGCTGGAAAAGAATGCATGATTTATGCGATTTTTACTCGGAGAAGAGCGATTTTCGTTTGAAAATTGACGAAAAATCGTCATTTTCAAGCAAAAATCATAATCGTGAGCAAAAAATCATATCGCGATGAAAAATCGAGATAGAGACATGACTCTGGGCTTAAATTGAGCTCCACAAAGTATATTTGAAGAAGAAAAATCAGCATTCCATTCGCATGGAGCCAAGAATAAAAATTCCTCGCGACATATTCATGTTGAAACTTTGATTTTTTCCAACTCAAGGTCAAAAATCGAAAATGGCATTGACGCGGTAAATTGAGACTTTGGCGCGTGTTTTCTTTCCTTTGCAGCGTATCAAACTGAAAGGCTGGAAAAAAGGTCATAATTTATACGATTTTTACTCGGAGAAAAGCGATTTTCGTTTGAAAATTGTTGAAAAATCGTCATTTTCAAGCAAAAATCATGGTTATGGACAAAAAATCATATCTCGGTGGAAAATTGAGATAAAGACATGACTTTGGGCTTAAATTAAGATCCACAGAGTAAATTTCTGGGAAAAAAATCAGCAATTTATTCCCACAAAGTCAACTAAATAAAATCTTCACTCTCAAGTCATGTAAAAATGGCGTTTTTTTTTTTCTAAGCTGATGGTGAAAATGCAGAAATACCATTCTCGAGAAAATATAAGATTATGGCACGCGTTCACGTTTCCTTTTAGCTCAACAAACCATGTGGACGACAAAAAAAACATGATTTCACCGTCGTTGCTCGCAGAAGAGCGATTTTCGTTCGAAAATTGATGAAAAATCGTCATTTCCGAGCAAAAATGATGGAAATGGGCAAAAAATCATATCTCGGTGAAAAATTGAGATAGAGACATGATTCTTGGCTTAAAATAAGCTCCACAGAGTACACTTCTAGGGAAAAATCAGCAAATTATTCCCACCGGACTGAAAAAATTGGAGACTTCCATTCAGAAAAAAGAAGTGATATCCTAGCCAAAAATCCCCTCCCGGGGAAAAAAGCCTGGACAAGTCCATTTGTTCGTGACCCCCGTTTCCAATCGTTTTCACAGACAAATCCAACCCCCCTAAAAAGAAATTGAAATAAAATGAAGAATAGAAAAAAACCCTGGGAAAAAATGGCTCCTAAAAAAATGGAGAAAAACCAAAAAAAAAAATCAAAACAATTGAAAAAAATACAATGAATGTAGAAATGGTAAAAAAAAATTGATTATTTTCGCTCAGCACGAAAAATTCTTGATATCCATGAAAGGACAAGTATTCCATTGATGGCTGAAAATCAATTAACAAGAAAAAAGGAAAAGCTCCAAAAAAAACACGGCACAAAAAAAGAAACCCCTAAATACACTATAGCGAATCGACAGAAAAACTTGCGCGACGTGATGGAAAACTAAAGTTTGCCATCGCATGTTGAGCAGTTGAGCGGATGCGCACAGAGTACTTGTCCGGCCCGAAAATTTTTGTATTAGCTTCCGCTATTTTTAGATAGATAGAACAACTCGGTTGTATTCATGAGAAAAATGATGGGCGTTATACAAACAACACTGAACTTTATACATGCAAATGCATTGGTACAAATCCAAAGTTTTCTCTCGATTTGATATACAATTATTTAAGAGAAACGCAGTGGCTAGTCGTCCGGATAGCCGGACGAATAATATTCGTCCAGACACGTTTTATCCAATGATTTCCGCTTTATCCGTACGATTGAGGGTTGCTTATTCGTCCGACCATGCTTTTTAGTGTATGAAATATCCGGACGAATAGCCACAGCCATTAATAAATAAATAATTTGTGCAATATTTTACACGAGTATGGATACATAGAAAAATAACAACTAATGAATAATTAAAGTGCAGCGAGTTAAATTCAATGACCCGTAATGCATCGGAAAAAATTGCACTCCCAGCAATTTTTTGTATTATTGACTTGAAATGTAAATCGGTTTTGGAAAGAACCTTGATTGACTCGAGATTTTCACCGACCATTCACGTGTCTTTTCTAAAAAGCTTTCTGAGACTAAACAATTACGTTATGTCAAGTTCAAAACCTATGAGCACTTCTAATAAAAAAATTTCGGGCCGGACAAGTACTCTGTGCGCATCCGCTCAACTGCTCAACATGCGATGGCAAACTTTAGTTTTCCGTCACGTCGCGCAAGTTTTTCTGTCGATTCGCTATAGTGTATTTAGGGGTTTCTTTTTTTGTGCCGTGTTTTTTTTGGAGCTTTTCCTTTTTTCTTGTTAATTGATTTTCAGCCATCAATGGAATACTTGTCCTTTCATGGATATCAAGAATTTTTCGTGCTGAGCGAAAATAATCAATTTTTTTTTACCATTTCTACATTCATTGTATTTTTTTCAATTGTTTTGATTTTTTTTTTGTTTTTTCTCCATTTTTTTAGGAGCCATTTTTTCCCAGGGTTTTTTTCTATTCTTCATTTTATTTCAATTTCTTTTTAGGAGGGTTGGATTTGTCTGTGAAAACGATTGGAAACGGGGGTCACGAACAAATGGACTTGTCCAGGCTTTTTTCCCCGGGAGGGGATTTTTGGCTAGTATATATTTTTGCAACGATACGAGCTATCGAATCGTTTGAAAATAACTTTTTTGACCTTGCAAAATTTCATTACGACGTTCGCAATTTTTAAAATCATGCACATTTTCCGAGCCAAAAAATCGATCGTTTTATTACCATCCTGAGCTTTGCAGATAAAAAAAAAATAATTCCTCATTCAGACTTTTTCCCTTCGTTTCCCCATTTTTTACTGCATTTTTTACCTGGAGCCAAATTCACCCAAGCTCACGTGATCCTGCACTAAAAGAACCGAAAGAACGAGGCCAAGTACCCTGTTAATTCAATTTTACCGGAAATATGATTTTTTTTCAATCGCGGTTAATCATGAGTCAAATGGAAAAAAAATGTTGCATAAAAAATTATGAGCTTAACGATGAAAACTCAATCGTGACGATTTCAATGAGATTCTTCAGGGATAATTAACCCTAGAACGGTAATCACATTTTTTTGACTCATTCCGTTAACCTGATGCTCATAAAAAATCGCAATTGAAAAATATTCACATTTCCGGTGAAATTGATCGAAACTTGGGCTCGTTCTCTTGGTTTCTTGAATGGCGGATCACGTGGCTCGGAGGAATCTCGCTTGAAGTAAAAAAATAAGTAAAAAATGCGGTAAAAAACGGGAAAACGAAGGGAAAACGTCTGGATGAGAAATTATTTTTCTTTATCTGCAAAGTTCACGATGGTAGAACGATCGATTTTTAGGTTCGAAAAATGTGTACGATTTTAAAAATTGCGAGGGTCGTAATTAAGTTTTTCAAGGGCAAAGTTATTTTTCAATAACGCACATCATTGCAGAAATATTTTTGCAACGATGTGAGTTATGGAATCGTTTAAAAAAAACTTTTTTGACATGGCAAAGTTTCATTACGACGTTTGCAATTTTTAAAATTATCCACATTTTTGGAGCCAAAAAATCGATCGTTTTATCATCTTGAGCTTTGCAGATAAAAAAAAATAATTTCTTATTCAGACTTTTTCCCTTCGTTTTCTCGTTTTTTACTGCGTTTTTTACTTGGAGCCAAATTTACCCAAGCTCACGTGATCCTGCACTAAAAGAACCGAAAGAACGAGTCCAAGTTGAAGCCTGTTACTTCAATTTTACCGGAAATATGATTTTTTTTTCAATCGCGGTTAATCATGAGTCAAATGGAAAAAAAATGTTGCATAAAAAATTATGAGTTTAACGATGAAAACTTAATCGTGACGATTCCAATGAGATTCTTCAGGGATAATTAACCCTAGAACGGTAATCACATTCTTTTGACTCATTCCGTTAACCTGATGCTCATAAAAAAATCGCAATTGAAAAAAATTCTCATTTCCGGTAAAATTGATCGAAACTTGGGCTCGTTCTCTTGGTTCCTTGAATGGCGGATCACGTGGCTCGGAGGAATCTCGCTTGAAGTAAAAAAATAAGTAAAAAATGCGGTAAAAAACGGGAAAGCGAAGGGAAAAAGTCTGGATGAGAAATTATTTTTTTTTTTATCTGCAAAGTTCACGATGGTAGAACGATCGATTTTAACGCTCGAAATATGTGGACGATTTTAAAAATTGCGAGGGTCGTAATTGAATTTTTCAAGGGCAAAGTTATTTTTTAATAACGCACATCATTGCAGAAATATTTTTGTAACGATGTGATTTATGGAATCGTTTAAAAATAACTTTTTTGACCTTGCAAAATTTCATTACGACGTTCGCAATTTTTAAAATCATGCACATTTTTCGAGCCAAAAAATCGATCGTTTTATTACCATTTTGAGCTTTGCAGATAAAAAAAAATAATTTCTCATTCAGCCTTTTTCCCTTCGTTTCTTCATTTTTTACTGCATTTTTTACCTGAAGCCAAATTTACCCAAGCTCACGTGATCCTGCACTAAAAGAACCGAGAGAACGAGCCCAAGTTAAAGCCTGTTAATTCAATTTTACCGGAAATATGATTTTTTTTCAATCGCGGTTAATCATGAGTCAAATGGAAAAAAAATGTTGCATAAAAAATTATGAGTTTAACGATGAAAACTTAATCGTGACGATTTCAATGAGATTCTTCAGGGATAATTAACCCTAGAACGGTAATCACATTCTTTTGACTCATTCCGTTAACCTGATGCTCATGAAAAATCGCAATTGAAAAAAATTCACATTTCCGGTGAAATTGATCGAAACTTGGGTTCGTTCTCTTGGTTTCTTGAATGGAGGATCACGTGGCCCGGGGAAATCGGGTTCAAGTAAAAAAATAAGTAAAAATGCGGTAAAAAACGGGAAAACGAAGGGAAAATGTCTGAATGAGAAATTATTTTTTTTTTATCGTCAAAGCTCACGATGGTAGAACGATCGATTTTTAGGCTCGACAAATGTAGATGATTTTTAAAATTGCGAGCGTCGTAATGAAATTTTTCAAGGTCATAGTTATTTTTAAATAGTTCAATAAGTCACATCGTTGCAAATATATATATATATATCTATGTACAAATGTATTTATGTGCTTCTTTCTAATTATTTTGATAATTGACGCACTTGTTTTAATTTATCTAGCAAGTTCAGTTTTCACACGGAAAAAAAATGTATAAACAATTATGTGTCTTCGTTGCTTTCCAACGATGACAATTTGAACATTTTTTTGTTGGAATCGTGAAGGATTATTAATGAATTTCCAACCGAAACGGTATTTTTCGGTATTTCCGTTAGATCTCGAGCAATGCATTTGTTTCAGCCGTGAAGAATACGAGTCGTCTACGATGTACGAAGTCTCGTTAACTTCATTGCTAGCTGAGTTTTTCGCGAATAATAGCCTGTTTGGTGTCGGGATGTCTAGGGAGAATAATATTATGCCAAACGGACGGTGATATAAAATGGGTAAGCAGGGGCTTGGACGAGAGTATGTCGATAACGCATTTGGCGCTGCTGGAGCCAATGGACGATACGCGGCCATTTTGTTATCGTCGGTCGGCTCATCAGGAGGAAACGAACGGCGGTGCGCCGACTTTGCGCATGTACGCGATGCTTTTCGAGTGTGAATACACGGCGAAAGGAACAAATTCCTATTTTATTTTGGAAGGTGATTCGAGCGTGAAATTTGAGCTCGAGTTCGATGAGACCGAGAGAATAACGAGTCTGTGTCCGTTGATACGAGGGAGTAATTCCGAGCAAACGGAATCGACGTACAAACAATGGGAAAAACGTATTTTGTTGATCAGTATGGGAACCCGTGCAATTCTGTTCGATCTGAATTAACGGTACCAAGAACAAATGCCCCATACGATCGGCGAGTGTAGAAATCCAAACGCAATTATCGCCAATGACCGCACACGATGCGATCTCGATGCTCCGATGGACGAGACCATTTTCAGCTGCGCCTACGTGTCCGAGACGTTGAAGGAATTTACGTGCAATGGTTCAGCGCCATCGGAGGAACTTTTTCTCCCGAATGCGCTCTCTCTCTCTTGAGTGAATCGAGCTCAGCACGACAGGCTCGACCTCTTGGATAACGAGAGGCTTGCAAGCTGCATTATTGCGAGAAATTGCCATGGCAGGCCCCGTAGTTCGGATGGTACCAACGGAAACTACATTACGTCCGTTACATTCTCAAGAAAAATTCTCATGGCTGTAGTTGTTTGCGAGGAGTGAATTTTGATAATTTCAGGGATTTTTCAGGATTTCTATAATACTTAATGACAATAATTTTTTTTCATTCATTCAATTCGTTTCAATTTCTTTGTTATTACATTTTCTTTATTTTCAAAATTTTCGGGAGAAGGGAAAAATTTTCGTTAAAATAAAATTCTCAAAATAGAAATAATTTTACAAAGAAAACTGTTCAAATTTTTATCCCTTTCTCTTGCTTCTTCCTCTCCTGCCGCCCCTTCCGCCTCGTTTTTTTCTTCGCTTGTTGTCGTCGCTTTGGTATCCGTACCGCATGCCTGAGGCTTCAAGAATAGTTACGATTTCGTATTTTATTTATTTTTTTTTATCCTGAACGTTTTGTCCCGCCCGATTTCCCCGTCGCCATTCTCTTAAATCAAAAAAATACAAAAAAAATGAGTATAAAAAAACTTGTATACATGAAAATTACAAATAATTGAATTGAAATGCGGTTTATTGAAGTTGAAGTACGTACTGTATATTTTCATTTCGTTGCTCTGATTTTCGTGCTTTGGTCAAAGTTGGGCTCCGGATCTCTCAGACTGCGACGATGAGGGCTTCGGTTCAGGCGGAATATGTTGTCTTTGAAATATTTCGCCAGGTTGGCTGCCTTCAGGTTATAAATTACTCGTACAAGACTAGTTCCGGACTAGTGTTCCGGAACTCTTCTGTTCAGGGAGTTGAATTTATTTTTAAATCCAGCTCCTCAGCTACGGGGATTCGTCAATTTGGTTTCACGAATCGATTCTTGAGGTCTAAAAGCTGAGGGAAAAATTGGAAATGAAAAATTCGTTCCGGGACACCCCTGTGCAGGGCGTTGAATTTTAAACAACTTTCTAAATCTGTGCCGATCGGGATTCGTCACTTTGCCATTTCAGGAATTGATATCTGAAATGACAAAGTGACGAACTTATCAACATTTGGTTATAAAATTAAAGCCACTGGAGAGCGTCGACTCGGATAGATTTTTTGCGTAAAAAACTTAAGAATTACTATATAATTAACTTTCTTATCGCTTAAAATATATCGCTGATAACACATCCGTTTTTTGTATCCCTCCCAAGCACACATTTTTCTTCAGATGCATTCAACACTAAACTCTGTATTCGAAGAATTTTTAGTGATAATGCCACCACATCTTCTATGAATGTATACTATTTATCGAAAATGTTAGGTATATTGAATTATTTCGAATCTGTTTTATTGACAGCATAATAACTGACGAACGATGTTTGCCCTCGTTTATTGGATGACGTCAAAACAAGTTGAAGTGGTCGACACAAAAACTTTACCGGACGGACTCAAAATTAACGAAAAAACGAAACTTCTCTATAACGGGCGACGTTACTCGGCAAAAGTTTTAAAATATAGCGGTAAGCAAGCGATTCATGATCGTTTTTTGAATGTTTTTTGTCACGGTCTTGCAATATGAGAAAGAATAGAGGTGGCCGTAGCGCAATGGTCAGCACGTCAGACGCTGACTCCGAGGTTCTCCGGATCGAGTCCCCGACTCGGCCCACCTATTTATTCGCTCATTCAGTTGATAGAAAAATTTCGTCTCGGATAATCGCGCTTGTTTCGTCTTTCGCTCATGTGAAAACGTTTATTCACGCCCCTCCAACCATTATGTCGGGAAAAATGTCCTCTTTAACGCGAGACAACCGAGAAAGCTCATTTTCGGATATGTTGAGGAGAAAGCTTAAGGGGGGAGCCTGATTTAAAGGCTTCAGAAAATCGATTTTTTGGAGGATTATTTTGGGAAGGAAAGAAATATCCGATTGGAACGAAACTTTCAGGTTTTATTGTGACATACTTGAGCAGTCTTCTCAAATTTTTTCATTAAGATTCATGCAACATTATGCCCGGTACAAGGATTTTGCCGAGGCGTCTCGCGAGCGCTTTTATTGTGCGGCGGGAAAGATGCAGGTCGCAATTTCCATCTGAAACAAAAAACCCAAAAATATTGTTATTCCTGAATAGTATAGCTTCTAGTTGAACCAAGAAAATTCATAAAAACGTCAAAATTTCAATTATTTTTAGCGATCTGAAAAAAAAGTTCATTAAAAAAAAAAAAAAAATGACTTTAGATTGTTTAAAATGTATGTTAATCTTAACTTTCTTGAGGTTTTTTAGGTTCAACTAGAAGAGAATTTCATCCCTAATAAATTCCATTTTGTTTTATTTCGATAGGACGTTCAGTTTTTTCCCTATCTTTCCCGCCAATTAGGAAAAATGGTAAAATGAAAAACCGAGAAATCGTGCGTCAGTTTTCGCATATAAAGAATCGTATTTTCTGCTACTTACCGCATTAATATGCTAATCAGCGATTCCTGGTCCATACAGTTGCCCTTCAGACTTTTCAAAGAACTATACAATAGATCACAAAACGTACAATAGATCAAGGGGTGGAGCGCGCGCGCTCCGAGCGATCCCGCTCGTATACCTGCTCAACGCTTGCTCACTCTTTCTTCTACAACTCAAAAAATATTTCGAATTTCCGTCTGAAATTTTAAGGACACATTCTTAGATAGTTTAGGAAGAAATTTATGCAAAAAAAAAATCGATTTTTTGAAGCTTCTAAATCAGGCTCCCCCCTTAAAAGAGCTCAAATTCTAAACGTCGACGATGATTTTTTTATGAGCTTTTACCGCCGTCTCTGCCTTGTACTCCATCTCTCAACGAACATGGAAATATTTTATGAATTACAGAAGATTGTGATTACCTTAACGGACTCTACGTAACTGAAGAAGGAGAAATAATAGAAAAAAAAGAGAAAACGAAAGGGCTCTAATAAAAAAAATGATATAGAAACAGTGAAAAGAAATTTGGAACTTCCGTTACTGGAACCTGGCAGTACCCAGATCCAGGTAAGCGCCTTTCAATATCAAGAGACGCGGCAGCGGCTTGGCGCCAAGTATTAAAAGAAAAGCGTAGCGCGAGAGCTGCCGTACTCTTACATACAGTAAAATAGACGTTTTATGACGTCACAGCAACTTTAAATCGCTCTCACAGGAGAACGAGTTGAGTTAACGAAACAGAAATGACCGTGATTATAAGAATACTAAACTGGAGTCTAATTAAAAACTAAATAAACCAATTAGGAATTAACTGAAACGGAATTTGGAAATATAATGAATTCACTTATTGGAGGAAAATGAATCGCAAAGTTTTATCTGGCAAAAACTGTAGGAAAAGGTGATTGTTTTAGATCCACATAGTTTTACCATGAAACGGAAATTCGTTTATGCGTTATACCGTTTAAGCACTACTGCAGATGACAAAAGTTATTCGGATTCACACTTTTCCTGTAGACAGATCGAACACGTCGGAATTCCGCAAGCCCCTCAGGTAGCATATCTGATAATTTTGACTATAACTCACGAAGAGCGCGAGAACTCGGAACTACGGATGCCTAGACGTGCATTCCTTTATCAATAAGCTGGGTAGAGTTGTTAGATAAACACATTTGACGGTTCAGTTGTCGGCTGATCCGAAGCTCTCGCAAATATTTTTTCTCGAGATAACCTAATCCGCGATAGTAGATGTAGAAAGGAGAAGGGGAGAAGGGGGTTTTTCAAACGACGAAACCTAGGGGACATGCGATACTATTCAATTGGAACTGGACACCAATTGTGAAGGAGTATCTTTATAAAAACCCCTAATCGGTACGACTGATTCCATATTTGCGGGAAAGAAAAGTTGGCACGATTGAATACTGTGCTAAAAAATGATACCGAGTCAAAAACTTACTATGAAATAGAAAATATCATGAATGCATATTTCGAAAGGGGGGTATTGCAAAGTCTTCCCTATTGGAATAAGTGGGGAAACGGAGATCCTTTCAGTTTGATGTAGGCTTATCAAGAGACGTGGATTCACTTCGGCGTCAAACCGTTCGAGTATCACTGTAAAATTACAGATATGCCAAGTGTTTCAATTACCTTTTTTCCTGTAGAGTCTTCAATTGGATTCACCCGGCCGATGCCGTAGCCCACCTAATAAATCCGACCGGGAGCTATCGACACGCGAACAAAATCGGGACAAATCTTACGAAGCCACCCCGAGCGGCAAAGTGAGATTACGAGCGTTTCTTTCTGAATGGATTCGATAGAGTTTTGGCACGCGTTTCAGTTTCTTTTTTTCTCTGTAGAAACATGACTTGAATTCACCCGGCCGATCTCGTAGCCCACCCATTGAATCCGACGAGGAAATATTGAACCAAAAAAAACATAAGATCATAACGGATCAAGTCACCCAGAGCCGCAAAGTGAGATTACGAGCATTTCTTTCTGAGTGGATTCGGTAGAGTTTTGGCACGCGCTTACGTTTCTTTTTTTCTCTGTAGAAACATGACTTGAATTCACCCAGCCGATCCCGTAGCCCACCCATTGAATCCGACGAGGAAATATTGATAGTAAAAAAACATAAGAACACAATGGATCAAGTCACCCAGAGCCGCAAAGTGAGATTACGAGCATTTCTTTCTGAATGGATTCGGTAGAGTTTTGGCACGCGTTTCAGTTTCTTTTTTTCTCTGTAGAAGCATGACTTGAATTCACCCGGCCGATCCCGTAGCCCACCCATTGAATCCGACGAAAAAGTATTGAAACAAAAAAAAACA
The DNA here is from genome assembly GCA_037043255.1 of Diadegma fenestrale. Lineage (NCBI taxonomy): Eukaryota > Metazoa > Arthropoda > Insecta > Hymenoptera > Ichneumonidae > Diadegma > Diadegma fenestrale. Next base: position 361,282 of record CM073311.1, read on the forward strand.
TAAGATCAAAACGGATCAAGTCACCCAGAGCCGCAAAGTGAGATTACGAGCATTTCTCTCTGAATAGATTCGGTAGAGTTTTGGCACGCGTTTCAGTTTCTTTTGTTCTCTGTAGAAACATGACTTGAATTCACCCGGCCGATCCCGTAGCCCACCCATTGAATCCGACGAGGAAATATTGAAACAAAAAAAACATAAGATCAAAACGGATCAAGTCACCCAGAGCCGCAAAGTGAGATTACGAGCATTTCTTTCTGAATGTATTTGGTAGAGTTTTGGCACGCGTTTCAGTTTCTTTTTTTCTCTGTAGAAACATGACTTGAATTCACCCGGCCGATCCCGGAGCCCACCCATTGAATCCGACGAGGAAATATTGAAACAAAAAAAACATAAGATCAAAACGGATCAAGTCACCCAGAGCCGCAAAGTGAGATTACGAGCATTTCTTTCTGAATGGATTCGGTAGAGTTTTGGCACGCGTTTCAGTTTCTTTTTTTTCTGTAGAAACATGCCTTGAATTCACCCGGCCGATCCCGTAGCCCACCCATTGAATCCGACGAGGAAATATTGATAGTAAAAAAACATAAGATCAAAACGGATCAAGTCACCCAGAGCCGCAAAGTGAGATTACGAGCATTTCTTTCTGAATGTATTGGGTAGAGTTTTGGCACGCGTTTCAGTTTCTTTTTTTCTCTGTAGAAACATGACTTGAATTCACCCGGCCGATCCCGTAGCCCACCCATTGAATCCGACGAGGAAATATCGAAACAAAAAAAACATGAGATCAAAACGGATCAAGTCACCCAGAGCCGCAAAGTGAGATTACGAGCATTTCTTTCTGAATGTATTTGGTAGAGTTTTGGCACGCGTTTCAGTTTCTTTTTTTCTCTGTAGAAACATGACTTGAATTCACCCGGCCGATCCCGTAGCCCACCCATTGAATCCGACGAGGAAATATCGAAACAAAAAAAACATGAGATCAAAACGGATCAAGTCACCCAGAGCCGCAGAGTGAGATTACGAGCATTTCTCTCTGAATAGATTCGGTAGAGTTTTGGCACGCGTTTCAGTTTCTTTTTTTCTCTGTAGAAACATGACTTGAATTCACCTGGCCGATCCCGTAGCCCACCCAATGAATCCAACGAGGAAATATTAAAACAAAAAAAATATAAGATCAAAACGGATCAAGTCACCCAGAGCCGCAGAGTGAGATTACGAGCATTTCTCTCTGAATAGATTCGGTAGAGTTTTGGCACGCGTTTCAGTTTCTTTTTTTTCTGTAGAAACATGACTTGAATTCACCCGGCCGATCCCGTAGCCCATCCATGGAATGCGACGAGGAAATATTCTTACAAAAAAAAACATAACAACAGAACGGATCAAGTTACCCAGAGCCGCGAAGTGAGATTACGAGCATTTCTCTCTGAATAGATTCGGTAGAGTTTTGGTACGCGTTTCAGTTTCTTTTTTTTCTGTGGAAACATGACTTGAATTCACCTGGCCGATCCCGTAGCCCATCCATGGAATGCGACGAGGAAATATTCTTACAAAAAAAACATAACAACAGCACGGATCAAGTTACCCAGAGCCGCAAAGTGAGATTACGAGCATTTCTTTCTGAATGGATTCGGTAGAGTTTTGGCACGCGTTTCAGTTTCTTTTTTTCTCTGTAGAAACATGACTTGATTTCACCCGGCCGAGCTCGTAGCCCACCCATTGAATCCGACGAGGAAATATTGAAACAAAAAAAATATAAGATCAAAACGGATCAAGTCACCCAGAGCCGCAGAGTGAGATTACGAGCATTTCTCTCTGAATAGATTCGGTAGAGTTTTGGCACGCGTTTCAGTTTCTTTTTTTTCTGTAGAAACATGACTTGAATTCACCCGGCCGATCCCGTAGCCCACCCATTGAATCCGACGAGGAAATATCGAAACAAAAAAAACATGAGATCAAAACGGATCAAGTCACCCAGAGCCGCAAAGTGAGATTACGAGCATTTCTCTCTGAATAGATTCGGTAGAGTTTTGGTACGCGTTTCAGTTTCTTTTTTTTCTGTGGAAACATGACTTGAATTCACCTGGCCGATCCCGTAGCCCATCCATGGAATGCGACGAGGAAATATTCTTACAAAAAAAACATAACAACAGAACGGATCAAGTTACCCAGAGCAGCAAAGTGAGATTACGAGCATTTCTTTCTGAATGGATTCGGTAGAGTTTTGGCACGCGTTTCAGTTTATTTTTTCCTCTGTAGAAACATGACTTGAATTCACCCGGCCGATCCCGTAGCCCACCCATTGAATCCGACGAGGAAATATTGATAGTAAAAAAACATAAGATCAAAATGGATCAAGTCACCCAGAGCCGCAAAGTGAGATTACGAGCATTTCTTTCTGAATGGATTCGGTAGAGTTTTGGCACGCGTTTCAGTTTCTTTTTTTCTCTGTAGAAACATGACTTGAATTCACCCGGCCGATCCCGTAGCCCACCCATTCAATCCGACGAAAAAGTATTGAAACAAAAAAAACATAAGATCAAAACGGATCAAGTCACCCAGAGCCGCAAAGTGAGATTACGAGCATTTCTTTCTGAATGGATTCGGTAGAGTTTTGGCACGCGTTTCAGTTTCTTTTTTTCTCTGTAGAAACATGACTTGAATTCACACGGCCGATCCCGTAGCCCACCCATTGAATTCGACGAGGAAATATTGAAACAAAAAAACATAAGATCAAAACGGATCAAGTTACCCAGAGCCGCAAAGTGAGATTACGAGCATTTCTTTCTGAATGGATTCGATACAGTTTTGGCACGCGTTTCAGTTTCTTTTTTTTCTGTAGAAACATGACTTGAATTCACCCGGCCGATCCCGTAGCCCACCCATTGAATCCGACGAGGAAATATCGAAGCAAAAAAAAACATGAGATCAAAACGGATCAAGTCACCCAGAGCCGCAGAGTGAGATTACGAGCATTTCTCTCTGAATAGATTCGGTAGAGTTTTGGCACGCGTTTCAGTTTCTTTTTTTCTCTGTAGAAACATGACTTGAATTCACCCGGCCGATCCCGTAGCCCACCCAATGAATCCGACGAGGAAATATTAAAACAAAAAAAATATAAGATCAAAACGGATCAAGTCACCCAGAGCCGCAGAGTGAGATTACGAGCATTTCTCTCTGAATAGATTCGGTAGAGTTTTGGCACGCGTTTCAGTTTCTTTTTTTTCTGTAGAAACATGACTTGAATTCACCTGGCCGATCCCGTAGCCCATCCATGGAATGCGACGAGGAAATATTCTTACAAAAAAAAAACATAACAACAGAACGGATCAAGTTACCCAGAGCCGCGAAGTGAGATTACGAGCATTTCTTTCTGAATGGATTCGGTAGAGTTTTGGCACGCGTTTCAGTTTCTTTTTTTCTCTGTAGAAACATGACTTGAATTCACCCGGCCGATCCCGTAGCCCACCCAATGAATCCGACGAGGAAATATTAAAACAAAAAAAATATAAGATCAAAACGGATCAAGTCACCCAGAGCCGCAGAGTGAGATTACGAGCATTTCTCTCTGAATAGATTCGGTAGAGTTTTGGCACGCGTTTCAGTTTCTTTTTTTTCTGTAGAAACATGACTTGAATTCACCCGGCCGATCCCGTAGCCCACCCATTGAATCCGACGAGGAAATATTGATAGTAAAAAAACATAAGATCAAAATGGATCAAGTCACCCAGAGCCGCAAAGTGAGATTACGAGCATTTCTTTCTGAATGGATTCGGTAGAGTTTTGGCACGCGTTTCAGTTTCTTTTTTTCTCTGTAGAAACATGACTTGAATTCACCCGGCCGATCCCGTAGCCCACCCATTGAATCCGACGAGGAAATATTGATAGTAAAAAAACATAAGATCAAAATGGATCAAGTCACCCAGAGCCGCAAAGTGAGATTACGAGCATTTCTTTCTGAATGGATTCGGTAGAGTTTTGGCACGCGTTTCAGTTTCTTTTTTTCTCTGTAGAAACATGACTTGAATTCACCCGGCCGATCCCGTAGCCCACCCATTCAATCCGACGAAAAAGTATTGAAACAAAAAAAACATAAGATCAAAACGGATCAAGTCACCCAGAGCCGCAAAGTGAGATTACGAGCATTTCTTTCTGAATGGATTCGGTAGAGTTTTGGCACGCGTTTCAGTTTCTTTTTTTCTCTGTAGAAACATGACTTGAATTCACACGGCCGATCCCGTAGCCCACCCATTGAATTCGACGAGGAAATATTGAAACAAAAAAACATAAGATCAAAACGGATCAAGTTACCCAGAGCCGCAAAGTGAGATTACGAGCATTTCTTTCTGAATGGATTCGATAGAGTTTTGGCACGCGTTTCAGTTTCTTTTTTTTCTGTAGAAACATGACTTGAATTCACCCGGCCGATCCCGTAGCCCACCCATTGAATCCGACGAGGAAATATCGAAGCAAAAAAAAACATGAGATCAAAACGGATCAAGTCACCCAGAGCCGCAGAGTGAGATTACGAGCATTTCTCTCTGAATAGATTCGGTAGAGTTTTGGCACGCGTTTCAGTTTCTTTTTTTCTCTGTAGAAACATGACTTGAATTCACCCGGCCGATCCCGTAGCCCACCCAATGAATCCGACGAGGAAATATTAAAACAAAAAAAATATAAGATCAAAACGGATCAAGTCACCCAGAGCCGCAGAGTGAGATTACGAGCATTTCTCTCTGAATAGATTCGGTAGAGTTTTGGCACGCGTTTCAGTTTCTTTTTTTTCTGTAGAAACATGACTTGAATTCACCTGGCCGATCCCGTAGCCCATCCATGGAATGCGACGAGGAAATATTCTTACAAAAAAAAAACATAACAACAGAACGGATCAAGTTACCCAGAGCCGCGAAGTGAGATTACGAGCATTTCTTTCTGAATGGATTCGGTAGAGTTTTGGCACGCGTTTCAGTTTCTTTTTTTTCTGTAGAAACATGCCTTGAATTCACCCGGCCGATCCCGTAGCCCACCCATTGAATCCGACGAGGAAATATTGATAGTAAAAAAACATAAGATCAAAACGGATCAAGTCACCCAGAGCCGCAGAGTGAGATTACGAGCATTTCTCTCTGAATAGATTCGGTAGAGTTTTGGCACGCGTTTCAGTTTCTTTTTTTTCTGTAGAAACATGACTTGAATTCACCCGGCCGATCCCGTAGCCCACCCATTGAATCCGACGAGGAAATATCGAAACAAAAAAAACATGAGATCAAAACGGATCAAGTCACCCAGAGCCGCAAAGTGAGATTACGAGCATTTCTCTCTGAATAGATTCGGTAGAGTTTTGGTACGCGTTTCAGTTTCTTTTTTTTCTGTGGAAACATGACTTGAATTCACCTGGCCGATCCCGTAGCCCATCCATGGAATGCGACGAGGAAATATTCTTACAAAAAAAACATAACAACAGAACGGATCAAGTTACCCAGAGCAGCAAAGTGAGATTACGAGCATTTCTTTCTGAATGGATTCGGTAGAGTTTTGGCACGCGTTTCAGTTTATTTTTTCCTCTGTAGAAACATGACTTGAATTCACCCGGCCGATCCCGTAGCCCACCCATTGAATCCGACGAGGAAATATTGATAGTAAAAAAACATAAGATCAAAATGGATCAAGTCACCCAGAGCCGCAAAGTGAGATTACGAGCATTTCTTTCTGAATGGATTCGGTAGAGTTTTGGCACGCGTTTCAGTTTCTTTTTTTCTCTGTAGAAACATGACTTGAATTCACCCGGCCGATCCCGTAGCCCACCCATTCAATCCGACGAAAAAGTATTGAAACAAAAAAAACATAAGATCAAAACGGATCAAGTCACCCAGAGCCGCAAAGTGAGATTACGAGCATTTCTTTCTGAATGGATTCGGTAGAGTTTTGGCACGCGTTTCAGTTTCTTTTTTTCTCTGTAGAAACATGACTTGAATTCACACGGCCGATCCCGTAGCCCACCCATTGAATTCGACGAGGAAATATTGAAACAAAAAAACATAAGATCAAAACGGATCAAGTTACCCAGAGCCGCAAAGTGAGATTACGAGCATTTCTTTCTGAATGGATTCGATAGAGTTTTGGCACGCGTTTCAGTTTCTTTTTTTTCTGTAGAAACATGACTTGAATTCACCCGGCCGATCCCGTAGCCCACCCATTGAATCCGACGAGGAAATATCGAAACAAAAAAAACATGAGATCAAAACGGATCAAGTCACCCAGAGCCGCAGAGTGAGATTACGAGCATTTCTCTCTGAATAGATTCGGTAGAGTTTTGGCACGCGTTTCAGTTTCTTTTTTTCTCTGTAGAAACATGACTTGAATTCACCCGGCCGATCCCGTAGCCCACCCAATGAATCCGACGAGGAAATATTAAAACAAAAAAAATATAAGATCAAAACGGATCAAGTCACCCAGAGCCGCAGAGTGAGATTACGAGCATTTCTCTCTGAATAGATTCGGTAGAGTTTTGGCACGCGTTTCAGTTTCTTTTTTTTCTGTAGAAACATGACTTGAATTCACCTGGCCGATCCCGTAGCCCATCCATGGAATGCGACGAGGAAATATTCTTACAAAAAAAAAACATAACAACAGAACGGATCAAGTTACCCAGAGCCGCGAAGTGAGATTACGAGCATTTCTTTCTGAATGGATTCGGTAGAGTTTTGGCACGCGTTTCAGTTTCTTTTTTTTCTGTAGAAACATGCCTTGAATTCACCCGGCCGATCCCGTAGCCCACCCATTGAATCCGACGAGGAAATATTGATAGTAAAAAAACATAAGATCAAAACGGATCAAGTCACCCAGAGCCGCAAAGTGAGATTACGAGCATTTCTTTCTGAATGGATTCGGTAGAGTTTTGGCACGCGTTTCAGTTTCTTTTCTTCTCTGTAGAAACATGACTTGAATTCACCCGGCCGATCCCGTAGCCCACCCATTGAATCCGACGAGGAAATATCGAAACAAAAAAAACATGAGATCAAAACGGATCAAGTCACCCAGAGCCGCAAAGTGAGATTACGAGCATTTCTCTCTGAATAGATTCGGTAGAGTTTTGGTACGCGTTTCAGTTTCTTTTTTTTTCTGTAGAAACATGACTTGAATTCACCTGGCCGATCCCGTAGCCCATTCATGGAATGCGACGAGGAAATATTCTTACAAAAAAAAAACATAACAACAGCACGGATCAAGTTACCCAGAGCCGCAAAGTGAGATTACGAGCATTTCTTTCTGAATGGATTCGGTAGAGTTTTGGCACGCGTTTCAGTTTCTTTTTTTCTCTGTAGAAACATGACTTGATTTCACCCGGCCGAGCTCGTAGCCCACCCATTGAATCCGACGAGGAAATATTGAAACAAAAAAAATATAAGATCAAAACGGATCAAGTCACCCAGAGCCGCAGAGTGAGATTACGAGCATTTCTCTCTGAATAGATTCGGTAGAGTTTTGGCACGCGTTTCAGTTTCTTTTTTTTCTGTAGAAACATGACTTGAATTCACCCGGCCGATCCCGTAGCCCACCCATTGAATCCGACGAGGAAATATCGAAACAAAAAAAACATGAGATCAAAACGGATCAAGTCACCCAGAGCCGCAAAGTGAGATTACGAGCATTTTTCTCTGAATAGATTCGGTAGAGTTTTGGTACGCGTTTCAGTTTCTTTTTTTTCTGTGGAAACATGACTTGAATTCACCTGGCCGATCCCGTAGCCCATCCATGGAATGCGACGAGGAAATATTCTTACAAAAAAAACATAACAACAGAACGGATCAAGTTACCCAGAGCCGCAAAGTGAGATTACGAGCATTTCTTTCTGAATGGATTCGGTAGAGTTTTGGCACGCGTTTCAGTTTATTTTTTCCTCTGTAGAAACATGACTTGAATTCACCCGGCCGATCCCGTAGCCCACCCATTGAATCCGACGAGGAAATATTGATAGTAAAAAAACATAAGATCAAAATGGATCAAGTCACCCAGAGCCGCAAAGTGAGATTACGAGCATTTCTTTCTGAATGGATTCGGTAGAGTTTTGGCACGCGTTTCAGTTTCTTTTTTTCTCTGTAGAAACATGACTTGAATTCACCCGGCCGATCCCGTAGCCCACCCATTCAATCCGACGAAAAAGTATTGAAACAAAAAAAACATAAGATCAAAACGGATCAAGTCACCCAGAGCCGCAAAGTGAGATTACGAGCATTTCTTTCTGAATGGATTCGGTAGAGTTTTGGCACGCGTTTCAGTTTCTTTTTTTCTCTGTAGAAACATGACTTGAATTCACACGGCCGATCCCGTAGCCCACCCATTGAATTCGACGAGGAAATATTGAAACAAAAAAACATAAGATCAAAACGGATCAAGTTACCCAGAGCCGCAAAGTGAGATTACGAGCATTTCTTTCTGAATGGATTCGATAGAGTTTTGGCACGCGTTTCAGTTTCTTTTTTTTCTGTAGAAACATGACTTGAATTCACCCGGCCGATCCCGTAGCCCACCCATTGAATCCGACGAGGAAATATCGAAACAAAAAAAACATGAGATCAAAACGGATCAAGTCACCCAGAGCCGCAGAGTGAGATTACGAGCATTTCTCTCTGAATAGATTCGGTAGAGTTTTGGCACGCGTTTCAGTTTCTTTTTTTCTCTGTAGAAACATGACTTGAATTCACCCGGCCGATCCCGTAGCCCACCCAATGAATCCGACGAGGAAATATTAAAACAAAAAAAATATAAGATCAAAACGGATCAAGTCACCCAGAGCCGCAGAGTGAGATTACGAGCATTTCTCTCTGAATAGATTCGGTAGAGTTTTGGCACGCGTTTCAGTTTCTTTTTTTTCTGTAGAAACATGACTTGAATTCACCTGGCCGATCCCGTAGCCCATCCATGGAATGCGACGAGGAAATATTCTTACAAAAAAAAAACATAACAACAGAACGGATCAAGTTACCCAGAGCCGCGAAGTGAGATTACGAGCATTTCTTTCTGAATGGATTCGGTAGAGTTTTGGCACGCGTTTCAGTTTCTTTTTTTTCTGTAGAAACATGCCTTGAATTCACCCGGCCGATCCCGTAGCCCACCCATTGAATCCGACGAGGAAATATTGATAGTAAAAAAACATAAAATCAAAACGGATCAAGTCACCCAGAGCCGCAAAGTGAGATTACGAGCATTTCTTTCTGAATGGATTCGGTAGAGTTTTGGCACGCGTTTCAGTTTCTTTTCTTCTCTGTAGAAACATGACTTGAATTCACCCGGCCGATCCCGTAGCCCACCCATTGAATCCGACGAGGAAATATCGAAACAAAAAAAACATGAGATCAAAACGGATCAAGTCACCCAGAGCCGCAAAGTGAGATTACGAGCATTTCTCTCTGAATAGATTCGGTAGAGTTTTGGTACGCGTTTCAGTTTCTTTTTTTTCTGTAGAAACATGACTTGAATTCACCTGGCCGATCCCGTAGCCCATTCATGGAATGCGACGAGGAAATATTCTTACAAAAAAAACATAACAACAGCACGGATCAAGTTACCCAGAGCCGCAAAGTGAGATTACGAGCATTTCTTTCTGAATGGATTCGGTAGAGTTTTGGCACGCGTTTCAGTTTCTTTTTTTCTCTGTAGAAACATGACTTGATTTCACCCGGCCGAGCTCGTAGCCCACCCATTGAATCCGACGAGGAAATATTGAAACAAAAAAAACATAAGATCAAAACGGATCAAGTCACTCAGAGCCGCAAAGTGAGATTACGAGCATTTCTTTTTGAATGGATTCGGTAGAGTTTTGGCAAGCGTTTCAGTTTCTTTTTTTCTCTGTAGCAACATGACTTGAATTCACCCGGCCGATCTCGTAGCCCACCCATTGAATCCAACGAGGAAATATTGAAACAAAAAAAACATAAGATCAAAACGGATCAAGTCACCCAGAGCCGCAGAGTGAGATTACGAGCATTTCTCTCTGAATAGATTCGGTAGAGTTTTGGCACGCGTTTCAGTTTCTTTTTTTTCTGTAGAAGCATGACTTGAATCCACCTGGCCGATCCCGTAGCCCATCCATGGAATGCGACGAGGAAATATTTTTACAAAAAAAAACATAACAACAGAACGGATCAAGTTACCCAGAGCCGCAAAGTGAGATTACGAGCATTTCTTTCTGAATGGATTCGGTAGAGTTTTGGCACGCGTTTCAGTTTCTTTTTTTCTCTGTAGAAACATGACTTGAATTCACCCGGCCGATCCCGTAGCCCACCCATTGAATCCGACGAGGAAATATTGATAGTAAAAAAACATAAGATCAAAACGGATCAAGTTACCTAGAGCCGCAAAGTGAGATTACGAGCTTTTCTTTCTGAATGGATTCGATAGAGTTTTGGCCCGCGTTTCAGTTTCTTTTTTTCTCTGTAGAAACATGACTTGAATTCACCCGGCCGATCTCGTAGCCCACCCATTGAATCCGACGAGGAAATATTGAAACAAAAAAAACATAAGATCATAACGGATCAAGTCACCCAGAGCCGCAAAGTGAGATTACGAGCATTTCTTTCTGAATGGATTCGGTAGAGTTTTGGCACGCGTTTCAGTTTCTTTTTTTCTCTGTAGAAACATGACTTGAATTCACCCGGCCGACCTCGTAGCCCACCCATTGAATCCGACGAGGAAATATTGAAACAAAATAAACATAAGATCATAACGGATCAAGTCACCCAGAGCCGCAAAGTGAGATTACGAGCATTTCTTTCTGAATGGATTCGGTAGAGTTTTGGCACGCGTTTCAGTTTCTTTTTTTCTCTGTAGAAACATGACTTGAATTCACCCGGCCGATCTCGTAGCCCACCCATTGAATCCGACGAGGAAATATTGAAACAAAATAAACATAAGATCATAACGGATCAAGTCACCCAGAGCCGCAAAGTGAGATTACAAGCATTTCTTTCTGAATGGATTCGGTAGAGTTTTTGCATGCGCTTACGTTTCTTTTTTTCTCTGTAGAAACATGACTTGAATTCACCCGGCCGATCCCGTAGCCCACTCATTGAATCCGACGAGGAAATATTTATAGTAAAAAAACATAAGAACACAATGGATCAAGTCACCCAGAGCCGCAAAGTGAGATTACGAGCATTTCTTTCTGAATGGATTCGGTAGAGTTTTGGCACGCGTTTCAGTTTCTTTTTTTTTCTGTAGAAACATGACTTGAATTCACCCGGCCGATCCCGTAGCCCACCCATTGAATCCGACGAGGAAATATTGAAACAAAAAAAACATAAGACCAAAACGGATCAAGTCACCCAGAGCCGCAGAGTGAGATTACGAGCATTTCTCTCTGAATAGATTCGGTAGAGTTTTGGCACGCGTTTCAGTTTCTTTTTTTTCTGTAGAAACATGACTTGAATCCACCTGGCCGATCCCGTAGCCCACCCATTCAATCCGACGAGGAAATATTCATACAAAAAAAACATAACAACAGAACGGATCAAGTTACCCAGAGCCGCAAAGTGACATTACGAGCATTTCTTTCTGAATGGATTCAGTAGAGTTTTGGCACGCGTTTCATTTTTTTTCTGTAGAAACATGACTTGACATCACCCGGCCGTTCCCGTAGCCCACTCAGTGAATCTGACGAGGAAGTATGGATACAAAAAAAATATAAGGAAAAAACGGATCAAGTCACCCAGAGCCGCAAAGTGAGATTACGAGCATTTTTTCCAATATTTTAATTGGCATGAACTTCAAGATTCTGCCTCAGACCTTTCGAGCACCGCTTTAGAATTGAAAACAAGACAAGTAGTTCGAATTCACTTTTTTCCCGTAGAGAAATCAATCCGATCGGGATTATCCAAGTCCTCGCAGCAGTATTCACGACGAATTCGAACACCCACCGAGGCTTGAGAAAAAGCAGAGGAAAAATTCCGATACTACTGAAAACGACAAAGTAAGACTACTTGCATTTCTCCATCTGTTGACCCCGTAGAGTTTCGGGACAAAGATAATTGACAACTCTGTCTATTACTGAACCGAAGCTCTGCTACTTTAGTTCGAATCAAACTTTTAGCGAAGGTAGGGGTATAAGGAGTATTTGTTTTTTATTGCGAAACGCGGGGTACATGCGATAATCCAAAAATTAAACTAAAGACTCATTGAGGACGAGTCTCCCTACGAAACTCCAGATAGAAAACTTAACACGGCTGGATAGTGTGCTCAAAAATTGTTACACGTAACATGCTGCATTTTCCGTATCCTTTTGGCTATTTGGCTAGATTGAATTTGGAAATACCGGCATTCTCGTCGATCGGTTGGAGCTTTCGTTCCTCCGCAAGCGATTCCGGACCAGGCCCTCGGAGATGGTCCGTCGTCTCATGTTGACTTTGGTTACGCGAGAACGTCTTGTGCAAATGACGGCCCAGGGGAAAACGAAAGATCGGGAAGGAATCCCGAGACCCATCTTCGACAGCTATATAAAATTAGCCCCCCGATTATGACTTTTATAATTTTTTTTAATTTCTAATGATTGTTTGACGATAGTTTGTGATTGTTTGATTAATTATAATGTTTGTTTGATAATATTTATTGTCAAACAAACGAAACAAAAAAAAAGCGTAAAGTTAGCCGCTGCTTTTTAAATTTTGGTCCAATTTGATTTTTTCAAGTGCCAATCGATTCAGAATCGTTTGTTTGAAACGAATAATATTGTTCAAACGTTTGTTTGAACGATATTGCACCAAAAAGTGAAAAAATAAATTATTGGGATAATCGCATAGTATAATGAAGATGGACTCTCATCTAGAAGCGTCCATCGTGTAGCCCGCGTGGGGAAAGAGGTTTGGTTCTCACCGCAGTCGTCGAATGTCGCTAGAGTCTAGATTCTAGAGTAAACAGTGTACCGGTGTCAGCTGTACGGGCTGTAGCTGTCGTCAAATTGTTAAAATTATGGCTAAATTATTTGACGTATTAGCATTTTTGTCAAGATCCGGAAAAGTTGAGCAGGCTCATCTTCTCGCTGCCGAAATTGTTTACATTGTTAACTCACAGGCAAACGATTCCGAATAGCGTGCTCAAAAAAATCAAGCTGGTCTATATTTTCAAAAGTGGCGGCTAATTAAAAAAAAAGTACGAGTATGTACCGTGTATTTCTTTCTCTTTCTTTTGCGTGTGCGAACACGAGTGTGCGTTTTGACGCGGCCATTTTTACATTATTTTGGAGCACATTTCGTCTTAGATTATACAAAGATCCGTTTGGGAGTAATTAACGAAATGAGTTGCCTTTCTCCGTGTATTCCTCTCTCTCTCTCTCTCCTTTTCTTCGTGTGCTGCGAACGCGAGTGTGCGTTCTGACACGGCCATCTCTACCTACCTCATTTCGGAGCACATTTCATGCAAAGAAATTTTACTCCAATTTAAAACTTTGCAAAGCGAAGAATAAAATTAACATTTTCACATCAGTGTGCAACATTATAGCGAGACCTTTTTTCACCATCAATGCAGAGCTGCGATCCTGCAAGGCGTTGAAACAAACGCTAATCAACAGGCGTTGATTAAGCTGAAATCGAATTTGAGGTTATACAAATCATTCAAAGACAGGTGAGAAAATTAGCCATTGCCTTTTGGAGAACGAATTATTTTTTAACCGTACTACTTTATTATTTAAGAATCGAACGCAACAATACAGTTCTTGGGACTCATTCCAACAAAGCAGCTTCCCATGCTTGTGGATGAGCGACCTCATTCTGCTATTCTAAATGAACAAATGAAAAATTTTTAGATTAAATTTGTTCAATTAAAATTATATTACCGCAGGCTGAACCAAACTCATTGCTGGGTCGGTCGACTATGAAGATGGCTTCAAGAATTGCTTCTCATGGATACAGCGGCTGGATTTTTTCGGTTCCCTACGGTTGGATCAAATACTTTTACGAAGCTTATTTGTATATCGACAAGTATCTCTTACATCTATTAGAGATTCATTTTAGCCTCAAAGGTAATTATAAAAACATGCAACAGTTTTGGAAGCTCGTTATAAATAACTATACGTACCTGTAATTTGCTTTTTATATTTATGATTTACTGAATTTGTCGGAACTGACGAGAACTGTTTTTTCCAGACCTTGCGATGCTGCATCTTTCAAGACCGGCCACCAAAAGACATGCTGATCCGGATGAGTTGTAAGTTTTCTATGTAAACATGAAAATTTTGTTTGTAAATGTATTTTCTACACAGTTTCTTAGAATGCAATCAATCAAAATGTCATAGCGTATTGTTTATCTCTGCGGTTGAATGCATGTTGAATTTGAGACTTGGATTCTATGCATGTCGAAAAGCGACCGCCCTATTCAGCTCGTGGTTTGGAGCTTTGCATTATTAAATTTGACGGTGCATGTATCCACTCACTACCTCATAATCCGAGACTGGAAAGTTGGTTAAACAAAATACCAAAGGTTGGGAGAAGGTTTCTCATTTTTTTGCTTTCGTATCAAGAGACTCGGCAGAGTCTCGGGACAAGTACATTTGACAGCGTCGTCTGCTGGCCCGAGACTCACTCGAGTATATTATCTCTAAGAAAAGCGATTTCGCCGGAGGGGGTGGACACTTTCTTGAATTACGGAGCTCAGGGGTAATTTCATGATCTGAAATTTGAACTGAAGACTAATTACGTTATCCCCCCTCGATTGAGCCATAAATCAACCCGATTGATGCCGTAATTGCTGAGAAAAAACTTTGCACGGGCAAAATTATGCGCCGATCGAAGTGTGCGTGCGTGTATGTATACGACACAGAGAAAGGGCCCGTGTGGCCATCGTGTTTCTGATTGGTCGTGACTGACGACATATCCAGCTGTTCCCATCCGAGGAACACCTGTTGGTTGCCAGTTCACGAATACATCTTCATACATGTGTCGTTCGATTTCACGGTGATAAATATAGATATAGAAAAACATTCGAAAGTAAGATTGTCAGAATTAGAAAATCATAACCCAAAATTCCTCTAGCAATCGTGTATATTTTGCCGGCCGATATTGACGCGAGTGTGAGGGAGATAGCTGTAACGGGTTGACATTTTTTGCCGACTTTGTGATGAATAACGGCTAAAAGCTCTGACAGCTCGCCATAACCTCACTAATGCTAATTTGCAGGTAGCATTAACGACATGCTCCAGTGACAGGAAAATATGCTTCAGGAATGAATATGCTTCACAACCGTTGCCCTATTCCCAATCCCACAATTTTATTCATTTACAGCATATCTGAAATCGCCGCTGGCATATTATATTGATTGCGGAGCGACAATAACTCTCAGCGACATAAGAAACTTGTCGCTGAGCCACATGAAAACTTTCCGCTGAGCCACGTGTAATACTTATCGCTGCCAGCTATCCGGAAGCTCCAGATATAACTCTCAGTGGCATAAAAATCTTGTCGCTGAGCCACATGAAAATTTTGTCGCTGAGAGTTATCCGGAAGCTTTGGATATCTCGCAGCGACAAGTTTTGCTTCGAAAGGAACCAATAATTGTGGAGCATAACTAACATCGCCGTTGGCATATTATATTGATTTCGGAGCGACAATAACTCTCAGCGACATAAAAATCTTGTCACTGAGCCACATGAAAATTTTGTCGCTGCGAGTTATCCGGAAGCTTTGGATATCTCTCAGCGACAAGTTTTGCTTCGAAAGGAACCAATTATTGTGTAGCATAACTAACATCGCCGCTGGCGTTAGATTAATCGCAAAGCGACAATAACTCTCAGCGACATGAAAATCTTGTCGCTGAGCAACATAAAAATCTTGTCGCTGAGCCACATGAAAATCTTTCCGCTGAGCCCCATGAAATTCTTATCGCTGCCAGCTATCCGGTATCCGGAAGCTCCAGATAACTCTCAGTGGCATGAAAATATAAATTCTTCGCGACAAATTCATGTTAAAATATTGATTTTTTCCAACTCATGATCAAAAGTTGAAAATTGCATTCAAGCGATAAATTGAGACTTTGGCACGTGTTTTCTCTTCTTTTCAGCGTATCAAACTGAGTAGCTGGAAAAAAAAGCATAATTGATGCGATTTTTACTCGGAGAAGAACGATTTTCGTTTGAAAATTGACGAAAAATCGTCATTTTCAAGCAAAAATCATGCCCGTGAGCAAAAAATCATATCTCGATGAAAAATCGAGATAGAGACATGACTCTGGGCTTAAATTGAGCTCCACAGAGAATATTTAAAGGGAAAAAATCAGCAGTCCATTCTCATGGAGCCAAGCAGAAAAATTCTTGGCAACAAATTCATGTTAAAACTCTGATTTTTTCCAACTCGTGATCAAAAATCGAAAATTGCATTCACGCGGTAAATTGGGACTTTGGCGCGTGTTTTCTCTTCCTTTCAGCGTATTAAACTGAGTAGCTGGAAAAAAATGCATAATTTATGCGATTTTTACTCGGAGAAGAGCGATTTTCGTTTGAAAATTGTCGAAAAATCGATATTTTCAAGCAAAAATCATGCTCGTGAGCAAAAAATTATATCTCGATAAAAAATTGAGATAGAGACATGATTCTGGGCTTAATTTGAGCTCCACAGAGTCTAGTTGCAGGGAAAAAATCGGCGATTTATTCTCATGGAGCGAAGAAAAGAAATTCTGCGCTACAACTTGGTGCAAAAATATTGATTTTTCCTAACTCGTGGTCAAAAATCGAAAATTGAATTCTCGCGGTAAATTGAGACTTTGGCTCGTGTTTCCTCTTTGTTCCAGCGTATCAAACCGAGCGGCTGGAAAAAAAATCATGGTTTTACCATTTTCGCTCGGAGAAGAGCGATTTTCGTTTGAAAATTGACGATAAATCGTCATTTTCAAGCAAAAATCATGGAAATGAGAAAAAAATCATATCTCAGTGGAAATTTAAGATAGAGACATGATTCTGGGCTTAATTTGAGCTCCATAGAGTCTAGTTGCAGGGAAAAAATCCACATTTTATTCTCATGCAGCCAAGAAGAAAAATTCCGCGCTACAACTTGGTGCAAAAATATTGATTTTTTCCAACTCGTGGTCAAAAATCGAAAATTGAATTCTCGCGATAAATTGAGACTTTGGCTCGTATTTCCTCTTTGTTTCAGCGTATTAAACCGAGTGGCTGGAAAAAAAATCATGATTTTACCATTTTCGCTCGGAGAAGAACGATTTTCGTTTGAAAATTGACGAAAAATCGTCATTTTCATGCAAAAATCATGCCCGTGAGCAAAAAATCATATCTCGATGAAAAATCTGAGATAGAGACATGACTCTGGGCTTAAATTGAGCTCCACAGAGAATATTTAAAGGGAAAAAATCAGCAGTCCATTCTCATGGAGCCAAGCAGAAAAATTCTTGGCAACAAATTCATGTTAAAACTCTGATTTTTTCCAACTCGTGATCAAAAATCGAAAATTGCATTCACGCGGTAAATTGGGACTTTGGCGCGTGTTTTCTCTTCCTTTCAGCGTATTAAACTGAGTAGCTGGAAAAAAATGCATAATTTATGCGATTTTTACTCGGAGAAGAGCGATTTTCGTTTGAAAATTGTCGAAAAATCGATATTTTCAAGCAAAAATCATGCTCGTGAGCAAAAAATTATATCTCGATAAAAAATTGAGATAGAGACATGATTCTGGGCTTAATTTGAGCTCCACAGAGTCTAGTTGCAGGGAAAAAATCGGCGATTTATTCTCATGGAGCGAAGAAAAGAAATTCTGCGCTACAACTTGGTGCAAAAATATTGATTTTTCCTAACTCGTGGTCAAAAATCGAAAATTGAATTCTCGCGGTAAATTGAGACTTTGGCTCGTGTTTCCTCTTTGTTCCAGCGTATCAAACCGAGCGGCTGGAAAAAAAATCATGGTTTTACCATTTTCGCTCGGAGAAGAGCGATTTTCGTTTGAAAATTGACGATAAATCGTCATTTTCAAGCAAAAATCATGGAAATGAGAAAAAAATCATATCTCAGTGGAAATTTAAGATAGAGACATGATTCTGGGCTTAATTTGAGCTCCATAGAGTCTAGTTGCAGGGAAAAAATCCACATTTTATTCTCATGCAGCCAAGAAGAAAAATTCCGCGCTACAACTTGGTGCAAAAATATTGATTTTTTCCAACTCGTGGTCAAAAATCGAAAATTGAATTCTCGCGATAAATTGAGACTTTGGCTCGTATTTCCTCTTTGTTTCAGCGTATTAAACCGAGTGGCTGGAAAAAAAATCATGATTTTACCATTTTCGCTCGGAGAAGAGCGATTTTCGTTTGAAAATTGACGAAAAATCGTCATTTTCAAGCAAAAATCATGTTTATGGGAAAAAAATCATATCTCAGTGAAAATCTGGGATAGAGACATGATTCTGGGCTTAATTTGAGCTCCACAGAGTCTAGTTGCAGGGAAAAAATCCCCATTTTATTCTCATGGAGGGAAGAAGGAAAGTTCTGTGCTGCAACTTGGTGCAAAAATATTGATTTTTCCCAACTCGTGGTCAAAAATCGAAAATTGAATTCTCGCAATAAATTGAGACTTTGGCTCGTATTTCCTCTTTGTTTCAGCGTATTAAACCGAGTGGCTGGAAAAAAAATCATGGTTTTACCATTTTCGCTCGGAGAAGAGCGATTTTCGTTTGAAAATTGACGAAAAATCGTCATTTTCAAGCAAAAATCATGGAAATGAGAAAAAAATCATATCTCAGTGAAAATTTGAGATAGAGACATGATTCTGGGCTTAATTTGAGCTCCACAGAGTCTAGTTGCAGGGAAAAAATCGGCGATTTATTCTCATGGAGCGAAGAAAAGAAATTCTGCGCTACAACTTGGTGCAAAAATATTGATTTTTCCTAACTCGTGGTCAAAAATCGAAAATTAAATTCTCGCGGTAAATTGAGACTTTGGCTCGTGTTTCCTCTTTGTTCCAGCGTATCAAACCGAGCGGCTGGAAAAAAAAATCATGGTTTTACCATTTTCGCTCGGAGAAGAGCGATTTTCGTTTGAAAATTGACGATAAATCGTCATTTTCAAGCAAAAATCATGGAAATGAGAAAAAAATCATATCTCAGTGAAAATTTGAGATAGAGACATGATTCTGGGCTTAATTTGAGCTCCACAGAGTCTAGTTGCAGGGAGAAAATCCACTTTTTATTCTCATGCAGCCAAGAAGAAAAATTCCGCGCTACAACTTGGTGCAAAAATATTGATTTTTTCCAACTCGTGGTCAAAAATCGAAAATTGAATTCTCGCGATAAATATAGACTTTGGCTCGTGTTTCCTCTTTGTTTCAGCGTATCAAACCGAGTGGCTGGAAAAAAAATCATGATTTTACCATTTTCGCTCGGAGAAGAGCGATTTTCGTTTGAAAATTGACGAAAAATCGTCATTTTCAAGCAAAAATCATGGAAATGAGAAAAAAATCATATCTCGGTGAAAATCTGAGATAGAGACATGGATCTGGGCTTAATTTGAGCTCCACAGAGTCTAGTTGCAGGGAAAAAATCAGCGATTTATTCTCATGGAGCGAAGAAAAGAAATTCTGCGCTTCAACTTGGTGCAAAAATATTGATTTTTTCCAACTCGTGGTCAAAAATCGAAAATTGAATTCTCGCAATAAATTGAGACTTTGGCTCGTATTTCCTATTTGTTTCAGCGTATTAAACCGAGTGGCTGGAAAAAAAATCATGATTTCACCATTTTCGCTCGGAGAAGAGAGATTTTCGTTTGAAAATTGACGAAAAATCGTCATTTTCAAGCAAAAATCATGGTAATGAGAAAAAAATCACATGTCGATAAAAAATTGAGATAGAGACATGATTCTGGGCTTAATTTGAGCTCCACAGAGTCTAGTTGCAGGGAAAAAATCAGCGATTTATTCTCATGGAGCGAAGAAAAGAAATTCTGCGCTACAACTTGGTGCAAAAATATTGATTTTTCCTAACTCGTGGTCAAAAATCGAAAATTGAATTCTCGCGGTAAATTGAGACTTTGGCTCGTGTTTCCTCTTTGTTCCAGCGTATCAAACTGAGTGGCTGGAAAAAAAATCATGGTTTTACCATTTTCGCTCGGAGAAGAGCGATTTTCGTTTGAAAATTGACGAAAAATCGTCATTTTCAAGCAAAAATCATGGAAATGAGAAAAAAATTACATGTCGATAAAAAATTGAGATAGAGACATGATTCTGGGCTTAATTTGAGCTCCACAGAGTCTAGTTGCAGGGAGAAAATCCACTTTTTATTCTCATGCAGCCAAGAAGAAAAATTCCGCGCTACAACTTGGTGCAAAAATATTGATTTTTTCCAACTCGTGGTCAAAAATCGAAAATTGAATTCTCGCGATAAATATAGACTTTGGCTCGTGTTTCCTCTTTGTTTCAGCGTATCAAACCGAGTGGCTGGAAAAAAAATCATGATTTTACCATTTTCGCTCGGAGAAGAGCGATTTTCGTTTGAAAATTGACGAAAAATCGTCATTTTCAAGCAAAAATCATGGAAATGAGAAAAAAATCATATCTCGGTGAAAATCTGAGATAGAGACATGGATCTGGGCTTAATTTGAGCTCCACAGAGTCTAGTTGCAGGGAAAAAATCAGCGATTTATTCTCATGGAGCGAAGAAAAGAAATTCTGCGCTTCAACTTGGTGCAAAAATATTGATTTTTTCCAACTCGTGGTCAAAAATCGAAAATTGAATTCTCGCAATAAATTGAGACTTTGGCTCGTATTTCCTATTTGTTTCAGCGTATTAAACCGAGTGGCTGGAAAAAAAATCATGATTTCACCATTTTCGCTCGGAGAAGAGAGATTTTCGTTTGAAAATTGACGAAAAATCGTCATTTTCAAGCAAAAATCATGGTAATGAGAAAAAAATCACATGTCGATAAAAAATTGAGATAGAGACATGATTCTGGGCTTAATTTGAGCTCCACAGAGTCTAGTTGCAGGGAAAAAATCAGCGATTTATTCTCATGGAGCGAAGAAAAGAAATTCTGCGCTACAACTTGGTGCAAAAATATTGATTTTTCCTAACTCGTGGTCAAAAATCGAAAATTGAATTCTCGCGGTAAATTGAGACTTTGGCTCGTGTTTCCTCTTTGTTCCAGCGTATCAAACTGAGTGGCTGGAAAAAAAATCATGGTTTTACCATTTTCGCTCGGAGAAGAGCGATTTTCGTTTGAAAATTGACGAAAAATCGTCATTTTCAAGCAAAAATCATGGAAATGAGAAAAAAATTACATGTCGATAAAAAATTGAGATAGAGACATGATTCTGGGCTTAATTTGAGCTCCACAGAGTCTAGTTGCAGGGAAAAAATCAGCGATTTATTCTCATGGAGCGAAGAAAAGAAATTCTGCGCTACAACTTGGTGCAAAAATATTGATTTTTCCTAACTCGTGGTCAAAAATCGAAAATTGAATTCTCGCGGTAAATTGAGACTTTGGCTCGTGTTTCCTCTTTGTTTCAGCGTATCGAACCGAGTGGCTGGAAAAAAAATCATGGTTTTACCATTTTCGCTCGGAGAAGAGCGATTTTCGTTTGAAAATTGACGAAAAATCGTCATTTTCAAGCAAAAATCATGGAAATGAGAAAAAAATTACATGTCGATAAAAAATTGAGATAGAGACATGATTCTGGGCTTAATTTGAGCTCCACAGAGTCTAGTTGCAGGGAAAAAATCGGCGATTTATTCTCATGGAGCGAAGAAAAGAAATTCTGCGCTACAACTTGGTGCAAAAATATTGATTTTTCCTAACTCGTGGTCAAAAATCGAAAATTGAATTCTCGCGGTAAATTGAGACTTTGGCTCGTGTTTCCTCTTTGTTCCAGCGTATCAAACCGAGCGGCTGGAAAAAAAAATCATGGTTTTACCATTTTCGCTCGGAGAAGAGCGATTTTCGTTTGAAAATTGACGAAAAATCGTCATTTTCAAGCAAAAATCATGGAAATGAGAAAAAAATCATATCTCGGTGAAAATCTGAGATAGAGACATGGATCTGGGCTTAATTTGAGCTCCACAGAGTCTAGTTGCAGGGAAAAAATCAGCGATTTATTCTCATGGAGCGAAGAAAAGAAATTCTGCGCTTCAACTTGGTGCAAAAATATTGATTTTTTCCAACTCGTGGTCAAAAATCGAAAATTGAATTCTCGCAATAAATTGAGACTTTGGCTCGTATTTCCTATTTGTTTCAGCGTATTAAACCGAGTGGCTGGAAAAAAAATCATGATTTCACCATTTTCGCTCGGAGAAGAGAGATTTTCGTTTGAAAATTGACGAAAAATCGTCATTTTCAAGCAAAAATCATGGTAATGAGAAAAAAATCACATGTCGATAAAAAATTGAGATAGAGACATGATTCTGGGCTTAATTTGAGCTCCACAGAGTCTAGTTGCAGGGAAAAAATCAGCGATTTATTCTCATGGAGCGAAGAAAAGAAATTCTGCGCTACAACTTGGTGCAAAAATATTGATTTTTCCTAACTCGTGGTCAAAAATCGAAAATTGAATTCTCGCGGTAAATTGAGACTTTGGCTCGTGTTTCCTCTTTGTTCGAGCGTATCAAACTGAGTGGCTGGAAAAAAAATCATGGTTTTACCATTTTCGCTCGGAGAAGAGCGATTTTCGTTTGAAAATTGACGAAAAATCGTCATTTTCAAGCAAAAATCATGGAAATGAGAAAAAAATTACATGTCGATAAAAAATTGAGATAGAGACATGATTCTGGGCTTAATTTGAGCTCCACAGAGTCTAGTTGCAGGGAAAAAATCAGCGATTTATTCTCATGGAGCGAAGAAAAGAAATTCTGCGCTACAACTTGGTGCAAAAATATTGATTTTTCCTAACTCGTGGTCAAAAATCGAAAATTGAATTCTCGCGGTAAATTGAGACTTTGGCTCGTGTTTCCTCTTTGTTTCAGCGTATCGAACCGAGTGGCTGGAAAAAAAATCATGATTTTACCATTTTCGCTCGGAAAAGAGCGATTTTCGTTTGAAAATTGACGAAAAATCGTCATTTTCAAGCAAAAATCATGGAAATGAGAAAAAAATCATATCTCAGTGAAAATTTGAGATAGAGACATGATTCTAGGCTTAATTTGAGCTCCACAGAGTCTAGTTGCAGGGAAAAAATCCACATTTTATTCTCATGCAGCCAAGAAGAAAAATTCCGCGCTACAACTTGGTGCAAAAATATTGATTTTTTCCAACTCGTGGTCAAAAATCGAAAATTGAATTCTCGCGGTAAATTGAGACTTTGGCTCGTGTTTCCTCTTTGTTCCAGCGTATCAAACCGAGTGGCTGGAAAAAAAATCATGATTTTACCATTTTCGCTCGGAGAAGAGCGATTTTCGTTTGAAAATTGACGAAAAATCGTCATTTTCAAGCAAAAATCATGGAAATGAGAAAAAAATCACATCTCGATGAAAAATTGAGATAGAGACATGATTCTGGGCTTAATTTGAGCTCCACAGAGTCTAGTTGCAGGGAAAAAATCCCCATTTTATTCTCATGGAGGGAAGAAGGAAAGTTCTGTGCTGCAACTTGGTGCAAAAATATTGATTTTTCCCAACTCGTGGTCAAAAGTTGAAAATTGAATTCCCGCGATAAATTGAGACTTTGGCACGTGTTTTCTCTTCTTTCCAGCGTATCAAACTGAGTGGCTGGAAAAAAATGCATAATTCATGCAATTTTTCCTCGGAGAAGAGCGATTTTCGTTTGAAAATTGTCGAAAAATCGACATTTTCAACCAAAAATCATGCTCGTGAGCAAAAAATCATATCTCGATGAAAAATCGACATAGAGATATGACTCGTGGCTTAAATTGAGTTCCACAGAGTATATTTGAAGAAGAAAAATCAGCATTCTATTCGCATGGAGCCAAGAATAAAAATTCCTCGCGACAAATTCATGTTGAAACTTTGATTTTTTCCTACTCAAGGTCGAAAATCGAAAATTGCATTGACGCGGTAAATTGAGACTTTGGCGCGTGTTTTCTCTCATTTTCAGCGTATAAAACTGAAAGGCTGGAAAAAAAAGTCATAATTTATACGATTTTTACTCGGAGAAAAGCGATTTCCGTTTGAAAAATGTCGAAAAATCGTCATTTTCAAGCAAAAATCATGGTTATGGGCAAAAAATCATATCTTGGTGGAAAATTGAGATAGAGACATGACTTTGGGCTTTATTTAAGCTCCACAGAGTACATTTCTGGGAAAAGAAATCAGCAATTTATCAAGAGACTCGGCAGAGTCTCGGGACAAGTACATTTGACAGCGTCGTCTGCTGGCCCGAGACTCACTCGAGTATATTATCTCTAAGAAAAGCGATTTCGCCGGAGGGGGTGGTTCCTATAAAGCCAACTAAATAAAATCTTCACTCTCAAGTCATGTAAAAATGGCGTTTTTTTTTCTAAGCTGATGGTGAAAATGCAAAAATACCATTCTCGAGAAAACATAAGATTATGGCATTTTTTACTGCGTATTCAACGAAGAATATAGAAATTCCCACCAGCAATTCAATTCCGATGAATCCAAATGCGAAACCATCAAAAACCGAAATAACGAACTGGGCGACGGCGATCAGTTGACGGTTTTTTGTTTCACTGTGAAAAAGAAAAAATATAACGAAATTTCGTTGGAACTTTCCAAAATTTATTTTATTTCGAATTCACTGTAAAAATATGGAGAAAATTTCAAAATTTGAGCGATTCTCAGTTTGTTACTAAAATATGAAAAATCCTAGCCAAAAATCCCCCCACGGGGAAAAAAGCCTGGACAAGTCCATTTGTTGGTAACCTCCGCTTCCATTGCATTTCTCAGAAAAATCTACAGTAAAGTAAAAACCCCTCCCTCTACCAAAAACAGTTGATGCCCTCCCGGAAAAACGATAAAAAATGTCTCGCCTGGAAAACCTCGCCCACTTCCGAATGAAAAAATTGAGACTTTCAATCGGAAAAAAGAAGTGATATCCTAGCCAAAAATCCCCCCCGGGGAAAAAAGCTTGGACAAGTACATTTGTTGGTGACCTCCGTTTCCTTTGCAGTTCCCTGAAAAATCTACAGAAAAGTGAGAACCCCTCCCTATGCCAAAAAAATTGGATGCACTCTCAGAAAAACGATAAAAAATATCTCGCCTACATAACCTTGACCACTCTCGACTGAAAAATGAAGACCCTTCAAAGAATACAATGAAGAATAACTCCAAAAAAATTTTCCTGAAAATTCAAAAAACCCTACATGAACACAAAAACTGGTCATACAATAATTGTGTAAAAATTGATCATTTACGTTCAGCACTAAAATTTTTTATATCGATAAGAGGACAAGTTTTCCCTTGAGGTCTTGGAATCAACTAACCAATCCGTTTCATTAATAATAACCATTATTAATACATAATCATTTGTTGTTGAATTATTACTAACTTAGAAAACGAAAATAGTCAATGTTTCATTTACGTACAGGATTAAAATTTACAATATCAATAATGGGACAAGTGTTTCATACTAACTTACGGAACGAAAATAGTCAACGTTTCATTTACGTACAGGATTAAAATTTACAATATCAATACTGGGACAAGTGTTTCATCCTAACTTACTGAACGAAAACACTCAACGTTTCATTTACGTACAGGATTAAAATTTACAATATCAATACTCGGACAAGTGTTTCATACTGGGACAAGTGTTTCATCCTAACTTACCGAACGAAAACACTCAACGTTTCATTGACGTACAGGATTAAAATTGACAATATCAATACTCGGACAAGTGTTTCATTACTAACTTACGAAATGAAAATAGTCAACATTTCATTTACGTACAGAATTAAAATTTGCAATACCATAGTGATCCATACGCTCAATGGCTGATGCCTCACCTGTACACGGGATCATTAAAAATCTTTTTGGTGTTTATACATTGTACAACAGGTTTTAACGCGAGGCCCCCAATACTGCTTGATGGGTAACGATTTGTTAAACAGTCACCACCGTACGTTGAGCGTATGCGCACAGAGTACTTGTCCGGCCCATAACTTTTTATGCAAATTCCTCATTCCAGAAAAAATCAAATTATAAAACTGTTGTTTGTCTGTAGTCCTGTTGACAAGTGCACGATAACTTGTTAACAATTGGAATGATCCTCACCTTCTTATTAATATGAGATCAGTATTACTCTTCATTACAATTCTTTACAGTTATTAATACGTTTACTTTTCTAATAAAAGTTTAATTATGAATGAGCATGACAGCAAAAATTTATTTTTAATGATGGGAATAAACAGGTTTCTGCAGCTTGCTGCTCAACTTTTTAGTCATGTCTAGAAAAAAGGTCTGGTTCTATTGGTTCATCAATTTGCTATACTTATTCACGAACCAAGATATTCATTGCTAGTAATTGGATCTAAGTTCACTTATGAACCTTTGGAAAAACCAAGTTTTCTTATGACGCTTGGGAGAATCTAAATCCACTCATCACGCTTTACAGAATTGAATTATGGCATTTTCTGAATTCGGTGTGGATCGACTAGTTTTGCACAGCCACAAAGGACAATAAATACAGTAATTGTAAGAATTATAGACGAAGGTAGATGACAAGTCATATTCACTGCTGAAGGTTCATACCGTCAAAATTTGTTAAAAATATTATTCCGCTGTTCTTCTTCGGAACGTTTATTTCACGATACAAATGGTGAAACGGCTTTACCCCGTTGTGGACATAACAACTTTGGCCTCAATAGCGGTTGTAGGCAATAAATTCATCTCTGAGAAAGTTCACTTTCTGGTTCGAAGGATCAATATATAGTGTTATATATAATAGTTTAAGTATATAGTTTAAGTTTGAACGTAAGGAAAAAAGACTCAATCTCGAGCATATAGACACGCGGCAATTTGCCTTGTCGAATCAAACTTTTCTTTTTAATACTTGGCGTTAAGACGCTGCCGCGTCTCAAAGTACATCATTTTTTACTCTGTCGCAGAAATAGATAATTCATTCAAGCATCGCAGCAAAAATCATATATTCACTACGCTCTGATATATCGCAAAAACGTTGCCGAGGGGTAAACGTTCCGGTGACGAACTTTCTTGGGGTCACTCCTCCGAAACAAATTTTTTTTAGCTGCATTTTCCTAGATTCTGGAAAATGAAAATGGAAAATAGACCCAGGAAATGGAAAAAAAACTCTAGGTTGTGCAAGTGATCCGTGATTTTTTCTGGAATGAGGAATTTGCATAAAAAGTTATGGGCCGGACAAGTACTCTGTGCGCATACGCTCAACGTACGGTGGTGACTGTTTAACAAATCGTTACCCATCAAGCAGTATTGGGGGCCTCGCGTTAAAACCTGTTGTACAATGTATAAACACCAAAAAGATTTTTAATGATCCCGTGTACAGGTGAGGCATCAGCCATTGAGCGTATGGATCACTATGGTATTGCAAATTTTAATTCTGTACGTAAATGAAATGTTGACTATTTTCATTTCGTAAGTTAGTAATGAAACACTTGTCCGAGTATTGATATTGTCAATTTTAATCCTGTACGTCAATGAAACGTTGAGTGTTTTCGTTCGGTAAGTTAGGATGAAACACTTGTCCCAGTATGAAACACTTGTCCGAGTATTGATATTGTAAATTTTAATCCTGTACGTAAATGAAACGTTGAGTGTTTTCGTTCAGTAAGTTAGGATGAAACACTTGTCCCAGTATTGATATTGTAAATTTTAATCCTGTACGTAAATGAAACGTTGACTATTTTCGTTCCGTAAGTTAGTATGAAACACTTGTCCCATTATTGATATTGTAAATTTTAATCCTGTACGTAAATGAAACATTGACTATTTTCGTTGTCTAAGTTAGTAATAATTCAACAACAAATGATTATGTATTAATAATGGTTATTATTAATGAAACGGATTGGTTAGTTGATTCCAAGACCTCAAGGGAAAACTTGTCCTCTTATCGATATAAAAAATTTTAGTGCTGAACGTAAATGATCAATTTTTACACAATTATTGTATGACCAGTTTTTGTGTTCATGTAGGGTTTTTTGAATTTTCAGGAAAATTTTTTTGGAGTTATTCTTCATTGT
Organism: Diadegma fenestrale; assembly: GCA_037043255.1. Lineage (NCBI taxonomy): Eukaryota > Metazoa > Arthropoda > Insecta > Hymenoptera > Ichneumonidae > Diadegma > Diadegma fenestrale. The sequence continues at coordinate 389,375 of CM073311.1, forward strand.
ATTCTTTGAAGGGTCTTCATTTTTCAGTCGAGAGTGGTCAAGGTTATGTAGGCGAGATATTTTTTATCGTTTTTCTGAGAGTGCATCCAATTTTTTTGGCATAGGGAGGGGTTCTCACTTTTCTGTAGATTTTTCAGGGAACTGCAAAGGAAACGGAGGTCACCAACAAATGTACTTGTCCAAGCTTTTTTCCCCGGGGGGGATTTTTGGCTAGTGTGTATATTCCCTTGCAATTTCAATGAAATTTCTCCACCTCGTTATCAAAGCTTTTATACTAGGTTGAATAACTGTTACGTCCTTCCGAAGATGAAAAACAATGAGCACTTTGGTTAACGTTTGGTCTGAATACAGTTATAGGTTATGAAAGTTTTTATTTCACACCGATGAGTGCTTGCAAATTCTCTCCGATTATTTATGACACGTGTACGTTCCTCAATTTTGAGAGACGTATGAATTTGATAAGGAAGCACTTTTCAGATTTGCGTCGACTACGAACGTGATAACTTTAAATCCAATACAAAATTGGTTCATTTGGAGGAAAAAACTAATTCGTCAAGCTCAAACGCTCTTCATCCCTATGTGTGAAGATTGGATTTTCCATGGGTTATCCAACAACAATACATGCCAGGTTATTTTAATATTTCATAATTAAATTTTGAATTTAATATTTAATAATTAAATTTTGAATACTTCGATCATCGCAGGTATGCAAGTTTCACTGTCGATTTGTATTGTACTGTCGAACTAGTTTTTGGTTTGGTTTATGGCCTAAAGGCTGTCATTTTAAAAATATCGTTACATGAAATTTTTTAGAAAAAAGCACTATAATTCGCGGCCAAACGTGCAATCACAACGACTGTGGCGCTGTCAATGTGAAAAATCTGATATTCCTTATTCTTTGTTGATTTTTTCATAGGCCTCGTAAAACTCTCATAACCGCAACAAATTATTTGGCGAGTTTTCTTGGTAGCATGGAAATTTATATTCATTAAGAGAAAGGCAAGTCGATCAAATAAAAAATTTAACCCGCGTCGACAATATTCGAGATTTATTATTTTTGTGCATGGTTTTCGATCGTTCGCAGAAAAATAATCCGCGGCACGTGTTTTGACCGTGGTGAGAGTGTTTTACGATATTAAATCAAAATCACGGACGGCCATTGTTGGAAGACCGTGATGATTGTATTCTGTATTTATTGAACGGTTTGATAATAGTGACACTGTTCTTCGTGCGGTAATGAAATGTGAAACAATACAGAATCTCATATCGCAAATATTCGACGATGTCGTAGCTTGCTATCACATAAAAATATCGTTGACAGTGAAATTTTTGAACAACTTATATTGACGAAGTTTTCACCGAAACATTGGCTAAAAAATTACAAAAATAATAAAATCTTAATGTAATCTTGTAGCAAACTCTTTAATAAGCGCAACAGTGAAAATCTAATTATTATAAATATTATCAATACAAGATTTATGAGTCAAAAGCTGAATATATTTTTCTAATTTAAGTGTATTCTGTACAGATCCAACGATTTGCGATGCCTCGCAAAAGTGCAGTTCCAGAAGAAGTTGCAGTCGCGGCAGTGAAAAAATTCATTGACCACTTTCGCACCGATCAATTTCCTTGCTGGTCAAATAAATTTGGCAGCAGATATCCGACGACCTGAAAAATCAAGGATTTCGATGGACCGCACAATGCGTGTACCAGAATATCAGGGAAGATCGACGAAAGATTCTGACAAAAGCAAGGAAAGAAATGGGAATAACTGTCGCTCAAACCGATTCGAACAACAACTATGGAGAAAAATCAAGTGAGTATAAGTCCGACGAAAGCAATCATAGTGATTCTAGTTTAGAGAGTTTTGACTCTGCTCAATCAAGCGGCGATGAATTGAAGGAGAGCATTGATCTAACCGAAGAGGAATGGGATCAAATAAAACCCGACAACACTGGGGAACAGTTGAAGTTGCGTCCAGGTGTATGGGCAGACATCATTGCCGGTGCAATTTGGTCCAAGTATCGGATGCCTTGTGCAATCCATTTTAAGCGGTCGAAGGTTCGTGAACTTCCAGACGACAGTGGCTATCGCGTAACATTGAAAGGCTACTGAAAAAGTAAAAAATGTGCAAATTCTGTGATAGACGGTTATGCCCACAAAAAATTCAATGAAAAAGGGTTGACATTTACGCTCAAAATGCACGATACGCGGGGGAAAGAACTTAAACCCGTCAAGCGCGATTTCCGGGGAAAAAGAAGACGCGACGCGTACAAAGATTTAAAAACGGACGGTGCTGTCAAATATAGGAAATTTCAAGCTGGTAAATTGATGTTACCAGGCGATACGGAACCGCCTATTCTTCCGGGAGCTGCTGTATGTCGTCAAGCCAAAAAAGAGGGCATCGATAAAGAACTCGGGATCGAAAATTGTCATGGACGCGATGAGGCAAGTTCCATCGCAGATATGGCGTTGAGCTCGAGATTCATCGACGTGATCGATGAAGTCCGAACTCTACCGTTCGAAATTTTGTATGCATCGCCAGCGCAATACCGTTTATACAAGGAATATCGCCGCGTAAAAGAAGGCAGGGCAACGGTGTGCATAGACGCAACAGGGAGCCTGGTCAATCGCCTCCGCTACTCAAATGGCACCAAGTCTGGTCACATATTTTTGTATGTCGTCGTGATCAATTTCAATGGAACCACGGCGTGCGTATACCAGATGCTGTCAGAACGACATGACGCCTTGACCCTTTCAACATGGCTTGGCAGATGGATCATAAACGGTGCACCGGTTCCTAAGGAGGCTGTTTGCGATTACTCCCGTGCTCTTCTGATGGCTATAAGTCTAGCATTCAACAAGGAACCGCTGAAAAAGTATATCAATAATCGATTCCTTGCCATCGTTGCTGCGGGGGATGCTATTCCCGAAGAACCGGCGACACTCATAAGAGTAGATGTGGCACATGCGATTCGTATGGTATGCGACTGGGAAAGTTTGAAAGCTGCAAGTCAACGAGCGATTAGAGACTTTTTTGTGCGCTGTGTGGCGTTGATGATCGAATGTCACATTTTGAAAAACTTTGAAAAAGTTTTGCTACTCACCGTTACCGTTGCATTCCACACTCACGAAGATTCTGTCATCGATCTACCTGGAATACATACCCCCAAAGATGCGAGAAAAACGTTGGAAAATCTAATTTCTGAAGGAGGCGTCGTGGATGACTCGGGAAGCCCTAGTCATTCGAAAAAAAGTGATACTGCCGTGGCTCACAATCATGGAAAAAAAAAGGGTAGCAAAATTGAAGATACAGAAGATAATTTTGCAAACGACCAGGATTCGTCGATAGACAAATGGGTTGATGGTGTGCGAGCACGAGGTCAACAAATGACAAGTCAAGGTCAAGATCTCAATCCCTTTTACTTACCGGGTTTTATTGAGCCTCTGATTAAGTTGGCCAAAGAATTCCCAATTTGGACAGCTGTCGGAATGCCCGGAAACACCAAACGAGCTTCTTCTGCGCCTGCTGAACAGTATTTCAAGGATTTCAAAAATGATACCCTGAAGCATTACACGTTGCCAATTTCCGCGAAGAAATTCATCACAGAACATGTCAAAGACAACGAGGAAGCCAATTGCATATTGTCCGGTAAAATTGTGGAGCACACTAACAATCGCTTGCACCAAAAGCAGATAAAAACAGTCAGGGACGTGGCACCTGTGAACGAGATTGAAGTCATGGAAACCGACATCCACGAAAATTTCCAAATTGTTACCGTGCCTCACAACGTCGAAATAGTTCCTGAAAATCGAGAACTAGTTAATTTAGATGATTCTGATTTCCTCGCTTTTGAAAATTGGGGTGGAAAAGGCAACGCAATGTGTTTTGACAAACGGAAACACAATGCTGACGACAATCTGGACGTATCCGATGAAAAAGAAGAGTTGTATGTCCACACCGACTTCGACCACAGCTATGAAAAACTCGTACCGTTGAAAAGTCATCACGAAGAGATCAGCAACTTGGAAAGCAGTTTGGACAAGCAGGCTGATTTTTCTTCCCCTATCATTGAAAATTCTACTCAACCAGAAGCGAAGGGCTCCAAATTCTTTGGACCATACCGAGAAATAAAACAACAGAACTTTCGCGCAGCAGAAAGAAAAAATACTTCTATGGCGAAAGCTGCACTACTGCCAAATGGATCGCTTTCAAAGTTTGTTAAAATAGAAAAGTGTACGTATTTCGTCAGAAAAACGTGTGCTTTTGACGCCACTACTCAACTTCTGGCAACAGCCGGAATGGATAATCCTAAATATTTCAATTTTTTGGAAGCGTCACCAAATAAATTATTGAACTTCGTATCGGAGTTCATTAAGAAAGGATTGTCAAAAAACTTATTGGCAGATAGAGCAAAAATTCTAGTTGGACTTTTCGAACCCAGAGCTCAAGGAACAGTGAATGGGAAGCCAATCGCTTTTGAAATTGATGCCGAGTGCAATATTTCGACAATTATTAACGATACACTATTTTCCGAGCCCAGTGTCACCAATATTGAAAAATGCGCGGATTGTGGAACGACTTCAACGTTCGATACAACAATAGCTCCGAATCACGACGTCATCGATGGAAAAGTTTCCACAGCCCTCGAAGAAGCTCTACAATTCCGTTCACAACAGGAAAACATCAAATGCAACCTTTGCCATCAAAATAAATGCACCCTCGCAAGAAAACCCGGCCATCATATTCTTATCGAACTGGATATTCGTGACCGAAAAAATTTACAGGATACTATCAGCACCTCACTGGGACAATTTCCACTCTCCCTGCGTCCAGGTTTTGATAACGGAAACAATCGAGTATATAGGTATAATTATTTATTAAACATAAGTAAAACAATTGGTAAAGCACTAAATCCATACGATGTCTTAATGTTAATCTAAAAACAAAATATTTTTCCAGTCTCGCAGGAGTCGTCGAATATTTACCGGGACATTACATCGCACATGCACGGAGGATAGGAGGATATTGGCAAAAATACAACGACCTTGACAAAAAAATTACTACGTCGACGCCAAGGACCCGTATCGAGCCACATTTGGCTGTGTACACGTGGATAGAATCCTAATGTGACGAAAATACAAGGTATGTTTAAAAGAATCATTGAACTCAATTAAAATCACTCAATTGAACAGTTGTTTTTATTCTGGAAAAAAAAGATCATTATTATTAAAGAATGGAAAGAATTCAGACGACAGAAGAGTAAGCGGCACCTCAAAAAGCTTCCACGTAGAATGGTTGATAGTATTTTAGCTGATAGTATTTTATAGACAGGAAGTATAAAAATTTATTTTCTCTTTTGTCTTATCTCCATTCAGCGATTTGTTAACGTTTTAGAAATAGATGTTTTTTAAAAGTGGAGATAAGTTCTCTGCTTAACATATAATCTAATATCATAATATTTTTCATCCTTCTCCTGAAACGAATTTTTTTGTAGAAATATTTAATGATCAAAATTTCAGAAAAATTGCCTCTTTAAAATGTATTTACATATGCAACAAATATTTATCCAAAATTGTAAATATAATGTTGTTTTTTTTTTCTTATTAGACGAGATCATTTCTGAAAACGAAGACTGCTTCCACAGATGAAGGAAGAAAGCGGAGTTGGAGGAGAATTGTCAAGAGAAATCGAAGAGGCAAAGAGAGAATTGTCAAGCAAAATCAAAAAGGCATGGATCAGTGCTGAGAAGACCGATCCTATAATTCCTATATGATCTCGTTGCAAAGATCAATTGATTTGACGATTTACTTCTTACTAAGTGAGTACGTGTCTGTAGCTGTGCCATTCGGAAAAGTATATTTTGAAACTGCAGTAAGATTGCTCAATTTTCAATCGAAAACGATTATTTTTTTGTTTCGTTCATCATTTCCCTATCCTCATCCTCACAAATCCTTAGACGACTGGATTACATGAAATACTTTTCATATTTCGAAAAATTCATAGAATTGCTACAATTTTTCATTACTCCATGTGTCCAGAATATGAATCAGTGACCAAAAAAGAACAATTTTTCCGACTAATATATACTCACTATTAGAATAATGTGGATAGACGTAAAAACATTATTCACAGAGAATTATGTATTCGCTTATTTACATTCGATCCAGAGACGGGCAGTTTGATAGCGGAAATTGAAGGTAAAAACTTCGAAATCACTCGTATATGATGTGATATTCTAATTGAAAAGTATATTTTTGTATACGAATATATATGGACGTTTTACGAGCCCTCAAGTTTTTAATTCGCATATACGAAACGAAATCGCGGTTCGATCTTATATTACATAAAAATACAGCGAGTACGTGTAGTAATTAATCGAACTTTTCGTGTAAAATTCTTGAATTCCGTTCGAATGGCGATATTTTTCCTCCCGACAAAAAAAAATCAATCGAAAATGACGATTTTTTCGTGCTTCCTTTTCTAAATTGGTTATCTGAAAGAAAAAAAAAAAACTTTTTAAAATATTTTACTAATTATAAAGTATGGTTTTGAAATTTTCATTTTCATTTAATTTTTTAATTCTTTAAAAACTTTGATTGATTTCTTAACTCGGCTACACGGTCAGCAAAACTTCGGGGGACTGAACACTTATTTGTTAAACATTTATTAAAAAAAACGTACCTCGGAAAAAATTACGTTCCTAAATCCAATCGAACGTAGATAATGAGGTTGGGTTCTATTTCCGTTGCAGCAGATCCATGTTTGTTCATTGCCATATCGTCATAGTGCTCTCAATTCGTCATATTGCGAAATGAATACGCAATGAAATGGCCCGGAATATACCCGTTACATCAATTAACCTGGAATTCATTCGAAAGAAGAAATTGCTTGTATGGTATGTGATTATTATTTTTTCCTATTATACGCACGGTCCATGCGAAGTACATTAAAAAATTCTTACCGTTATTGCACATCATTCCCTTTGCTGTCTGCGAGTTGCAATGATGCAGATGTCCGAGAGCTTGCACCGCTTTCCTTTTTCATCCTTCAATTATTATGCCTAAATGTTCAATTTCAATATGTACATACTCCTTTCCAGCATTCCCACCTGAACACAGCTTGCAGAATGTGTGCGACATCGACTGTCAAATGCGTAGCAAAATTTACCGGTCTGCCTGTTATCAAATTTTCAAAACATGTCTAGAGATACTTCCTCAGCGGTATTTCATTGAATTCCCTGGACATTCCGTAGAGGAGAGCTTTGAAGTAGTCACATATTGCAACTCTTGTTTTCGGAGCACCAACTCGCCAGTGGGCGTCATGCCTTTCCGAAAGCATCTGATAGACCGGGAGGGTCGACTTGTCAAAATTGATAGTAATACTATATAACAAAATAGGACCACATTTTGCTTTATTATGTTGATCAATTTTTATGACTAAGCTGCCCGTCGCATCATAATTACTGTACTTTTCGTTGTTTTTTTGCAGTACTCCTTGTACGCGTGAAGCTGAGACGGAGAATCGTACACAGCAATGAAAGGTGTCGATGCAACGGAATGGATTTTGCCTGAAAATTCTTGCCGCTCTGAAATTTCTTCGATCGAAACATGAAGGTTCCTGTTTTTCACTGCATCGAGCCTCATGGTTGCATCTTCGTGCTGTGCTCCTTTGCCTGTCAAAGCCCTGCTGCATTCGGTAGGTATGTAGGCTCACTATCTCCGAGGACCATATCTTCTTGAGCCTTCCGCTCCCTAAGATTTGATGCCCTTTTGTGATCTAACTGTTTTTGGATGTCTTTTCACGATACGCCGTTCAAAAGGCGTTTAACGGCCTCGTGCTGGTCGTTGTGCGTGTCTTTGGTGACATCTTTTAAAATTATTTCTTCATCATCTAATGGTTGGTTTTCAAATCTCGAACAGACTCTACATCAAAAGCTCACAGAATCCGACGAAAGTGAAGACTGTTCGTCTTCACGTGAAAAATCGCGTCACTGATTTGGCGAAGCTGCAAAAAGTAGTGACCGGTGAACCAGCCACAACGAAAAAGAGCAAAGTCATTGACAAGGCATTCATCGTAAACGGCGTGGTTGACAAACAGGCGAGATTACGAAGACCCAAGCCGTGGGTTACGGATCGTCTTTGTCGTCACCTCTGGAAGCTCATGGAGCTGAAGTATCGCTTACCAGCAACAGCAACAACTCAAGGTGCGTTCGTTGAACAAAAGCAAGTTATTATTTGGTCATTTATTTTATCCTTCGTTTCACTTTTTCTCGACGCACTTTAATAAAAAAACGTTATTTCCCTAGTATACGCAGCAAATGCAAGGGCATGCAGCAGTTCAGCAGTGCATAGTACGACCGAAATCCCCCCACGAATGTCATAACATAGCCACCAAAAGACGAGAGCAACCAGCGTGAAGACGGCCATACGGAAACTTCGGCAGAGGGAAAAAGAACAGAAATCAAAGCGCGAAATCATCGCGAACAGTGGCCGGGAATGTCATTTTTAAATGTTGAAAGACCAGCCTAGCCTCGGAAGGAACAAAAATCTGTACGTCCGAGTCGGAATGAATCGAAGCAAGCGTCACGTTCAATGCGTCTCGAGGCATTGATATCACGCATCCAGGGTAATGATAATATCGTTGAATTTTGCACCGTCAGCGTATAATAATCAAATATTTTTTGGTAATTCTTTTATCGATTTCTAATAGGCTCAATTTTAGTATAGCTTGAGTACAAATTCAGATGGGAAAAAAACTGGAGAAATGGAGAATCATAGACAAACTCTGTTTGCGGAGCGATTAAACTTTTTTTTTTATTATCTTTGTTAATCGACTGAATTTTATACCAATGAATATGACTAATCGAGGATAAGCATATTGCGGCATACCCGCGAATAAAAGGAATCATATTTACTCCTTGATTCTATTGCGTCCCATTCTTTGCGCTTGAGATTCACCAAAAATAACCGTTCTTGTTCGTTGCAGATTTCGTCTGAATCGTTGGAATCCTCGGCAGTTGATTCGTCCGACTCGGAAACACCAGACTCTGGGCACGTAGCGTGTGGCACCTGTCTGCGACTCGTTTTCCCTGCTTTGTACCTGTTTTTTCCTCCGCTTCATAATCTTTCTTTATCTCCTAAAATTAGAAAATAACTTGGGAAATACAAAGCAACTCGCAAGAACACATTTCGCTTTTTCATTATTTCTCCCTTTCAATGAAATACAACAGTCTTTTATTCTTTATCGTTTTGTCTATTAGCAGCGTTTCAATGTCGCCTGTGGAATGTACAAAGTTTTCGATATTTGAGAAACAACTATTTGCCTTTTCGTCGATTTGGAATATTTCTTGAAATTGTTATTTTATTTCATTATTACAATTTTTCTTTGTGTCCAAAAAATAAAAGTGTTGGAAACACGAAACTTGATACTCCAAGAAGCAGTGGGCGATTGAGACGAGAGTCAAGATAGTCGAGGAACAGTCTGTAGATTGAGGACATAGGTTCGATACATGAAACTGCTGCCGATTTGGTTATTTACGAAATCAGTTACGTGGGGTATTCACGTTAAGAATCGAGAGGACGTATGCGGTGGGTATATACGCGATTCATCGGCTAATCCCCCGCGCTCATATTTTTGGTCAGTCACCCTTCACGAATCAAGCCTTTTCTTTCGTCTCTTAATATATGTCAGCAGTTTGACTCAATCCATCTTTCCACTTAAATCTCGATGGCCGCGCGTGTCTCGCTAGTCGTTTCATGCTTCCGATGCTGATGATTCCATGTCCCTAGTGCTGTCGCACGAGGTCGAGAACGTGCAATACTCAGAAAGCCTCTTTGCCCCGTTAGATGGGTCACTCGATGTCTCGGGCACAAAACCAGGCTAAACTTACCCAAACCCAATTCGAATTCACCACGCTGTTTCGCGCCCCCTTGCTTAACGTTGATTCCTTACGAGCCTACCACTATTTGCAATCAACCAGGATACAGCTTTGCCGTAAAGGATTTCCCGATACCACAATAAGGCCAAATGACTATCGATACACGAGCACACACCTCAAAACTGATTGCTGTTCTCGTTTCTTGTTCGTCGTTCGTCAACGGATTTATCAAACTAACAAGTTTGCGTAGTTTCATCGACTCGTCCAGCGAAACACGTGCCAACGTTCCTTTTAGTTTTTTTCCTTTTTCGCTTCATCCGAAAAATTACACGGACTCAGATATACAGACACGTACACACTTAGAGGCGCAACACGCCTCTAAAAATAACCGATTTTTTCGATTGCAATGATATTTTTTGAAGACGAAGATGTCAAGGATATGGTTGAAAACAATTTCAGACCAAGAGCAATGGATCGCAGTGCAATATTCGAGGAGAAAAAATTGTCAGAGCAAAACATCGCACGTTTTGACAGATGACAGCGGAACACTGCGACACTGCGACACTAGCGACATTCGACGACTGTGGTGAGAACCAAACCTTTTTCCCCACGCGGGCTATACGATGGACGCTTCTAGATGAGAGTCCATCTTCATTGGCTATATATACTATGCGATTATCCCAATAATTTATTTTTTCACTTTTTGGTGCAATATCGTTCAAACAAACGTTTGAACAATATTATTCGTTTCAAACAAACGATTCTGAATCGATTGGCACTTAAAAAAATCAAATTGGACCGAAATTTAAAAAGCAGCGGCTAACTTTACGCTTTTTTTTGTTTCGTTTGTTTGGCAATAAATATTATCAAACAAACGTTATAAGTAATCAAACAATCACAAACTATCGTCAAACAATCATTAGAAATTAAAAAAAATTATAAAAGTCATAATCGGGGGGCTAATTTTATATAGCTATCTTCGACTCCGTTCTTAGTAAGTTGCTCTTTGTCAATGCTGCTCTGCCATTCTCTTCATTCATTTCCATAATGGGGAAATTATTATGGAAAAGTCAACGAGCAATTGTTAAAAAGTAATTCAACTGAATCAATTTCGCCTTATCTTCTCCAGAATGGGTTAATCAGAATGTCGGTTGCCCAGTATGCGCGGATCATAAATCTCCAAATCGGCCATTTGCGGAACCCAAAACAAAAGTAACATTGATTTTCACGTTACAATTGTATGCTACTATCTAAAATGGTTTTATTAGACCACAAAACTTATCGCAATGACTTTGATCGACGTTCGCGTCACGACAAAAAAATCGAGGACCATAACTTGAGATCTGACGAAGCTCTGCATTCGTATTTAGGCATGTAAGCTTCAGTGGTTACTGTTGATTTATCAACTTTTTGTGAAGTCTTAATTGAATTTACTACTATCAACGAATTGCCTTTAATCTTTTTGTTTCATCTTTTTTGGGTTTGGTGACAACTCTGTCTGCATTTCCACTTCTCTATTCCTCACCAGGTTTATTCTTCTTCTAGTCTCAAGTCATCCACCAACAATGTTTCCAATTTCCATCTTTTATCTTTCGAACCGGAAAAACTATTACATAGGTGTAAATATTCTTACCTGAGATTTTCTCACAGCATCCATGCAGAATTTTTCCTTTTTCGCTGATTCTACAAATAATATTAATCAGTATGGAATGTACGCAGACTGGAAGATTTTTCCTTAGCAAAAAGTAGTTTTGTAATTCGATAAAACCTTTTGAACATAGAGTACTACATGAAATTCCAGAATGAATTGTGTGGGTATGAGATGTTTTTGTCATTCTTTCAGATAAAAATTCAACCAAATCCTTGAAGACCCAGGCCTGACAACTCAGACAATTTAAAAATTTAATTAAAAAAAATATATCATTCATTGTTTGCATGATTGTAAAAACTTTAATTACATTGTTAATCGAACAAAGACGATTGAAAAAGTTCAAAATGAGTTTTTTTAACTTGTTTTCCGGTCGATATTTCATCTATATATATATAAGTGTTGCGTGACTGACTGACTGACAGACAACGCACAGCCTAAACCAATGAAGTTAGGATCGCGAAATTTGTCACGGTTACTCCTCTCGCATCGTAGTCGCTCACTAAGAACGGATTTTGTTCGTTCTCTATCCAAAAAAAAATTATCGAAATTTTTTTATTTTTTTTTTTTCAATTTTTTTATTCAATTTTTTCATTTTTTTTCTATATTCTTCTACTTTGATAAACGCTCACCAAGAACGGATTTTATTCGTTCTCCACCAAAAAAAAATTTATCAAAATTTTTTTTTCTCATTATTACATATACACTCCCGCTCAAAAGTATGGGTTCACTTCTCGAAATTTTCAGCTTCGGTATAAGTTCCATATCTTGGTGGAAAAAGGTCGCAAGAGAATTTAATGAGCACCATTTTGAAGGGGACAGTTTTAGCTTCACTTTGCCATTTTTTATAATTTTTTACATTTTTTTTTATAGTCCCCTCGCGCTTTTGAACATGGCAGTTTTTCGATGTTTTTTTACGCTCTAGAAACGGGCTCTCTGGCTATTATAAAATTTTTCTTGCAATTTTATTCATCGCAGTTTCAAAGAGGATTTCAAACACTGCATTTTCGTTTTTGAAAAAGTATCGTGCGATTTTTTTTACCAAAAATATTTCAATTTTTGACAAAAATTGATAATTTTATTCAATTTGGCGTATCTTGAAAACGGCGGGTGATCGAAGAAAATAGCAAGAGGGTGAAAAGTTGCAATAGATTATGATGGACCTGGTAGATTTATTTCAGAATTTTTTTCCGACATTTGTTTTTTTATACTCGTGGAGTCAAAATAATTTTAATTTTCTTATCATTTTTTCTTTTTTTGAGACGGCGGAGGCATTTCTTTTATTGGTTTTATCAGCATCTTGTTGTAATTGGAACTAAAAATCTAATTTTGCACAATTTTTTGTACGTTTTTTTCGTGAAAAAAATTAATTTTTAGTTCAAATTACGTCAAGATAAAGATCAAAGCGATAAAAGAAATGGCTCAGCCGTTTAAAAAAAAGAAAAAATCATGAGAAAATTAGAATCATTTTGACTCCACGAGTATGAAAAAACAAATGTCGGAAAAAAATTCTGAAATAAATTTACCAGGTCCATCATGATCTATTACAACTTTTCACCCTCTTGCTATTTTCTTCGATCACCCGCCGTTTTCAAAATACGCCGAATTGAATAAAATTATCAATTTTTGTCAAAAATTGGAATATTTTTGGTAAAAAAAATCGCACGATACTTTTTCAAAAACGAAAATGCAGTGTTTGATATCCTCTTTGAAACTGCGATGAATAAAATTGCAAGGGAAATTTTCTAATAGCCAGAGAGCCCGTTTACAGAGCCCAAAAAAACATCAAAAAACCGCCATGTTCAAAAGCGCGTGAGGAATATAAAAAAAATTATAAAAAATGGCAAAGTGAAGCTAAAACTGTCTCCTTCAAAACGGTGCTCATTAAATTCTCTTACGACCTTTTTCCACCAAGATATAGAACTTATACCGAAGCTGAAAATTTCGCGAAGTGAACCCATACTTTTGAGCGGGAGTGTATAACTGTTGCATGACTGACTGACTGACAGACAACGCACAGCCTAAGCCACTGGAAAATCATTTTCATTGGGTTCTATATGACCATTGTGTGCCCAGCGAAGCGGGCGTACCCAAGGCTGGTCTGTATATATAAAAATCGCGCGTCACGTCGTTTGTGGTCGCACTCCTTCGAAACAACTCGACTCGACTGAAACATGAAAAACAGTTCTGGTGAAACCCACAAACTATTCGGGTGAGACTCTTCGTGAATCGTAAAAAAGACTCTCGGCGAAACTCTCAAACAGTCTGGGCGGGATTTTTGATCAATTTTGAAACAGAGTCTCGGCGAAACTCTTGAAGAGCTACGCCGACTCGGGTCGGTTGTAAAAAAAAAAAGCAGTCTCGGCAAGAAACAAACTCACCATCAATTTGTAAAAATTGGCAAATTTCCATTTTTTACATTTTTTCCAACGATGGGTTCACACGTTGGTTTGTCTGCGGGGAACCAGCAGAGGAAATATCCCAGAAACAATAATGAGAACAAGACCCATCAACATTGGCAAACTGTAGGAAAGTATATTTCTTCAACATGAGCTAGACCAATTGAACATAATTTGAATGATGTCTTTATTCATTACAGTCGATGTCCATTTATTCGTTGAATACCGTAGTATGAAATGCAACGTTAAGTAACAACAACTAACACGATTGTATGACGTTCCCGATATTACGAGCTGAGAATCGCGGCCAAGTGTTGCTCCAGCCTGCTCCAACATCCCGCCTCGGTGAGAGTCTTAATTCATCCCTTAAACAACTCGTGTAGTGATCTCCGGTCAACTTTTGAAAGAATTCCGTCCAGACTCTCCAATCCCTTAAGATATCATCTCGAGAATCACGTACAATTTTGCTTTGAAAAACTCTTCTCGAGACTCTCGGTAACCCTTCGAGGTAATGAATCTGTCTCACTTCGAGTTTTCGAAATTGAAATTCTTCCATGTTGTTTGACTAATGGCAAAAAACCTCGGTTAGCGTACACAGGACGATGGAAAAAATCCGCTGACAGGGACTTTTCATAGCCAATAAACCTGTGTCGCCAATGTTTGGTTTTAAAAATAGCAGTTTTCTGTCTCGCACTCACTACCATCAGATACTGACCCATCTCTCATCTTGAGGAATTCTCGCCGAGCTTCGTAGTCAATCCCTTAAAGAAGTTTCGGTTAGACTCTGATTGAAGCCCTTAATAGACTTCAGTCGAGAGTTCTGTTCAACCCTTTTGAAATTCCTGTCTGGACTCTGAATAAATTCTTCAAAAAAGTGTCGATAAGATTCTTGGTATAGATCCGTTCAAACAAGTCATGGCAAGATTCTGGATAACCTTAAATCTTGTTGAAAAAATCGTGGCGAGATTCTGGAACCATTCATCAATCATATTATATTTTTTACTCTTGCATATAAATGGACTTAAATAGATGATTTAAACATATAAAATTCATTTTACGAAGCGTGAGCGAGGCTACATCGCTTTCTATCTCGCACAACGGCCAGTGGCGAGCGTAGCGTGATGACTGAGATCGACGACTATAATTTTTTCGCGAATTTCCCGTTCTCGAGCTGAATCGATTTGGTTACAAGATTAACCAATTGGACAAGAGAATCGTCTGAAAATATTCGGACTTTCCCCATTTTTGCGTATAGACGAGTGTATACAGCAGGGCTCGTGCTACGCATTCTTTTAATATTTCGAGTCGAGCCGCTGTTGTGACTCTCCATTCATCGTGGAGATATTATTGTTCGGTTATCACTTCGATTTTTACTCCAAACGATGTATATCTATTTTTTTTTTTTTAATTATTATTTATGACCTCGCACTCCTTCATTCCTTTCGGGTTTTTCCGAAGGTAGCGCTCTTCCACTATTTATCATCCACCAACCCCCCCCCCCCCCCTTTTGGGCAAGCCTGGTCCAGGTCAGTAACCTGCCACTTAGGGCTCCTTTGCGGCCGCATCCGACTCTCTAATCTGTAGCGCCTTCGCCGTGGCATGCACGGTGGTACGGACCACGGGCCCCGAAAAACAGCGAAAACCTGGGCCGCTACAGTCGGCCCCTGAGTTTGCCTACGTCGCATCTTGTCAGGAGAATGCGTACATGGACTAAAGCTATATACATGTAACAAACACTGTGAATGTACTTGTCTATGCCTCATATAAACAACTGGAGGTAGTCACACCCATACATAATTTCTCATGAAAAGATTACGAGACGGAGAATCAAACCCGGGACCTCCCGAGGCTTTGGTTGTAAGACAACTAGCCACCAGACCAGAGCGCCGGTCCTGATGTATATCTATTAATTTTCTAATTGAAATTTATAATACTAGTTCAACATTAATGCGATCACGATTTATTCATTTCTAGTTATTTGTTTGTTTGGGTTGAGGAAAGATTACTTAGCTCCGTCGACGACATGGAATTTTTCGTCCATGACCACATATCACTCGAAATGTAAGAATTCTTTCCGTGGCATTTCAACCAGAACTTTTGACAATAATCAGTCACGTTTTCTTTGCTTTCCACTCCCGCCTCTGATCTTTGTTCCTTTGTTCTTATATAGTCATTAATTACGCATTCCCTTTGAATACTGAATGATTTTCCATTTCGACCAACTTTTTTGTTAGCGCATTTTTTCGAACTGTCAATTTAAAGCCCTTATCACATACTGTTTAACTGCTACTGTTACTGTGACCGTGTTTCACAATCCAGCGAGAGTCTGTGGGAAAATATTTCACAAAATTTACCAATCCGAGACTCCGGTCGATTGTAAAAAAGCATTTTTGGCGGGACTCTCAAACAGTCTGGTCGAGACCCCTGGTGAACTATGTAAGAACAGTTAGAGCGAAACTCTCAGAGAGTCGGAGCGAGGCCGCTGGTGAATTCGGTAGAGTTTTGACACGACTATCTTGGACAGCTTTGTCATCTGCTGGCGCCGATCTCTTATCTCGGAATGGACTAATCGTGATAGTGCGGGTACAAGGGAGAAATTGTTCTTTAAGTTACGAAACGTATAGGACACGCGATAATATTCAATTGGAATTGGAAGAAGTCAGTTTCCTTTTTTTCCTGCAGAGACATGAATCGTGTTCACCCAGCCCATCCCGGAGACCTTCCATTGATTCCGACCAAGAAACATCATCACCTAAAAAATATAAGAGCACAACGTACGACGCCACCCAGAGCCGCAAAGTGAGATTACGAGCATTTTTTTCTGAATAGATTCGGTAGTTTCCGCGCGACTATCTTTGACAGCTCTGTCATCTGCTGGCCTCGATCTTTCATCTCGAAATAAACGAATCGCGATGATGCGGGTACAAGGGAGAAATTGTTTTTCCAATTACGAAACGTGTAGGACACGCGATAATATTCAATTTGAATCGGACACTAATTGAGAACAAGTATCTTGATAAAACCCCCAATCGGTACGATTGGTTCCACATTTGCGGGAAAGAGAGGTTGGCACGATTGAATACTGTGCTAAAAAATGATAACGAATCAAAAACTGTCCATAAAATAGAAAATATCATAAATGCCTACTTCGAGAAAGTTGAATTGCAAAGTTTCCCCTAGTCGAACGAATAGGAAAACGAGGATCGTTTCAGTTTCCAAAGTTTGACCTAGGGACGTCGATTAACTTCTGTGTCAAACCGTTCGAGTACCACTGTAAAATTGCACACATGCCGAGTATTTCAGTTTCCTTTTTTCCCTGTAGATTCTTCAATTGGATTTACCCGGCCGATCCGGTAGCCCGGCTAACGAATTCGATCATATACCCCCAACACAACAAAATTGGGACGACGAAACTTACGGAGCCACCCAGAGCCGCAAAGTGAGATTACGAGCATTTTTTTCTGAATAGATTCGGTAGTTTCCGCGCGGGTATCTTTGACAGCTCTGTCATCCGCTGGCCTCGATCTTTCATCTCGAAATAAACGAATCGCGATGGTGCGGGTACAAGGGAGAAATGGTTTTTCCAATTACGAAACGTGTAGGACACGCGATAACATTCAATTGGAATCGGATACTAATTGAGAACAAGTATCTTGATAAAACCCCCAATCGGTACGATTGGTTCCACATTTGCGGGAAAGAGACGTTGGCACGATTGAAAACTGTGCTAAAAAATGATAACGAATCAAAAACTGTCCATAAAATAGAAAATATCAACGAGGATCGTTTCAGTTTCCAAAGTTTGACCTAGGGACGTCGATTAACTTCTGTGTCAAACCGTTCGAGTACCACTGTAAAATTGCACACATGCCGAGTGTTTCAGTTTCCTTTTTTCCCTGTAGATTCTTCAATTAGATTTACCCGGCCGATCCGGTAGCCCGGCTAACGAATTCGATCATATACCCCCAACACAACAAAATTGGGACGACGAAACTTACGAAGCCACCCAGAGCCGCAAAGTGAGATTACGAGCATTTTTTTCTGAATAGATTCGGTAGTTTCCGCGCCAGTATCTTTGACAGCTCTGTCATCTGCTGGCCTCGATCTTTCATCTCGAAATAAACGAATCGCGATGATGCGGGTACAAGGGAGAAATAGTTTTTCCAATTACGAAACGTGTAGGACACGCGATAATATTCAATTTGAATCGGACACTAATTGAGAACAAGTATCTTGATAAAACCCCCAATCCCTACGATTGGTTCCACATTTGCGGGAAAGAGAGGTTGGCACGATTGAATACTGTGCTGAAAAATGATAACGAATCAAAAACTGTCCATAAAATAGAAAATATCATAAATGCCTACTTCGAGAAAGTTGAATTGCAAAGTGTCCCCTAGTCGAACAAATAGGAAAACAAGGATCGTTTCCGTTTCCAAAGTTTGACCTAGGGACGTCGATTAACTTCTGTGTCAAACCGTTCGAGTACCACTGTAAAATTGCACACATGCCGAGTGTTTCAGTTTCCTCTTTTCCCTGTAGATTCTTCAATTGGATTTACCCGGCCGATCCGGTAGCCCGGCTAACGAATTCGATCATATACCCCCAACACAACAAAATTGGGACGACGAAACTTACGAAGCCACCCAGAGCCGCAAAGTGAGATTACGAGCATTTTTTTCTGAATAGATTCGGTAGTTTCCGCGCGAGTATCTTTGACAGCTCTGTCATCCGCTGGCCTCGATCTTTCATCTCGAAATAAACGAACCGTGATGGTGCGGGTACAAGGGAGAAATTGTTTTTCCAATTACGAAACGTGTAGGACACGCGATAATATTCAATTTGAATCGGACACTAATTGAGAACAAGTATCTTGATAAAACCCCCAATCGGTACGATTGGTTCCACATTTGCGGGAAAGAGAGGTTGGCACGATTGAATACTGTGCTAAAAAATGATAACGAATCAAAAACTGTCCATAAAATAGAAAATATCATAAATGCCTACTTCGAGAAAGTTGAATTGCAAAGTTTCCCCTAGTCGAACGAATAGGAAAACGAGGATCGTTTCAGTTTCCAAAGTTTGACCTAGGGACGTCGATTAACTTCTGTGTCAAACCGTTCGAGTAGCACTGTAAAATTGCACACATGCCGAGTATTTCAGTTTCCTTTTTTCCCTGTAGATTCTTCAATTGGATTTACCCGGCCGATCCGGTAGCCCGGCTAACGAATTCGATCATATACCCCCAACACAACAAAATTGGGACGACGAAACTTACGGAGCCACCCAGAGCCGGAAAGTGAGATTACGAGCATTTTTTTCCGAATAGATTCGGTAGTTTCCGCGCGGGTATCTTTGACAGCTCTGTCATCCGCTGGCCTCGATCTTTCATCTCGAAATAAACGAATTGCGATGATGCGGGTACAAGGGAGAAATTGTTTTTCCAATTACAAAACGTGTAGGACACGCGATAATATTCAATTTGAATCGGACACTAATTGAGAACAAGTATCTTGATAAAACCCCCAATCGGTACGATTGGTTCCATATTTGCGGGAAAGAGAGGTTGGCACGATTGAATAATGTGCTAAAAAATGATAACGAATCAAAAACTGTCCATAAAATAGAAAATATCATAAATGCCTACTTCGAGAAAGTTGAATTGCAAAGTTTCCCCTGGTAAAACAAGTAGGAAAACGCGGATCTGTTCAGTTTTCAAAGTTTGACATAAAATTGGGACGACGAAACTTACGAAAACACCCAGAGCCGCAAAGTGAGATTACGAGTTTTTTTTTCTGAAAAGATTCGGTAGAGTTTTGGGACGAGTATCTTTGACAGCTCTGTCGTCTGCTGGCCCCAATCTCTTATCTCGAGATAAACTACTCGCGATACTGCCGGTAGAAGGGAGAACTTGTTTCCCGAATGACGCCACGTTGGGGACATGCGATAATACTCAACTGGCACTTGCCAGGAATTAAGAATAAGTATTTTCATAGAACCCCTAATCGCTACCATTGATTCTGAATTTGCTTGGGAAAAAAGTTTGCACGCCTCAATACTGCGCTGAAAAATGATCCCGAACCCAAAACTGGCTATGAATTATTGCGAAGTTTTCCCCAGTGGAATGAGTAGGGAAACGGACATCGTTTTAGTTTCATGTTGTTTTACCATTGAACGTTGATTCGCTTCTGCGTCGAACCGTTCGAGTACCACTGTAAAATTCTAGATAAGCAAAGTGTTCCGGTTTTTTTTTCCTGTAGAGACATCCAAAAGAACTTGATTCACCCGGCCCATCCCGTAGCCTGCCCAATCGATCGAACCAAGAACATCCACCACCAACAGAAAATCTGACCGAAACCCACGAAACCACCTCTGGGTGGGGAAGCAAATCTGGGTGGAGCCGCAATGTGACATTACAAGCATTCTTTCCTTAATAAATTAGGTAGAGTTTTGGGACAAGTATATCTCACAGCTCCGTCATCTGCTGGTTTGAAGCTGATTTCCGAATATTTTAACCCAAATAAACTCTAAGGTTCTGCCTCAGACCCTCCGATCACCGCTTTAAAATTGCAGACAAGACTAGTAGTTTGAATTAACTTTTTTACTGCTGATAAATCAAACATACCGGGATAATTTGAGTCCTTGCCGCAGTATACATGATAAATTGGAACAACATCCATAGAAACGGCAAAGTAAGACTACTTGCATTTCTCTATCTGTTGACTCGGTAGAGTTTTGAGACAAAGATAATTGACAACTCTGTCTATTGCTGTACCGAAGCTCGGCTATATTACTTCGAAATGAACTATTAGTGATAGTGGGGGTAGAACGGAGTATTTTTTTATTGCGAAACGCGGAAGACATGCGATAATACAAAAATTAAAATAAAGACTCATTGCGGACAAATCTCCCTACGAAACACGAGATCGAAAATTTAGCACGGCTGGATAGTCTCTTTAAAACATATTACACGTAATATGCTGCACTTTCCGTATCCTTTTGCCTAGATTGAATTTGAAAATACTTGCATTCTTGTTGATCGGTTGGAGCTCTCGTATATACGTAAACGATTCCGGACCAGGCCCTCAGACATTGTCCGGCGACTGATGCTACTATTAGTAAAGCGAGAAAAGCTCACCCATATGACGGCCCGGGGAAAATCGCAAGATCGGGAAGGAATTCCGACACCCATCTTCGACTTCGTTCTCCGTAAGTTGCTCTTTGTCAACGCTGCTCTGCGATTCTCTTCATTCATTTTCATCACGGAGAAATTATGGAAAATTCAACGAGTAATTGTTGAAAAGTAATTTGACAGATCAATTTTGCCTTATCTTCTTTAGAATGAGTCAATCAGAAGGCAACTTTTAGTCTGTCGGTTTCAGAATATGCGCGAATCTTGATTCTTCAAATAGCGAATTTTCGGAACCCTAAAAAAAAGTACTATTGAATTTCACATTACAATTGTATCCTAATATCTAAAAGGGTTTTATTAGACTACAAAACCTGTCGCAATGATTTTGATCGACGTTCCCGTAAAATATTACGACACAACAGTCTTAATTGTATTTTTGGCTATCAAAAAATTGTCTTAAATCTTCTTGTTTAATCTTTTTTGGATTCTGTCTGCATTTCCACTTCTCTATTTTTCATCAGGTTTATCCTCCTTCTGGTCTAAAGTCATTCACCAGCAATGTTCCCAATCTCACCTTTCATTTTTCCAACAGAAACATCTATTAAGCAGGCGTGAATGTACTTACCTGAGATTTTCTTATAGCATCCATGCTGCATTTTCCTTGTTTCGCTGATTTTACAGATAATATGAATCGCTGTGAAATGTATGCCAACTGGAAGATTCTTCCGTAACAAAAAAGACTTTATAACTCGATAAAACCTTTTGAACATGAAATTCCAATATGAATTGTGTGGCAACTAGATGTTTTTCTCGTTCTTCCGGATAAAAATTCATCCGGATCCCTGAACGTCCCGGCTTGACAACTCAGGCACTTTTGAAAAGTAATTGAAAAAAAATATATATAAGGGAGAGGCGGTCAAAGTGGGACAGCGGCGCAAAGTGGGATGACCGTCGAAAAAATGAGTTTTTTGGGACAAATCCAAAAATGCCACCATTCACCCCAGGACACATGTTTCTAGCAATTACCATCGAAACGAGTAATTTTTTCAATGACAAACATTATGGGGAACGGATAATTGTTTAGAATCGCGGCTCCACCTCAAAACGGCTACAATTTTTTTTCCATGCATCTAATCATCAGCAATGGTGTAACATGTAATAATATGGTGGCGCATCATGTTTAACACCATTGAAATAAACCAAAACACCATAAGTTGAAAATTGATGGAAGGAGAAACAAATTTTTGACTTATGTTTTTCATCATTCAACAGTGGTGTAACATGCAATAATAGTGCAATGCATTATATTGAATGGTATGAAAATTTATAAAAACGCTATCAATTGTAAATTGATCAAGAAATAATGTTTGTATGTTTCTCATGGCTCAGCAATTGTGTAATTCAACAAGACAGTTGGGTTTATAAAAATTTCAACGAAAGGAGTGGTTTTTCAACATGAACAATCCGGTTTATTAATTAAAAATTACAAAATTTAATAATTTCTTCCCGTTACGGAAAATCCACCTCAACTTTGTAGATTATGTGGAAGTGACTCACGTTTGTAG
The DNA here is from genome assembly GCA_037043255.1 of Diadegma fenestrale. Classification (NCBI taxonomy): domain Eukaryota; kingdom Metazoa; phylum Arthropoda; class Insecta; order Hymenoptera; family Ichneumonidae; genus Diadegma; species Diadegma fenestrale. The sequence goes on from CM073311.1 coordinate 412,000, forward strand.
GTTTTTTTTTTTGGCTGCGAGACCCCCAATATCATAAATTCCGATAAAAAACAGAAAAGAAAAAAATATTTTGATGAATTTCCATTTTATGGGGTTTTTATTCATTTTTATGGCATTTAATATCATGAACTACCATATTATATCATGTTACACCATGCTATTGCATTTTGAGTTTGTTGCACCATTGCAGAGTGATAAAAACAGGAAAATAGTATATTACATACCTAGGCCACAAAAATAAGAAAAGTGTATGAGAAACAGGGTTTTTGTGATTTTTTTCAGATTTTTCATGTTGGGCTAACCGTATGTTTGTTTATAAAATTCTCACGAAATGGAATCGCACCGGAAAAATCTGAAAAAAATCGTGAGTGTTTTTCAGAGGTAGTACAAAACCTTGAAAAATTACGGACCAATTCGGAGAGATGGAGGGTCAGACTCAGGTCGAAACGGTATGGAATGCCCCATATACAGTTGACGAAGATCGCTGTCATTCGCGTTCTATAACACACACCACGCACATCTTCATTTTTCCTTCTCTCGCGATATACTCGCGTTTATTATTTTTTCGCCGCCGCCGGTCGGTCGCAAACTCGCCACATTTGGATAATGAATATTTACAACTGCTCGAAATGAAAATTTTCTTTTTTCTTCTTCTTCTTCTCCTCCTTCCTCAAATTTATATAAATTGTTGCTTGTCAGGCGTGTATAAATGAAAAACGGGTTTCGACCTTCCCCGCGCGCGGACGCGCAATTACGCGTCGGGTCAACGGCCCTCTATTTTTTTTTTTTAGTTTTCTTTGGAAAAGTTGAATTTGTGGAATAAATGTCGAAATTTAGCTGATGCGTTCGGCGAGCAGTCGCAATGACAGACATATTTAAATAAATATTTGTACGCGCGAGTTATATATGGAAATGGAAATGGGCCGGGTGATTCATTGCGGAGCAGCAATTGAAAACAATAAGTAGCCGGAAGAAAATTTGGCTGGGTGACGCGTACGCGTATGCAGATTTTTTCTTTCGACTAAAAATAAAATCGCGAGTTAATGCCCGCGCGGAGAAATTATCGAATGAAACAAGAGAGCCAGCTCGCGGCTTTTGTGCGCCATGTCGTTAATAAATCCACGAGCATTCCGATTGAGGAAAAAGCTAACGGCTAAATGCGAAAACAAATGATGAGTCCGCCGTCATTGAAATTTGTTGACTACATACCGCGCTCATTATTTTCCAAATTACTTATTCACGCGCATCGATGAATTTTCAATTGGTCATCGCGAGCTAATTTATTGGGGCAACGATCGGAAAGAATGAGGAAGCAATGTGCAAATTTTTCGGTTCCGCGTACAGACTCAACTTGCCGAGTCCTGCTCCGACGATCGTTCTCTTTCTCGAATCTATAAACCGCGCGCGCTAACGTGTGGTACACGTGTGTTAATTTTTACAATCTATACTCGATTCTCCCGGAAACGTACGTACCTTTTTTTTTCCTCGATAACTCCCGAACAAACGGAAGAAATGGAAATTTGTCCGCTGCTCGGGCAATGTCGCTAATTCCTTTCAAACACCGCGACAAAGTGTATATTTCGGCAACAACAGAAAAAACAAAACGTGTGCTGCTTCGAAAATTGAGATTTAATCTTTCGAAAAATCGCCAAGTATCTGCTGCTGCTGCTGGTGCTACAGAGCGCGAGATGCTAAAGAGAATAAGTGATTAAAAAAAAAAAATGCCAAGGTGGACGAGGAACGATGGGCAAACTGGAATTCCCCCCGCCACCGCCGAAACCCGTGTCGTCTGCTCATCATCTTTTCACCATTCCTGCAACTTTGTTCGCCCAACAATTTTTCCGTTAAATTTCTATAATTCCATCAATGTTGGCCAGCCAATCTCCAGATACAATTGCTTGTGCCGCGGGGGCCACTCTGCCCCATCTTCTCCCCGCGCGCGTATATGATAATATTAAAACGACGCGCGAGTAGACAACATTCCGCCGCTGAAAGTGCGATGAGAACGCGGACTGGTAAAATTTATATACCTAACCAAAATATCAATGCCCGGTATTCTCCGCGAGAGGATGATGATCACGTGACCGCGCGCGCGGGCGCGAGCGACTAAAGTACGTATATTGAAAACGCGCCGATGATCACGTCGCCGACATAATTAAGCCCATGGGAGGAGGAGAAATGAAGAAAAGAGAAAAAAAATGACAAAATTCTTACCCGCACGTATTCGTCGTCGACGTCGCTGTAACCCAGCTTAACCCTTCGTGGTCACACTGGGTAGAATCCACCCAGTGGCCACCTTCCGGCATAAATATCTACTAGTTCTCGGTACTGAATGGGGCCATAATCGCCATCTACCGATAGTTTGTAGTGTCCTCTATGCGTTGGCGGCGGAAAATATACGAATTGAACAGTTGTGTTCTCGTGACACCGTAATTAGTGAAGCGGTGCGCGTCGACTGGGTAGAATCCACCCAAGTGTGACCATAAACGACATTACAAAAAAAAAAAAATCGTTTTCAAATATTTGTTTTCTGTGGTCCGGCGAAGTGAACTAACCGTAAGTATACTTGTAGTATGAGAATAATTTTTTTAGCCGCTCCTGGAGCGACGGTACGAGATCGGATGTAAGAATAGCGATAGCCGGAATACTTGGTCGGAATGATATTCGACCTCAACAGGAGCGAGTCATACTCCTGAAGCCAACGAGATGTAAGGTGTGCTCAGGCAAAAGTGACAGAAAGACGAAACGACAATGTTGCGGCTGTCGACGGCCAATGTGCGATGCGCATCGCGTCGACATGTGCATTGAGTGTGTACACGAATAGAAACATTTAAAAATTATATCCAGAGAGTGTTCAAAAAGATTTGTACCGTTTTCCTACCATTTTTCTCGTGATAAAGAGCAAATTTCTTATAATTTTTCGATTTTTTAAAACTCTAAAATCAACCCACTTCGACTGAGGGAATAAATATGTTTTTTCAAACGCGCGCTATCTTACTATTTTTTCCCCAAAAGAACCAGATCTGATGAATATCAGGTCCAAATTTTAAGTAAAAATATCAAAAATTCACGGAGTGACGATTATTTTTGTGAAAAAACTTTTTTTTCCCGTCTTTTCTTCTTTCTGCGTTTAAAAAAATATGTTCGCCTTCGATTTCTTTCACAAAAGTTTTTCGTATCTAAACTGGAATGTCCAAAGGTTGTTCAGTAATTTTTTGAAAATTTTCGGGCCAATAGATTGGTCACAATACGGGTTCGAAAATGGACTGGGTGGAATCAACCCAAGTGTGACCACCGAGATCGGTGGCGGAAGTGTGACCACGAAGGGTTAAAGTTGTTGCGCAACACATCCTCGAGAGTTCTTATGCCGGTCGCCTGAACGGATAGGATAGACGTTATGAATCCGGCATACGCGTTATAGATTACCAGAGCGAATATTAGACTCGCGAGAAGCGCTATTTTTCCAGATATGCTCGATGGACTCCAAGACGATCCTACAATATTATTCATCCTCGTTATACTCGCCGTGTTTTTCTTTTTTTTCTTCTCTCGTCGAGTTTTATAAATTCCCGTATATTTTTTCCTCGCCGCGCGTACGATTCTCAATATTTTAACACGCGTGTAGCTCAAACTTTCGATTCGGTTTCTTTATCTTTTTTATTTTCTCTCTTTTTTTGCACATCGCACAATAACGCGAGTTTCGAATACCGGTCGGGCCGAAAGCTATAGTAGTATAGGTGATAGTACGATTATGCAAGATTTTTAGGCTAAATTGGCTAACCTTGCATGCATAAAATACTTATACACCAGAGTGTGGATTCTCCGAAAGCCGGATTGTTGGATCCGTCCTCGCTCCGCAGAGCATTTCTCGCTGCGTAATTGATGGTACCGATCACGACGATTATCAACAAGTGCATGAGGGCAACGCACAAGAGCATTCGACTGTTGAAAGGCTGCAGAAATATGTCTCTCATTGTACCAGACTCGGGAGGCCGAATGTAAATGTTTCTCCTGCCGACGTTTCATTATTTTATCCTATTAAAACTGATTTCGTTGAAAAGCGTGCGCTATCTACATCCAACTTGTAAGGTACACACGTGTAACGAATGAGCGGATGAGTAAAGCTCATATCCCGTTGCCGTTCGTCATTTATCGTGATGTAACCCAAACCGTTGTCGACCTTTCCTTCGAAAACACCACCGAGAAGATTGTCCCAAACTTTCTTCGTCATGCTTCCCAATTTTTTGTAAGCCACCATTTCCATCCTTGCGATTATGAAAAATTGAAAAAAATCACAACCATCGCGGACTAAACTCGCTCCTCGAGCTCAACATGCAAATTCGCACAATTCTGCTGTGTTGAATAATTTGAATAATAAAAAGAAAAAACAAACGGAAAACGTATTTGACAGAAAATTGAACGCTATTTTTTTCAATTCGGAATAGTCTCGCGAAGCTATACAACGACTCCGAGAAAAATATGCGCATTTGCATGAAAACAATTTAGAGGCTATTCAGAAGACTTTTTGCCATATAATCTCAACAATACGAGCTGCGATATTCTGAAAATTCCAAGCTTACTTGGCGTTGAGACTTTTCGCCAAGAAGACTACAAATTCGTGCAACGGCTGAATTTCTGCAACGTCCTCCTCTTCCTCGTCGCTCGTTTCTCCGTTCTTTCGGCCCTCGCTCGTCCCATTCAATATTCCAACTATTATCGGAAGTTGATTAAAGTTGTTTCTCAATTCCGTACTCACCTGCAATCCCATGCATATAGAATTTGTCACTTTATTTGGGCGCGCGGCCAAGGCAAAAGCAGTATTTATTACTATACCGGTAATTTCAACGACGAGAGTATCGCGGGACTCCACGATCCGAGAGGATCGACAATCAGACTCGAATTATCATCGATACGGATCTTGTAAACGTGAACGATATAAAAATCGGCCGTCGTACCATTTTCTACGACGGAATAATCGACATTTCTCGTAACATTATCAACATTTTGACGTTCCACGATACCACCCGATGATGAATTTCGTTCCTTTAATTTGTTGCCGTAAGCTCTCAGAGCTTTGCACGTTCTGCAAAAATAATATCGCATATTTCTTCATCCCTGCCTGCCGCGCGCAATATAGTTACGATATTCTACACAAGACGAAGCAGCATCAAGGTCGACGCGTTTCGCGCAACAAATGTCGCGCGCGCGCGCCTTGTTACCGCATATAGCTAAAGCGTCCATGCTCTTTTCATCACACAGATTCCAACGAGAAAGTTGGAAGAGCTCGTCGCGTCTTTTCCTTCTTCTTCTTCTTGGTTACGATTACGCAAAATTTTCGAGTCATTAGAGTTCGAGGGTGCACATGCGTAAATGAAAAAAAAAAAAAAACTTTGACGTCGAGCGCATCGGAATCGAACAAAAGTTATTTGAGGATGCGATTTGACTCGAGCGCGCGTCACCAAAACGCGGGCGGCATAGAATTAGTCGGATTATTCAAATTTATGGCAACGTACGACAAATTCTAAACGCTCCCGATGGCGTACTTTGACCTCGCGTTGTTGCTTCGCGGCCCTATTATTTTTCCATTTTACCTGTTAAACTTGGAGCGCGTTGTCTCGCCGCCGGCACTCGTCCCCACAACAACGTCCGTATATATTCCAACCGTTAAATTACGAATAATCGTATCGATAATGGCATTTTCCGGATCATCCGTAATCAAAAGCCAAGATACATAGTAATTGAAGAGTCGTTTGTTCGAGGCCTGCATCGCGATGAAAATATTTAGTCGGCCGTGCAACGCATGCGGTATCCCGCTATATACACCTACCATGTTGAGTACATTGTCCGGAGAGGTGAGATTCAGTCGATCCACAAGAACGACCGATCCAACGCGATGCCTCTCAATCGCAAGAGCTTCCGACAACTTTGGATTGGAGAGCGGTTCGATCGACAAACTCGTGCCCTTTTCGCTCAAACATCTCATAAGTGATGTCGCGTATTCGAAAACGCACTCGTCACCTATACAATATTCAACATTATGGCCGATCCAATGGAAATATTAAACAAAATTCAAACTCTCGTGGATTATATACCGCGCGCTACCCAGAGTAGTATAATGTATGCCACGAGGAAAAATTAAAATGATGCGACGAACAAATATGCAACATTGTCGCGTATAATCGTTCTATTTGCATCTGAATAAACGCGATTGTCCGGCGAAAAAAGAGTGACACACCGCGCGGTCATGATTATTTATTCTTATTTTGGGTTATTTCTTTTCCGCGCGACTCCAAAGCAGCAGCGCAGTCTCTCCAATCTCGCGCGAGACACAATACGAGAGCGGGATTCAATTGACGCGCACATGTAGAATTTTACAGCTCTTATCGAGCTACTCATTAATTTTTTGTGCATCTCGCGCTCCCAAGCATAAACCAAACTTTGAACTTTCAACATTTTATGATTGAACGCTATATAGGTAATATGGAGCGCGTCAAAGTTTGGAACAAGAATCCGACCTAATTGCGCTCACTGCTTTCGGGCCAAGATCCTGCTTGAATAAAACAAAAAAATGCCAATCCATGAGAAACACGCTCGCGGTTCGCAGCAGTTTCGAAACTCCGCCGGCCGCGCGTTGAGCAACGCTCGCTCGATCGATGGAAATGCCAATTTTTGGCAGATCGGCATTTTTTGCTCATCCCCGCGCGCACCAATATTTGTTGTGAAAATTCGAGCATTTTAATGTGGGTCAAGCTGCGGCTGCTGCTGTGCGGATCCTCCTATATATTATGACGATGCGATACGCGTATGGATGAGCCTGATGGGATAGCTTGACAGCAGCAGCAGCAACGGTGGCAAGCCCCCGGGCGCGCGCGCGCGATCGCCGCCATCGGCGCGGATCTGCGATTTTGTTTTAAGGCCCGGGCCCCGTTGGAGGGGGATTTCCCGGCAGCCCGGAGTCACGTGGTTGGCCTTTACCGAGTCTATAAGAATTCGAGAGAGCAGCGAAAACGTTCGAGTTTCATTGAAAATTCAGAACCGGTGTGACTGAAAAACCAAATCTTGAGCCGCACAAGGGACTTACGCGTGTGTGCGTGATTGTGTTTTGTGCAGCCTTTGTGTCGCGCGCGTTGTGCAAATAGACTCTTTTCCTTTGGTTATTATTTGCTCATTATTTTACGCCTATCCGCATCATTTTTATACTCACCGCCCGCGGTTGAAGGCCCGAGCTCCGCGAAAAGTACTATTTCTTCCCACGATCTCCAACTCGCATACTCCAGTATCAATTGTAACGATAATAAAGAAGGTCCCGCCGCCGACGAGCAAGCGGCGGCGATACCATTTCCACCGTTTCCACCCTTTATCATCCAAGACAACCGGTACAATAATATCGACAACAGCAGCTTGCAATTCATTTTTCGTTTTTTTTCCTCGATATTATAATTGCGCAATCGGTCGGAAATTTTTTTGCGCTCGATAATTCGGATAATTTACGATTCTAAAAACTCGTTGGGCCGGAATCTCCAGCTCCGGCGGTTCACTGGCACCGCAACGACGCGCCAAAGAATACTATAGAAAATGAATGACAAACTCGCGGAGCGGGGGGCGAAAAAAAAAAAAACTTGATTCGGACGCACCGTCGGGTGCTTGTATCCTCCGCGCGGCCTCTTGGAATTATTAAACTTTTCCCTCATCGCGATTCAGCAGACCCGTGACAGGAAAAAAAACCCTCGTGTGGCTCGCGTGACGCTTGATGAATGTCGGTATAGTTGCATCAAAATTCGCAAAGAAGGAAAAAAAAGCGTGACCGCGCTACCCACGCTCCAAATAAATTACTCAATAAATTTCAAGATGATTCGACAATTTTGCGCAACGATAAATATCGCGTTGTTACACAACCATGACTTTTGTTGAATTTTACTCGCCCTCCCCGCGATTCGATCGCGATATAGTATACGCGACGGATCTTTATAGTAGCTCGTTAGCGCGCGTTGAATAATAAATTGATTAGAGAGCAGGCCAGCACCGAGCGATGTAAATTACCACTGGGATTGCCCGGTGGTAATTAATTACGCGACAATCATATGAGACCTCGAATAAGGTATGACAAAAAATTGTATTTTTCATCGTTTAGAAATTTGAAAAGGCGTCGGAAAAATGCCACCAAATGTTCCGGAATCGTCGACCCGATGCCCCGGGCCCATCCCCGAAAAGATTCAAGAAAATATTGAAAATATTGAAAAGATTGTGGCGCATCGGCGGCCGAACGGACATTACGACGGGTTGAAAATATCTGCGTCGGTGGCGAACGGAACAGCTTCCGAGAGCAAACTCGAATCGACGGGCAACGGATGGTTCGATTTTAAAACAGAATTCGTATGGACCAATATCATTTCCATAAGCCTTCTTCATATCGGATTGGTCTACAGATTCCTGACCTATCCATTTTTTCAATACAAGGTCCTCACGGCTTGGCGTAAGTTTACATATTCTCCTTATTTCAATCCCCAAAAAAAAAAAATAAAAAGATAATTGCAATGAAATTTTGTACAATCACCGCCACCACCGTAGTTGCCTTGACCGGATTGGCGGGTGGTTTCGGAGTTACCGGAGGGGTACATCGTTTCTGGACGCACAGAACGTACAAGGCGAATACACCGTTGAAAATCATATTGGCCACGTGTTATCTATTGGCGGGAATGGTAAGCGGTCGCGCTGCACCAGCAGCATACATTCGTATATATATGCATTAGGGTGCTTTTTTTTTTGGCGACATTTTTTTTTTTCACTCCCATCTCGCATTTTTGTGGGGAATATTAAAGAAAATTCCCTGAAAATTTGAGCCCTTAATATTAATTTTAAGTACTCGCCCAAGGCGTCCAATGATTTCCCCTTTAAAATACACGTAAAGTTCGATTTTTCTTCTTAAAAGTTCTACAGATCAGAGGCATTTAAAGGTACGATCTTGGTCGACGAACCGATTTATTCATAATTGAATGCTCTACAAAAGTGTCCATTGTGACGTGATTGTAACTCGAACTGGCGAGGTCGTACGGGTCACTAAACCCAATTTTTTCATGAAATTCTCGTTTTTTTACCTCTATCTCGTAAATGACAAGAGCTACAGAAAAAATAAGAATGAAAAACTTGGAGGAAATTCAATTTTCTACAAAAAAGTATTAAAGCACCAAATCGCTAACATCGATGTTTCTTGAGATATTGGGCTTTTAAGTTGAGGTAGTATGGAATTTTCATGGATTATTGAGCTAAACTGTATAAGTTGTTGATTTATTATTCTTTATTGTCATTTCAATCATCAAATATTTATTCGTTAAGTTGCAAATGATTGGAAAGTTGAATAATTGAACGTTTTGAAACTAAAATTCGAGAAAAAAACACATTTTCAAAGTGCTTAAAATTATTTTTCTCACTTTTCACGAATTTTTCAATTGATTTTCTCCCGATTCTTCTAATTTACTTACCAGTAATTGAATACCTATGAATTTCTAGTTGAAAATATGTTGTAAATTTACAAAATTTTCAACTAGAAATTTACAAATTTTACAAAATTTTTGTAAATTTACAACATATTTGTGACTAAAAATGTATAGGTATTCAATTACTGGTAAGTAAATTAGAATAATCAGGGGAAAATCAATCGAAAAATTCATGAAAAGTAAAAAAAACAATTTTGGGCACTTTGAAAATGTGTTTTTTTCTCGAATTCCAGTTTCAAAACGTTCAGTTATTCAACTTTTCAATCATTTGAAACTTAACAAATAAATATTTGATGATTTGAATGACAATAAAGAATCATAAATTAACAACTTATACAATTTAGCTCAATAATCCACGAAAATTCCATACTACCTCAACTTAAAAGCCCAATATCTCAAGAAATATCAATGTTAGCGATTCAGTGCTTTAATACTTTTTTGTAGTAAATTGAATTTCCTCTAAGTTTGTCATTCTTATTTTTTCTGTAGCTCTTGTCATTTACGAGATAGAGGTAAAAAAACGAGAATTTCATGAAAAAATTGGGTTTAGTGACCCGTACGACCTCGCCAGTTCGAGTTACAATCACGTCACAATGGACACTTTTGTAGAGCATTCAATTATGAATAAATCGGTTCGTCGACCAAGATCGTACCTTTAAATGCCTCTGATCTGTAGAACTTTTAAGAAGAAAAATCAAACTTTACGTGTATTTTAAAGGGGAAATCATTGGACGCCTTGGGCGAGTACTTAAAATTAATATTAAGGGCTCAAATTTTCAGGGAATTTTCTTTAAGGTGTTCCCTATAAAAATGCGAGATGGGAGTGAAAAAAAAAAATGTCGCCAAAAAAAAAGCACCCTACTATATATAGCTAAATTCATCGTGCGTTGAATGCGAAAATGACAAAAGATCAGGCAGACATCCGGAACTCGGCGGAAATCAGGAGACGCGCTTCGATTACTCGACCGCGCCGCGCCGAGTTCCGCTTTCTCAATTGACAAATAATTTTTTTCCCTCTGCATTTTTCACGCCGCGCATTCTGCCGTTGATCCGATTCCTCCACCGCGCCAGCACGAGATTACGTCGTCGTTGCCGCGCGCGGTCTCGCTCCGTTACTCCCTGCTGCTGATGTGAAAGTAAGAGGCCCCCTTGGCATCACCGCACGGTCGATGAACCCGCGGCCCGGGACCGCCTCTCAAACCGCCTAACTCGACTATTGCTCCTTCCAAAATGCGACAAATCCCGGTGGCCCTCATTTTTATCATTTCGTCATTGTACAAAGTTTTTTCTCGTGGCATTGCGCGCAGCAGCAGCAGCAGCGGCAGCAGAGCCGATGACGCGGCCGCGGTAATAATTTAATATTAATTGGTGCAACCTTCGTGGGCGATATCACGCTCGCATCATTCGCGCGCGCGCGTAACTCAAACTCAATTCAATAACCCCGATGATGGCCAAAGACGAAGAAAACAAGGATTCATCGAAATTATAAATAGCGCATAATGTTGCGCGCACGCGGCCGGCTTTAAATCCGAGCGCGGAGAAAGCGCGGATTGAATTGTTTATTATCGCACTTTTAATCGCGTTCTCATGCACCAATGCACGCGCAACCATTCAATTGGTGATCGCGACCAGCAGCACCAATGAGAATGAGAGTAAATACATAATATTATTTACCTACTGGGCCCGCCGCCGCCGCCGCGCGGCTCTCGCACTCGTTTCGCGCTTCTAAATTTTCCATGTTCAAGCACCGTACAATTTTCTCTTTTTCGACTAGCCAACCGTGCTACGAGATATTGTTACAATTCAAAACTATTCCGCGCTTCGTGCATGTATAGCTGCACGAATGATATTCAATCGGCGCGGTGTCGAAGCAGAGGCGTGATCATCAACATTTCCTTCGGCGCGTTGACGCGAGTACACGCATGTAGCTAGGGTGCTTGTAACCCTCGGAGCTAATTCGACCGATAATGGTATAGTGTGCCAATTACATGGCCTAATCGATGGAAAATCCAGAGAATCGAGGGCATATCGAGGTGCAACTATCGCTCGCACGGGGCCCCGTGATAAGAAATACCGGTACGTAGGAGCGGGACATTAATCGAGCACGCACGCGGTGTGTGTGTAGGAGTGAAAAAAAAGAAGCAAGCAGAGGCGATTATTATTTTATCGGATTCTGAAAAAATTATTGCAAGTTTTGATAAATGGATATACCCGAACGAATAATCAGCCACCGCGAGTGCACCGGCTCAGCGGGAACCGCGTTGGCTCAGCAGGTTGCAGCTGACACGACGCGATACTTGAAAAATTAAAAGGCCGTGTGTGTGTTCCTACGGCTCGAATGGCGCAGCACATTTTACAAGTGCTCACCTGCTGCTGCTGCTGCTGTTACCGCGTGCAGGATCGGGCCGCGAGCGCGAGACCTTTCAATGCGAGTTGGCGTTATACCATTCAAAAAAATATTACAAATTGTTCCGCGCGACGACAAATCGACACGCCACGGCGTAATCATAATTGTATTATTTTCAGGCTAAATTCGACTCGGCGGTTACCGCCCAGCCGCCGGAGCTCTGGGTCGAGGAAAGAACAGAAAAAAAAACAACAACAACAAGCACGAGTTATTCAATAATTACAGGAGCGATAGAGTTTCGTGCAGCGAATACCGGGAGGATCGTCGTGACGCGGCTCTGCGCTTCCAAACGATCGCGCTTTCGCGAGTCTCAATATAATCGCTGTGTTACTTGCAAGACGCGCGCGCGCACCCAACAATAACTCGCACATTTTTTTATCGGCTGAATAATCTGATTAGCGAGAGCAGGCAACTCGCGCATCAAGTTGTCTCGAACGCGCCTTTATTGTTTGCGCGCGGTCGAAACAATAGTAGTGCTTCCCAAGGACACGGACACACGAAATCTGTTATGATGATATAATTATGTATTCAATATATACGTACACACATCCCGCGAGTAATCGCGCTCATCGAGACAACGATCGAAGAAAAAACAAAAGAAAAAACAATCGGACAAGCACTCACCGAACGACGATGAACCTTTGTTGTTTAATTTCCTTGAATAAAATGTAAACGCGCACTCGATGCGAACCGCACGAGGTATCGCGTTCAACTGCTGCCGTCAGCGGTCAGCCGTGCGCCCGTGCCGTCCACCGCGCCGCCACCGCGGTGTAGCAGTGGTTGGATGTTGCTCGCTGCTCGTGGATCCTCGGTCGTTCTCGCCTGATCCTCGGAGCTGCCACGCGTTGTTTCGAGAGAGAACGAAAAAAAGACGAGGGCGGGCAAACTGTTGTTACGTCGTAGCAGCAGCCTTGACGCTAGACCCTCAAATCATTTTTTTTCCTCTACGTTACCCAACTACCGTCTACCGTCCGCCGGTAAACCATAAAAACAAGATTGACACGAGTCGATAATAATTCGAATACAATAATCCGTATAGCAGAGGAACATGGGGGCGCGAAACAAAATCGTCTCGTTGAAATCTTTGATTTTACGAAAATAACTAACATCACGCTAAAATCGCTGCAGGTACTTGGAAACTATATGAGAAAATCGACGTTTTATCTCGTTTACATCCCTTCCGTTTATTTATTTATTAGCAGTACGAAGTTCGTCGGTTCGCCCGAGACTCGGCAGAGTGCGCAGAGTCTCGGGCGAACCGGCGAACGTTGTGCCCTCTGGTTGTGGTGACATGCGGCCGTGAAATTCAAATTCAAATTCGTGAAAACTGAAAAATTGAAAGGCCAGTGAGAAAACCGCGGTACCCCGATCGATCATCGAGTCAACTTGCCCCTTTCATAAATTATACATTTTGTGTGTTTTTTTTCGTGTTCATTTTTTTGTTATTAGACCATGGCTGGCAGGTGGTGCGAGCGCAGCCCATCTCCGATCGCGTAAGTTCTTGCTGCTATGCGATTTTATAGGTTGAGAAAAATCCAAATTTCAATCATAAATTTTTTTAGTTTTTTTTTTTATTATTCGTTCGAGCTTTTCCGACTCGTCCCCGCACTGACCCTTTCAAATTATCCATCCAGCAAGTTCAACCGATCGTTTCCAGACGAGACGTCCAATTCCGAGTCTAGAAATGAAATAAAAATTTATTCCAACACGCTCAAACGTTGCAACAAGAATTTCGATCGTGTCGTTAGTTTTTTTCTTATCTATGAACCGAAGGATGCCAAATTAATTTTTGGAGCGTCTTTTTGTACTCTTTCCCTTCGGCTATAAATTTTCCAACCAAAATTTTTCAATTTTGACCGAAATGCCACGATGGACGGGGATTCGGGGACTTGCGACTTTGTGGGAATAATTGTGGCATTTCCGAATAGATCATACGGCGGTTACAACGTGTCAAACACTCATAATTCTTATATCGATTCGGTAAAGACTCGCCAGCAATGTTAATATGATCGCGCGATAAAAGATTTTATATTTATTTATTAATCGTACATCGAAATCTCGTATTGGAGATTTTCCATGGCTCGTGCCGAGAGCATTCCCAACAGGAAGAATCGCGCGAGAGCTGCTCCGTCTGCTCGGCTTATTGTCCAACAATTATTTTATTTGAGCCAACCATCGAAATGTAAATACATTTACCCTTGTAAATATATTTACCCAAATCGGTACGATAAAACATTGACGACATTGTAAGAAAAATGTTGAATCGTTCGCGATGATTTTATTCTCTCTGCTGTTTCCAGAGATGCGGACTTGCGGTCCGAAAATTCACAACTTCGCGCAGAAACATCAGAGCTCCGCGCGGAAATAGCTCGCCTGCGCAGACTCCTCGACGAGGCGAATGCGCAGAATCGGAAACGGCTAGCTCCTTGTCCGGACCACCCTCCGTGCAGCTGCCTCAACAAATCGGAGACAATGAGAAAAAAAAGAGTCGGATGCCGGTGCCTAACCGGATGCGCCACCCGTCTCTGCAGCTGTTTGAAGAAGCAGGCAACATGCGCCGAGGACTGTGAATGCCCCGAGAGCAAGTGCCAGAACCGGGTATGTTTTCATTCCATTACTCCAAAGTTGAAAACATTGACATTCAATGAAAAAATCAATGAATCCTTCCCGTTATTTTTTTTTTTTTTTTTTGTTATTTTACCACTTTGACGATCGCGTGTGCCTCTCGTTTGTTCATTAATTCTTATTGTTCCGGATAAATCGGTGCTGAAAATTTTCAGGATAATATTTTCTCGCAGTTAATAAACTTGTTTCTCGCTCCCTCCCGAAAAGCGCGCTGCTGCTTTTTTGTCTTTACGGTTAACGGGCATTATTATCATTATTAATTAATATTATTATTTTTTTCTTTTATTATTCTTAAATCGATAAGCGGTATTTCGGGGGGGGGGGGGTTTTGTTTTTTTCGCTTTTTTTCATTATTTTTTATTTTTTTTTTATACTCAAATCTTCTCCGTTCGCTCATGCTTCCGGTTTCTTGTTGTTTTTTTTCTTCATTTCTTCGTTTTGTCGTTCCGGTTTTGATCATGTTCACCGACACGGTCTCGACCCTCTTGTTCTCCTGATTTTTTTCGCTGCTGCTGCTGCTGCTTCCTCCGCGTCGTCGTCGTCGTCGTCGTTTCCGCCGCCTCTACGCCGGTCTCTCTATAGTTCCGGTCCTTCCGGTGGCAGTCACGGCTTGTGTGACCCGTTTTTCCACACAAGTTGCATGGTTGTAACAGCTCATCTCCGGACCCTGTTGGCAATCTTTCGCGTTGTGTGTCCAACGCCGTTGCACTTGAAGCACTTTTCGCGGCCTCTGGTGAAACCACTGTCTCGATCACCCCGCCCTCCGCGCGGTCGCTTCTCGCTCGCAAAGTGGCCCATTCGGCTGCATTTCTAACACGCGCTCCAACTCATTTTTTTATGAATCTTGAAAACTCTCTGTGACAATGACGAATTAACGTCCTTCCCTGTTTTTTTCTTTCTTCACTCTTTTCCTCTCTCTCCTCACTCGTCCGCTTCACGTTTTCTCGTTGCGACGCCACTCTTGTGGCAATGAGGGCCGCGGGAAACGACGCTGTTTTCCTCAGCAAGAAACTCGAGACCGATGCTACCCCGTCCCGCAGGGGAGGGGCAACTCGATGAATGTTGAAAATCGAAGCAGTTTTTTTGTGTCGCTTTACTCGTTGGGTCGTTTTAGTGTCCAGACCAAATATCAAATAATAATCATGATGCCCTGCCCTGAAGACGGAATGGAATTTCGTTGCATTTTTTATTGACAAAAACTTGAACATATTTTATATAGAAAAATCGATTGATTTTTTAGAGACCGTCACGAGCGGATAGTACGATGGGAGGGTCATACCTCGCTCCACCGGTTACTTGCGAGGGAGCGGCACGATCGTCGTCGCATGAACCGCGGTCGCAGGCTCGTCGTTCGCCGGAACCTCGCGAGCAAAGAAGGAGGCGGTCAAGTTCCGTTGGCAATCAGGGCTGGAACCCGCAGGGTTCGTCAACGTTTTTAGATCAGCCTCCGATTGGTGTAAGTGATTTCCAGATTTCTAATTCATTCGAATAATTACAAACTGTAGAATGAAGCGTTTTTTACGACTGAAAAAAATTGACTGCAGGACCCGAATCGTGACCGTCGTGGCCGCGAAAATCAGCGGTACCAGTTGGCCCCCGGACAATTAACCCGAATCACCCATGTTCGCCGAGTTTTTCAGAGAATTCCGCCTCGAGAAGGTAAAAAAATCGATTCAATTATCATTATTATCGAATATTTTCTTTCTTTGATGTAAAAAAAACAACGTTTTTTCGTATTTTTCAGAACTAATGAACTTCATGCATTTGGATTAAGGGACTCGCGGGGGAGAGTGCCGGCCGAGTTTTTATATGGAATAACCGAGCGCGCCGCCATCACCAATCTTGATCTCATTTATTTATACTTTAGAATTAGAATATTTATTTGCATCGAGGCAATCCGCCTATTACAAATTTTAACAAAGTAATTTTTCTATGACTTAACATTAGTTTTGAACAACATCGTTGATTACATATTTCAACTTACATTTTTAATATTTAACTTAAATTTAACATTGAAATTCAATGTTAAATTTAACGTTTCACGACAATTTAACGTTTTCACGACAATCTTCGCGACTTCTCTACATCGTCGATTTGTCCACGTACACGTGGAGCAATCTCAGCATCACTGGCAACATTCCTGCTCCATGATCGAGATGCATTGTTCTCCCAATACCACAGAATACGATCCTTGTTTATGGAAGATACACAGTAAAGAGAGGATAAAGAAAGACGTGGACAAGGGTCACGTTCACACGGACATGTTTGTCTTGAGTCCTCAGAGTGAGTAAAAAACTGCGTTGGATTTGAAATCGATCTCGTTTTTTTCCGGTGAAATTTAACGAAAAGGATTCCACTTGGGCTCATTCTTTTCGTTTTTTAATGCAGGATCGCGTGGATCTCGAGCGATTTTGTTTGAAGCCATGAAATTAGAGCAAAAATGCGGTAAAACGATAAAAAAAAACAAGTCCAATAATTGCGTAAAATGTGAATTGCATTTCCGTTCCTCAGAAAACGACGAAACTGGTTTTTAGTGGAAATGGACATTGACGAAACAAGGCGGAGCAATCATTTCGCCACGTTGCAGCGCCTCCGCCATCCTCGTTCACCCAGGGCTTGCTTTTATATTTGGCGGCGTTCACGACGACATGGAGGACGAGGAACAACTCGACGGCACATTTTTCAATCAACTTGTCGCTCTGGACCGGGAGAAGTATCATTGGCGCTGCGTCAACTCGACCGTCAAGAAAGAAGCTTCCGCTGCGCGAAGACGACGAAGAAAAGCCAAGGTAGACGGGGCAAGGAAGGCGCGAGTGAGTCCGAAGGCGAAAGCGAGGCCGACGAGGAGGAAAACGAAGAATCGACTTGAAAAGTCGTCGCTCAACCTCCCGCTCTCGTCCCCGATGACGATGGAATTTTTACTGTAAGTTAATTTCTTCTATTTCGAATCCGATTTTCTCGTATTGAACACGCGCAGGAAATTAATTGGACAATTTTCAGATGACCGTTGGTCTAGCTCCCATGCATTCCGCAACAAACTCCAGCGAGAATTCGGCTGGAAATATTTTCACACCTTCGCCGCGTATCAACGCGGGTCTGGCCGTAAAAAACCGAGTTTTGTACTTGTACGGAGGATGGCGGGTTCAAGGATGGCGACAAGCATACACCCTCAACGATCTTTATTCGCTAGGTGATGACCGATTTTTCGAAAATTTGCGCATTCGTACAAATTTCGCAATAATTACGTTTTTTTATGAATTATTTTCGCAGATACGAAAAAATTGGACGAATGGAAAACCGTCGTTAGAAGGATGATCTCTCTTCGCAAGCGTGGCTGGATTCAGTGTCGTTGCAGCGACGAGAGCGACGAGGAAATGGAGGTTGGATAAATTGTTTCAATAATTTTCAGTAATTTTTTCTCCCGCATGTCATAATTGTTTGAAAAACTGTACAGATTTTAGGAGAGCTTTGCATATCGTTTTAATTCTCGTCCTCCAAGCTTTTCATCTGCGAAATTTCAAGCAATTTTTATTTTTCGATACCACAAGTTTTTCTGCTGTGTAAATAAATTGGAAATTTGTCTGAATTTTCCGTTTTTTTTTCTCAATCATTGCCACGAACCTTCTCTTGATCCTGAAACCTTTGGTCCTCGGATTGCGTCGCAGATTTTTTCAGCCTGACAAGATTTTCCATTTTTTTTCAGACTGCAGCAAACGTTTGTTCTCAATTTTCTCTTGAACTAGCTCAATTTCAGTCTCATTTGGGAGAACGAGAAACACGTGACATTCCGATCCAACGACACCGAACAATTCCGATACTATTTTTTTCCATCTCGTAAGCACACTCGACGGAAAAACTCCAATTTTTTATATTCTTGCTACAGATTTGATGAAATCCAAGTTTTCTGCGAAATAGTCGAAGCCTTCGGCGCAGTGAGAAACGACGTGTGGACTGTGAAAACAAAAAAAATCATTTTGTAGACGAAAAAGGAAAGAAATCGTTTCGTCATCGACTGCATTTACACTCAGGGTCAAATTGACCACATGGACCAATTATCAGCATCACTATGCTCGGTTTTGATTATAAAAAACGCGCAAAAGTGTCGAACTGTGAATAGTGACTTACTTTCCGCATCGGTTTTGCTAGCGACGTGGGCGAGAGCGTTCCTAATCGTTCCTACAGCCGCCTCGAGTATCCGATCGAATCGGGTTTCGAGTTCGAGGTCTCGGCTCGACCCAAAATCGTCGGTGGCCCTTGGAAAAGGTGCTTCGAGCAACGATACGGCAGGGATAAGAATATTTCGGGCAATTTGTCGGCGCAGTGAACGTACAAATCTTCGGATAAATACGGCGTGATGGGTGCGAGGACTCGGAGAAACTTCGAGGCATTTGGCGAGGCAGTGACTGTGGCTTTACACGGCTTCTTGTGGTCCGTTTTTAAAAACTAGCTTAGTCGCTTCCTGTTCAACATTTAGTCAAAGAAAATTTGATACTTCAAGCGAGAGTTTTTACTGAGTTTTGTAAAATCAAAAAATACTCCGTTTCGTATTCTTCGTACCAAAAAATAATCGCAGAATTCGTAGTAGAGAAATTGTTTTCTATTGCCAATACTGCTTTGTGGAAATTCCTGTCGTCAAAAGAATTGTTCACTTCGCCAACCATACGACTTGATCGGCTGAGTATCCACCCATCCATGGTGCTCAATTTTCCAGGTTTTTTCACTGGTTTTCCATACTCCTGGGCAATGTGTAGTACGAACTTTGTCGCTTGCCAGATTTTGTTGCAGAAATGTTTGTTTGTCCGGCACTCGATCACGTCGAAACTTATTCGGCTGCCTAAATGTGGGAATAATTTAAAAAATAATTAACCTTAGACCGGTAATCTTATTTTTTTTCAACATATTCCGAATCCCAATTTTGAAAATTCATGTCTTTTGTGAACTTTAACGAAATTTGGGCTCATTCTTTTCGGTTTTTGATGCAGGATCACGCGAGCCTGGGGCAATTTTTCTTCAAGTCGAAAAGTTTAAAGCCTGAATGTGCAGGGAATAATTTCACAAATCATTAACCCTAGACCGGTAATCTTACTTTTGTCAACATATTCCGGATGCCAATTTTGAAAATTCATGTCTTTTGTGAACTTTAACGAAATTTGGACTCGATCTTTTCGGTTTTTGATGCAGGATCACGCAAGCCTGGGGCAA
Source organism: Diadegma fenestrale (assembly GCA_037043255.1). NCBI lineage: Eukaryota > Metazoa > Arthropoda > Insecta > Hymenoptera > Ichneumonidae > Diadegma > Diadegma fenestrale. The sequence goes on from CM073311.1 coordinate 431,728, forward strand.
TTTTTCTTCAAGTCGAAAAAGTTTCAAGCGGGATTTAAAGCCGCCTGGGGTCGTTTTTGCCCCCAGGTCACGGTTTTTAGGGTTGATAACAGAAATTGGAAGTATTAAAAATGTAGAAGGTCAAAATACGAGAAACTCACTCTTAATATTGCGCGAGCACAACGTCATACGCAGTGCGTCCGTGCCACACTCGGGAATGCCATTGGGAAACATTTTCTTGTTAACGGCGACAACGTTCTCTTGAATTCTTCTTTACTCAAAATTCCACTATCCAGACTTTTCTGAGCCTCGGCGTCAAGGTCCTCCAGACTAATACCGTTTATCACGTGTTCCGGCCCGATAACGTAGCCCCGACTCTTGGAAATTTTCTTGCCAAGGGCATCGCACAAAACTCCATGAAACAAAATTTCCTGCAGTCACGGAAACCGGAAAAAACATTCAGAGCGATTTTGTACAGGAAATCGCGTCTGCGGAATGAGAATCAGAGAGTTTCGACGTCGATTTTGTTTCTACCTTGAAGGGCAGAGTGTTTGTGAGTTCCGTTCCCAACATGACCATACTGGCGACCCATAGGAAAATAATATCGTGTCCTGTCTCCATCACCCAGACTGAGAGGGTGAAATTTCTTGAATTTCTAACAACAAATGCAAACGTCAGATCCATTGATTTGTTATAAAAAAAAAAAAAAAAAGTGAAAAAATCAGCTCGACGAGCTTTTTTGCAATGTATGATTGTAAATTAACTGGATCAGGCCAACCCATAGCGGTCAAAGGAAGGAGTGCGGATGAGAACCATGTGTCCAGTACGTCCGGATCTTGTTGTATTTTTAAATCGATTTCTTGGTCGTTTCCGTTTTTCAGAATGAACCGACGAGCTTCTTCTTGCGAACGAGCAATGACCCAATCGCTGTTTTCGCTGCGATATAAGCCGGGATTCTGTGACCCCACCAAATCTACCGAGAAACGCACCAATCTCTGAAAAAATGAAAATCTCAATTTGCGTATCGGTGAATTATAAAAATGGAAAGTAAAACTCACCTATAATTTGTTTCGAGCCACTCGCACCAAACCCAAACCCATTCCGGTGGGTTTATTTTTAATGAATCGTTTCTGACCGCTGCTACAGCTTGCTCGGCCATCTTTTGAGTTCTCAAGAACCATTGCTCTCTTATGAGATACTCGACAATGTCGCCGGAACGAGAACACACGGGAACGAGCATCTCATGGTTTTCTAAACTTTTTAATACTCCTTGTTTCGCCAATTCATCTAAAATGCTTTCCGCGCCGTGCTATAAATCTCGGGAGACCCTGAACAAAAGTCAGAAATTCCACATAAAACGTTGCAACTGAAGTTAAAACCGTGGAGATTCGAATTTTCATCAATAAATAACGACCAAGTGATTATTTTTTACCTCAAAACGGCCTGCGTTGCTTGAATCCCTTGAAAAAACTCTCGCTCAAAAAAATCGTGACGGATGAGTCGTGACGGAGAGCAAGTGATTCTTCAATTTCGTAATTATAAAAATTGTTCGCTTAAAGATTTGCCATTTTGTCAAAAATGATTTTTTCTTTTCTCATAATCGCCCGCGACAAGTGTAAACATTTCTCAAAATGTATATCTCAAAATTTCTCCTAATTTTTTAAACTTTCCGAGCGCATCGTCCTTCTTTCAAAATAGAATTAAAAATTTTGTCAAATTTCGGTAAGCCACAATTTTTTGCACGAAGAAAAAATTATTTTTTCAACAATCGTAATTTAAATAATTGAATATTAATGTCAAAGGTGGGAGTTCGATTCATTTTGGTCCCGATTCCGTAGCCCTCCGGCAAAACAACACTAGTCTACTTGTACAAGCCAAAAAGAGCAGCGGAATAAATGTTATTTATTGTAACGAACCGTTACTTCTTTATGTATTAAACACGCTGCTGCGCCGCTGAAAAGCGCGATGTTGAGCGTAGAAAATGGTCCTGGTCAGACGTTCACCGATTTGGTGCAACGTCTAACCCATTTGTATTAATTTTTCATGTAAAATGCGCGAGCTCGCGGTTTCGAGCGTCGCGCCAATGTACGCGTTTCTTGGAGACACGAGAGAAACCGACACGAGAACGCCTAAGGCGCAGTCCTTCCGCGCACTTCGACCCCTCTCAGGATCGAGGATTTCCCCTAATTGGAAATCGATGCGGATGGGCCAGCGCGGACAATCGACAGAGAACGAGATCGATCGTTAACGGAGTCAGACGTATTTTTGGAGCCCTGATTAGAGAGGCCTTAGAATTGAATTTAATTTGGAATTTTGTATTGGAAAATTGTACACGCGGTTAGCGTAACGATAATTACAACGCTGTGAGCGTATTGTTATATTGTAAACTGTAACTTTTGGAGCGCGGTGAGCGCGAATACGATAATTAGCCACGCGGTCGGCGTGTTGCCGAAAAGACGAGAAATATCCTGACGCGCAATTCAAGCGCAGATTGTACGGTCGGGCGTACCGAACGCCATATCAATTAAACATTTTATTACATTCTAACTTGAGGCGTTAATTCGTAACTGGCCCAGATCCCGGGGACGGAGGAGCCAGCGAACCGACCACAGCGTGCAACCAGGTAAGCTCAGACGTCTTTTCGAGGGAATAGAAATTTATTGATCTGGCGGGGAAGCCGAGGGAAGGTATCCTTTTTTTTGATATCGTTTTGTCCGCACGTCCTCCTAACGATCCCGATTTCCTCTCTCGACGCGCGCAAACGCCCAAGCAGCGTTCTAAGTCGCGTGAATTTGTGTACGAGCCTTTTTACCCACGTTAATTCTAGAGTATTAACAAAAGGTTTCGTCTCTCTCTCTCTCTCTCTCTCTCTCTCTCTCTCTCACTCTTTCTCTCTTTCTTGAAAATTGGCGGAAATTTTATTTTCAAGTTCATATGGACCAAAAAAAAGATTTTAAAAATGTTTTCCGCATTTGTTTGAATAAAAATGGAGTGTACAGAAAAATGTTTGAAATAGAAGTTATTGGCAATGATGAAATTGACATTTTTTGTTGTATATATTTTTCCTGTAGGACCACTATTTTTTGAGAAAATTGCGAAATTAGGTTAACCCAAACAATACCAGTTCAAAAAATCGTAAACCCAACCGAAACCCAAAAATTTCGGTTTGAAAAGCCGTAAACCTGACCGAAACCCAAAAATTTCGGTTTGAAAAGCCGTAAACCCAACCGAAACCCAAACAATATCGGTTAAAAAGTCGTAAACCCAACCGAAACCCAAAAATTTCGGTTTGAAAAGCCGTAAACCCAACCGAAACCCAAAAATTTCGGTTTAGAAGCCGTAAACCCAACCGAAACCCAAAAATATGGGTTAAGAAAGCACAAACCCAAACATCTGTCGGTTAAACCTAAACGCGTGGAATCGTTTGGGTTAGTCTAGGTCCGTTTAGGTCCGTTAAACCCAAACAGAGCATGTTTAGGTCCGTTAAACCCAAACAAACCCAAACAGAGTGCGTTTAGGTCCGGCAAACCCAAACAGAGTCAGTATAGGTCCGGTAAACCCAAACAGAGCGCGTTTGGGTCCGGAAAGCCGTAAAAGAGCGCGTTCGGGTCCGGCAAACCCAAACAGAGCA